>VZRS01014059.1:0-251872 GCA_013398055.1 Ifrita kowaldi | reverse complement strand
AAAAAAAAAAAAAAGAAAGTCAGAAAACTGACCAGAACATTAATGATCAGTCATACACCAAACATATAAATCTCTAATATTGTCACTTTCTGGTCAGCTGATCTAAGCACCTCTTTCCTGATTCTTGATTTTCTTGGTCAGGTCTTGAATCAGACAGAGAGAATACTGAATTAATATTACTCTCCTTTGCCAGGTTTGACTCTGACCAATCTTTTTATATTACTGCACGTAATCACAAGCTTACTTAAGCAAAAATCAAAATGAGAGTTCATACAAATTTTGATGGTGCGGAATGTTAAAGTTCCTCTTTCTCAGCAAAATCTTTGTAGCAAACTGTTATCCTTTTAATGTTTGGTTTCTGTTTGACCTTGCAGAACAAGATGACTACTAAATGTGAAAGATACAATTCAGAAAAACCACTGAAGAATATACTCTCTCATTACTATCTAAAATACAGATTTAGATACATATTTCCCACAATGCATTGTCATGTCTTATTTAATTTGGTTTATGTATTAATTTAACATCTAAAATCTTTCCACATTTTCCTAATTTTACCAACTTTTATTAAAACTCTTGGTGGCAATCTCAGAAGTGTCCAATGAAATATCAATACCATCTATAACAGTACAAGCCAGCAACAGAATGCCTCATGTGTACTGCTTGTTTCTCCACTGAAAAAAAAAGCAGCAATGTTTTTTTTTGCTGTGTCAAAACCAAATTGTTCCTTTGGTTTTTTTGTTGTTATACAATAAAACTTCTCCGCAGTCCGGTCATTGAATGGGGCTCCTTTCTGTGCCTGCCACAACTGTTCCTGAGTTTGTCTATGTCCTACACTGCCCTGTCACCCTCTGCACCATCCCACAACTCTCATTTCCATCGTTCTCTCTCTGCTTCTGGATTTGTGTCCAGCTTAAGAGAAAAACCTTCAAAAGGGACATACACGCCTTACATGCACCAGTAGTGAGCCAAAGTTTTTTTCTCAGTTGGTGTTTTTAAACGGGGCTGATAATGTTTTATTGGTCAGTTTGGTTTTGGTTTGGCTTTTTCTCCCACAAGTCAGTTTTCCTAACAGCACACCGGCAGTGTGAGGATCCTTCCTTGCCCTTTTGGATACCCTGAGGTAGTATCTAATCATCAATACCCAGCTCTCCATAGTGATTCTCTGGAAGAGAAATGTTGTTGGTATTCATAAAATGTCTGCACCTTATTCCACCTCCAAAGTTATCATTCATTCTTCTAATTTTCATCCTTCTTTTTCTTGACTTTAAATAAGCTGTCTTATCTCTGTCCTTCCTAGAACTGTAGAACTATTGTTATCAGATTTTCTTCCTCTAGTACCCCCTGACTCCCAGACAGACTTTTTGCAAGTCTGTCTGTGACATTTTCTTCATCCTAATTATTTCATTTTTAACCTTATCTTTCCCTTTCCTATGTACAATTCATGTTGTTATCTTTCTTTTGGGGTTTGTTAGCCCTTTTTTTTTTACTTGCATTGCCTCTGGTGAACATAATATCAGTAGGACATGACATTCTTCAAATAGCTTCAACTGGGTTTTGACTTTTCCTTACTCTCCAAAACTCTCTACTTATATCTTTACAGATTTGCTTACTCAGTTCAATGCCCTTTTTCATTTCTGTCTCCTTGCCATAGTCCTCATATATTTTGTTTCCCATACACAGTTATGTTCCCTTTTTTCCTGGCTACGGAAACCTATCAACCTTTCCAGTTTCATCAGCAATGTATCCTTTATTTTTCATGAGGGCATTAAGTGAAGCTGCAGTTATTCTTTGAACTTTACTGCAATCTTCTTATCATTCAGATGGGGAGTACCTGTGAACACAAAGGGCTGAGCTAAAGTGAAAAAAAATAAAGTATGGATCTCTGTGTAAGAAGCTGAAATAAAGAGTATTATCTTGCTTCACAGAAATGTAAGATTCATAAAAAACAAATTAGGTATTACAGTGGGTATCAGAACTACACTAAGCATCCCTGAAACATCTGAAAAATGAGGTGACCAGTGTGCACTCATTGGTCACCTCAAGTGTGAGGAATGTGCAACACTTTGGTGAGGTGTTATGTATTAATTCCTGCACAGGAGAGGAGAGGTGTTATGTGTTTATTCCCGTACAGAACAAATTCCTTACACCATTTTATTCAGTTCTCGGCTTCCAACCACGTTGACAGCGCTGTGCCGTGAGTCACTTTTAATCGCTGCCTCATTTGTTCCCGACCTGAATAACCCTTTTATAGAGGCTTGTGTGCAGTGTAACACCTCCTGTGCCGGATCGCGCTTCGGAGGCCAGAGAGCTATCCCACGCAACTCGCACGGCTTCGGAGCGAGCCTCGGGAAGGGCAGCCCTGGCTCCTTTGGATTCCTCCTGGGAAGGGAAAAGGGATTTGCCCCCGGGGAGGCGATGTCAGTGCGCGGGCTGAGCACCGACCCGCACAGACCCCTCCGTGCCATGGCCAAAAACGGGAGCTCCTCACTCAGCACCCCTCTCTGCCACCGCCAAGACCGTCATCTCCCGGGACATTTTTACAGAACCACAGCGCATCCTGGGTTGGAAGCGACCCACAAGGATCATCCAGTCCATCTCCTGCCCTGCACAGGAGCATCCTCAAGAGTCACACCATGTGCCCAAACACTTCTTGAACTCTGTCTTGGTGCTGTGACTGTTTCCCTGGGGAGCCTGTTCCAGTGCCCAAACACCCCCCGGGTGAAAGAACCTTTTCCTAATATCCAACCCAGATGTCCCTTGACACAATTTCATGCCGAATTTTGGGGCTGTTCGACCCCCCGCACGCCGCTGAGGCTGCGAAACCAACTTCCAGTCCTCCCGACGGCCATAAACCCTGCTCCCCAGCAGCCCCGTTCCCCCAGGAGCTGCTCCCCCTCAGCAGCGCCGGGGCCGCTGCCGCTCTCGCCGCAGTGGGGCGGGGGCTCCACTGGCCCCGCCCACCCGCCAGGCTGGGGGCGGGGCGTAGCCGAAGTTGAGCTTCCATTGGTGGCAGCGCGTGCCCATCCTTGCAGCGCCCCAATCAGGAGCCGCGGATCGCGGCCGCCGTCGGACATCGCTTGTTCCCTACCTGAAGCCGAGCACCCGCCGAGACGCTGCGCACAGTCCCCGCCCCCTCTCCCTTCTCCGCCAGTCACGTCCACCCGGCTTGACCCCAGTAACCAATAGGAACCCGCAGGTGCCTGTCAATCACTACCGTTTCCCCGCCTTTCCCGCTCCCCGCCCACCGCGGAGCACGGAGCAGGGGGCGGGGTGCGGGCACCGGCTGTGCGCTGGTACGGCAGGCGGGGCCTGGCGGACGGGGGAGGGAAGCAGGGAGAGAGAGGAGGAGGAGGAAGGGGGAGGAGGAGGAGCTGCGGCTGACGCCGGCGGAGCTTTCAGTACCTCGGAGAACGGCTGCGAGCGCGCCGGGCGGGCAGGAGCAGCCGCCACCGCCGCCCTCTGCTCCCCGCTCACCTGCCCCGCTCCACTCCTCACCCGCCCCGCCCCTCCCCGCCCCGGGTCCCCCTGGCGCCGAAGGGAGCCCGGTCCCGCCGGAGCGGCCCCGGGGGAGAGCACGGCAGCGGCTCAGGCTCGGTGATCGGGACGGGCGGGGGGTCCGTCAGCGCAGGGACGGGACGGGTGGTCAGCCCGGGACGGCCGGACTGGCTTAGGGGGTCGCTCGCCGCTGTCGCTCCTCACGGAGCGGCGGCCGGGGCGGCGAGGAAAGCGAGGGGGCTCTCACCCCGCATCTCGCACCCCGCCGTGGAGCCCGAGGGGAGAGAGAGAGGAGCACCGAGTGCGGCAGCGGCTGCCGGCATTTGCTGGGGTGGGCAGGGAACCAGAAACAGGAGTCGCGCCAGCGGCTGGGAACGGGGAATCCGCTCCTCGGAAACCTCGGGGGCAGAGATACCCCTGGCTCAAAGGGGTTTGGAGGGGAAGGGGAAATTGAATGTAGACGAATTCTGCTAGTTTTGCTGAAATAATCAAGTGTCGAAGGCAGATCTTAGGCAGATAAGGTAGAGGGATGGATCCCACTGTTTTGGATGCCGGCTTGAATTTTTTATTTACTTTTCTGTTTTGACCACTGCTAAATGTGGATTTTGTGAGCGAACCCGATGGCGGTTGTTCCATTGTTCCTTGTTTGAACGTAAATCTTAGTCCTGCTGCTTGTGGATTTTTTATTTATTTATTTATTTTTGGAAAGGACCTTTCCAGGTAGCTTTTGCGTCTGACAAAATGAAGCCTTTGTATTTTTCAATCAATTATACCTAATATTGACATTCTGTTTGGTACAAGAGACTTAAAGTGCTGCCTCACTCAGAGGACCATTAAAGACTTTCTCGGTCGCTACATGTAGCTGAATGTGTTACGACACATCCTTTCTTCCCCCCCAAATCTTCCGAAAGATTTTTCCAAAATGAAGAAATTTAATTTTCGCAAAGTTTTGGATGGTTTAACTGCCTCATCCCCTGTTGGAAGCAGTGGCGGTGGCAGTGGAAGTGGGGCTGGTGGTGGCTCCGTGCACCCAGGAGGGACTGCGGGAGCTGCAGGGACACCCAGAGAGGAGATCCAGGAGACGCTCACTTCAGATTATTTTCAGATCTGTAAGGTAAAGGCTGTATTTTTATTTTCTATGGAAATAATAAAAGCTGCTTTGGATTTGGGGGTGGGGGGGTAGTAATATGATACCGATAAGCGTTTTAGTTGACAGCTGCAGCGGTTGTATAAGGACTTTGGAATGAAAAGACAGAGATCCAGTGGATGCTTTTTTCTTCCTGCTGCAGAGTTGGGGTGGTCAGTAAATTCGTATAAATCTTGATTTCAGCACTCAGGGCCGAATTCCAAGTTCACACTTGGACCCCAAACTGCTGGCAGGATTGTGGACAGGAAAGCAAATCAATTGGTGCTAGTACCGATAACATTTACAAGTCATTAGAAATTGAAAATGGTACACATCTACTTCCCCTCCTCACTCTTCTCATCCTCCCTGCCTTTCTCTCTCTATTTTAAGAAAAAGGCACAAGCTAGAAATAAAAGACAGTGCGGCGATTACTGGACCTAGGATTTAAATTATTTGTGAGGAGCTGGATGTAGATTCAGGGTGGCTGTTTACCATTAGTACTGAAGTTTATGATTGCATGATGGCAAACTTAGTGGGACAGCATAAATACCAAAAGTTGCAAAATCTGTTTGGCATTGGTTTTGATGTGTTGGTCAGTTTCTTAAGTGGGAATTTTCTATGAGTAGAAAGCATAAGCTATCCCTGTATGTGTTTTGGTTTGTATCTGTTTTCTGCAACAAAGCTTTTAGTGGTGGTCTTAAATATTTGCACCTGTAAAATAGTACAAACTGTTTGGTACTTCTGACCAACTCTGGAATATGAAAATCATATTTTTGTAATGAAGACAAAACATGAAAGGAGATTATGATCCCTTACTATTAGCTGTCACTGTTATGTGAATTCTAGTGGCTTTACTAGAAGTTTTGTTTGCTTATTTGTTTCGATTAGAAGCTTCAAAACCAGAATTTTTAATTAGTGCAATTTGCATTACTAGGAGTAAATGGACCCCACCTATTAAGTATACTTTGCTTTTATTAATCAGATACAAATTGTTCTGAAATTTAGATTACAGTCAACTCCAGCACATCTTCATTTCTTTTTGTGTTTTGGGAAGAAGAAAGATATATAAACAACCAAGACAAGCCTGTAAGACATTCAGTGTGCAGATCTGGTCCTCGTGAAACAGACAGCTTTTCTGATCTCAGATACCATGTTTCTAATTCTGTTTGGCTTTCAGCTACAGCTGGTGTCAAAACTCTTCCAGAGTTCAAGGGGAGAAGGATGAGCCCCTATGGCTTAAAGACTCAGAGACCTTTAGATAGGTTCTACAAAATTCTAATTTTATTTTTAATAGTTTTTTGCCATCCTGAGCCACAACAGGTTCCAGCCTTTTGACTCAAATTATTCTGTAGTTTAATAGTGTCAGTGATGAGTGCATTAAAATCATACCTGCTTCCCAGGCTTGGATTTGGGCACTTGCACTTATATATACAGTAATTAAGCATTTTGTGAAACTCCAGGTGTTCTGTACAATGATTTCCCATTTTTGTCACTTCAGGAAAAAGATAATACAAACAATCAAGGTGCATTAAAATATCATTAGAAGGTCTGACATTCAAAGATTTCTAAGTAAGGCTAAAACTCAACATAGTTCTTCATGTTTAAATCATGTGATAGGGATGAAGATCTGTATTTAGTGAGATGTAGTCTTATTTTGTATGGCATATTTGTGAAAATGAGCAACATAACATGAAATGAAATTATTTTTTTCCTAATCTCCATTATTTCCCTTGTTTGCTTTGATGTTACTTGAAGACAGTGTTATGTTCTGATAGATCTGCTTGAAATATGTGTAAAGGAATATGTCATTTGAAGAAGATTTCAGTAGCCAATATTTGCCTGTCTTAGCTCTCAGGTTAAAATGTTCTCAACAAAGTAAATATTTGTATAGGAAACCTTTTGGTTGCTTGCAGCAGCACTTGCTTATGAATGCATGTCACTGCAGAAGTCTGTTGTACACGAAATACCGGCTTCCTTTTCTCAAGATACAAAGGTATGCCGAAAGCAAACTTCCAAAACACTCGGTGGTCATGTGCTCCTGACACTCTGCAGTATTTATCCACGGGCTGCACTTCATCGGCTCTCGAGCACTTGAGGAGCACCACGAGCATGTTTGAAGGCAGCCCCAGAAGCTGTGAGGGCCCGGTCCTGCGTCCCGCACTATTGCCGGGGAGCCGAAGGCAGTGGGGCCTGACGCAGGCGCAGCTTGGCCCTGCTGCTCCAGGGGCCAGAGCCCGGCCAGAATTGGCACCTCAGCCAGCCTGGATTGAATTAGCAATGCACCGACACGCACATAACCCAAATCCTGTCCTCCGCAAGCCTTTGTTGAGCAGAACTTCTGGTATTTCAGTTGGGTATTTTCACGTTCAGTTACATAAGTCCTATGGGCTGCATATTTAAGGATCCACGATCTGTGATCCTGCTGCACACAGAACTGAGTAAAGCTAATGGCAGTTTTGGTTTGTTATCTGCAGCATGGAGGCGTCTGGGCTAACAGCCTGAGTGGCACCTCAGACTGGTTTTCCTTTCTTTGCTGATTATAAAAATCCTCATTTGGAAGTGAAACATAAAAGCTGACTCATACTTAAGAATTAAAGGGCCTTTCCCTGCAGTTTTTATGTAAATAAATTGCCTTTCTGAAGTTTGTGGGAGGTCTGCTTGACTGAAAACACAAACCCAATCCTCTAGCAGAACACTGTTTTTGGATGGTAACGCACCTGATTTCATTTGTAACACACCTGAAAGCCAGCTCTCCATTTTGTGGCATTTTTAGGATGCTTATTACCACAATGTGTTTTTGAGATACTGATTAGAGTTTAATAGAAGTAAACTGAATATTTTACACTGAGATGTTCTCAACGAGTTACTTTTGGCATTTATATTTAAAACATTAATGTGATCTTCTGTACTAAAAGAATGAAATATTCTTGAAACTATTACTTATGGAATAGCTACATCCTGTTCTAAGCATGATAAATTTATATGGTGGTGGCTGTAATAATGAATCAGTGACACCATTTTCAAAGTACTCAAGCAATGTGAAATTTTTGTCGTACCTATTTTGTGACAACAGGAAGCTGAGGTACAATTTAGGTTGTATCTAGGGGCTCCTCTTGGGATTTGGGTCTCCAAGTGGAAATCATGAAAATATCAATTATAGTTCACATTAGTTGAATTGAATGTGTGAGATAGCAGCATCATCCTAAAACTAGGCATGATCCAGTAGAATAAGCTAGTAAAGTCTATGTTAATTTTAGTTGGGATAGACCTAATTTCCTTGGGTTTGCTTCTTTGTTTTTTCCCTCTGGCAAGGATTTTTAGGCTTAGCTGTGTTTGTCCAGAGCATCTAGAAACTAAAATATGGCACTGGCAAGAGATCTGCTATTAATAGAGGAAGTGAGAAGATGACAGTTAGGATGTTTTAAATCATTGGAGTAGAATTTTGAGCAGAGGGGAAAACAGTGATTTTATTACTTTTTCAGAAGGTTGCTTTTTAGGGGATCACGCAGTTGAGAAAATCCGAATAAGAATGAAGATGTACATTTTTTTTGTATGTGAAGTACTTGTTCCTCGTGAAAATAAGTTTCCCATATAGAACTACTCAAGGCTTTCTTGAAGAACAATCATAGGGTTGAATTTGTAGAGCTTGAGGTTTATAACTTTGAAATCAAGACCTCAGTTAAGAGCACAGTAACAGTGGTACTTTACCAGGTATACAATTAATCTACTCTAACATGTTTTCTTTTGCTGTGAGCAGCACCTGGATACCCACAGGAAGGTGCAAGAACTTGACCATTTAATCTTCTTCTCAAAGAATTACTCCTCAAATGGTTATGGACTGCCTTTAAACCCCAAAGCATGAGATTTCTGTTCTTTTCCAAACTGATTTTCAGTGTTGTTACTGGGTAGTCTTACAGCCCAATAATCATCCTTTAAATCTTGCTGTATTGTTTATACTGATAGTATAGTCATAGTTTTAGCATGTACATTACCCAGTCTTTGTGCAAAACCCATGGAGGCCAGAACAGTTTTAGGCTTTTGTTAAAACTGGTGTGGAATCCCATGGCCAACTGCATTTGTGCCTTCCTAATCCTGCTTACATTTGGCAAAAACAGGCCTTGAAGGTACAGTCAATAAGTAGCCAGTTTAAATACCTTAATTATCTGGATTTCCTATCAGGCGGTCTTGAATCTTAATTCCCAGAGTTTATAGATGGTAATACCTGATTTTGTCAACCTATGGAGATAAACATTTAATCCTTCTGACAGCAGTCAAGTAGGTATTTTAACTGCAAATGCAACATGACACTGCCATTCAGGGATAACAGAGAGAAGATGAATTTTGGAATGGCAATTTAAGCACAATGCTGCAGGAGCATATTTTAGGTTATGAAGAATTAAAAACAAAAAAAATCTTTGTTACAAGCTATCCACGGTGTTCTAGTTAGTTTGAGCTGTTTGGTTAATCTGTCTTGTTGCCTTACTAAGGTCATACAGGGAACAGAAAAATAAAATGCTTGCAAAGTGCTACATTTCAGTGAAAACCCATTTTAAAATTAGTATGAACCTTTATTTGTAAGTTCTCAGAGTTCATTCAATACTTAAATGGTAAATAAGGCAATGTTGGGAAGGATTCTTTCCTATATACCAGAGTTTTGATCTAATGTTAGGTGCAGAACTCTATTCTGTTTAAAACTACAGAGTCACAAATGACACTTCTAAATTAGATTATAGTAATTTCATGAGAGTTGTGATGAGCATAATGTATTTTTCTTTTTTAAGTGTTTGTATTAGTTAGAAATAGGACTCACCCGTAGGAAAGAGCATAGAACATTAAAAGCTTCTTTTGAAAGAACTTTGAAGATTTTAAGGTACCTATATTCCTATAACTGGATTCACTTGTTTGGGGTTTTTGTGCAAATTTCTATCTTTGTGCATTATTAATCCCAAATGAAGTAATGCACACCCTTCATGGCCAACACGTGCAATTACATCTTCAAAATTATTTCAAGACTTTTAAAGTTGCTGAATAAAGCACTCAGAAAGTTCCAAATTTCTTAAATAGCTTTGTTTGCACAGACAGCTTTTAATTACATGATCCCGTATTTCTTCTATAGGTTTAATTTAGCAGAACAAATAGTGTTTGCTCGTAGGAAAGTACTTCAATATTTCTTTGCATACTTAAAACTCAGAGCATGCCTGAATATTAAGTTCCCCATGGACTTTTCCAACAGAAGTGCTCACCACTGTAGTTCTGAAAGCTTTATAAACATTAATGAATTGACCTTCTTAATATTTCTGTGAGATGGAAATGATTATTATTCCTGCAGTATAGATGCCACGGTAAATCCAAAATGCCAGAATGTTTAGTGTCCACTGTTTTGAGTTTCCAGCTTGACCTGCTTTGCATCTGTTTTTCTTTTAGCATATTTAACTTATCTCACGTCTTCCCATTGCATCTCCCATTGTTTTCACATTCTGTTGCACATATTCTGCACAGCTGCAGAGTGATCTTTAGGTTAGTTGTTCATACTGTCAGTTTGTATGTCCACCTTAAATAGCCAGGATGACTCTGAATTTCCTCTCTGTCTCAAATGACTACAGATGGATTTCTGGCTTCACTGTACGATGGCAGAAAAAGATAATTTAATTAATCCCTACAAGAGGAAAACAAATTTATGCTGCATAGATTAATTTATTGAATGTATTGTTTAATTGTTTCGATTTTTATGGTTGACCTTGCATTTTTTAACAATATAAGGATCATAGAATAACCTGAGTTGGAAGAGACCCTTGAGGATCACTGAGTTCAACTCTTGACTTCACAAAGGGAAACCTAAAGGTTAAACTATTTTCTCTAATTTTGTGTGCCATTTCAAATGGGGGAGTTTTTCATTGTTGGTCTGGGGGTTTTTTGTTTTTTGTTTTTTTAATCCATGGGATCATAGATGCTGGAGGATCATCGAGTTCCAACCCCACTGCCATGGGCACAGACGCTTTCCACTAGACCAGGTTGCTGAAAGCACCATCCGACATGTCCTCGAATACTTTTAAGAATGGGGCATCTACAGTTTCTCTGGACAACCTGTTCCAGTGCCTCACCACCCTCATTGTAAAGAATTTTTTCCAATGTCTAATCTAAATCTATTCTCTTTTAGTTTTAAGCCATTCCCCCTTGTTCTATCACTACATGCCCTGATAAAAAGTCCCTCTCCAGCTTTATTTTAGCCCCCTTTAGGTACTGGAACGTGCTGTAAGGTGTCCCTGGAGCCTCTTCTTCTCCAGGCCGAACAACTCCAACTGCTAGTGGGAACTGGACACACTGGCTATGTTAGACCTCACCTGTGGGTCACCAGATAGTTAATGAGAAAGCTTCTCACTATTGCACTGGGAAAAGCAATTTTTAATCTCTTCTAGGAGGATGGAGGAAATTCAGCCTGGTTGGCTCAGTGTGTTCTGATTGAGGAGCTGTCACATAAAAAGTTGGTTGCATGAGCAAATTTGCCCCCAATTTATTTTTGAAAGAAAAATACTTACACTTAATTTCTTAAAGAAATTACCAAGAAATTACTTAGAGGTTCATGGATAAAAATATGAAGATTTTTTTCCGAATAGAAATGCATATTCTGTGTAAAACATGCAGCTGTCCTCAGTGGAGCTGGACTAAATCCAAGACAGACCCCGTTCTCACTTAGTTTAGATGAATATCCATTCGTATCTGATTTCTGTTTTGAGATATCTGATACTCTCTGGTGTATGATTTATGCCCAAATCACTTTTGGAAGTCTGTGTGAAAATACTGTGAAAAGTTAGCATATTCACTTTATAAACAGAGAAAAGGAAGCAATAGAGCATGAACTAATACACCTCCCTAAACTACATTAATACAGTGGTCTGTTGATTGTTCTAAGAAAAAGTGCTTATAAAAGTAGCTTATGGGGTATATTAATTTGCCACAATGTGTGTTAGAATCATTATAGGGGAAAATTAGAGGACTGTAGGATTAGAAGTACAAGTAATGTGCATCTGTGGAGAGGAGAGAAAGCAATATTAGGTACAGATGGCTGGCAAGTATGCTCAAATGTAATAAGATGTTATCTTTGTGCAGTGCTGAGTCCATTCCTAACAGATCACCAGCAAAGACTATGAATAATAAAAAGTAGTAGAGACAATCTGTCACCTGTAGCTAGGGTCAAAGTCTGAGGAGGTGCACTCTTTATGGTTCCTTTGAAGTTAAGTTGCATAGAGTACTGAAAAAACCCCAACCTCAATGTTCAAGGCTTTGAGTTGATGAATGCATGTGCTCAGATGGAGCCTTACTGAATTCTGTGGTATATGTGTAGATGCATGTGTATATGGAAGCATGGTTTTTTGCAGATTTTGAATCCAATAAATTAAAAATAATTGCTTCTATTTAATTTAAAATCTGTTATGTAAGAATGCCATGAGGTCAGACACTCAGAAGTCAGGTCCCTTATTCAGCTAGTATCCAGTTATGTCTATAGGTGAAGCAATCTTGTCTTTATCTTGTTTTTATTTTCTTGAAGTGTTCGCTTACATTTTGTTCCTGTCCTCCATCACATTTGTTTTGAACAGTACACAGCATATGGGGAGGATGGATGCTATTCTCTGTGTGTTCTTCCTGTGTGAGAAGATCTCTGTGTTATCCACTGGACATGACAAAAATAATAAATAATAATAAATTTATGAATGCTCATCTCTGCTTCGTTCATCCTGTTCCATCTATTGTATCCCTTAAGGGTGGAGATGTGCTCTCAGTTACAGCTGTCCACCATCGCTTGTGTTACAGATACATTCCATTGTAGCTGTGGATAAAACTTAATTTTACTGAGTCCAGAGATCTCTAGTTTATTCATTGTTTGTCCCTACATATATTTTTAAATGCTCCCTGACTGAGGCAAAGGCAGGAAAAGCAGCCTGTGGTTATGTAAACAGAGATTTGATTCTTACGATCCCTTGGCTTTACTGTCTTCATTTGTGTCTGTGAGCTGTGTCCTTGGTAGCTTCATAGGCAATGCAGAGGGAGATAGTGATGTGCAAGATCTGCTGGATTTCATTGCTCTGAGAGGGTAAAACCTGCCACAAAATACCTCCATTTCATTTGGAATATATCTTCACCCTGTGTGAGATGAGATGCTGGCCATTATTTTCAGATTAAGTTCTCGATTCAACATCAGAAAAAATAAATCTTCAAATTGCATACAGCATGTGTACAGGAAGAAGGTAGGAGAAGATTAAGTATGAATTAGTATTAAATAGTAAACAACATTGTAAATGCTAGTAATGAAATCTGGTAATAGCATTTGTATACAAGAATGCCGAATTATAGTGCAAAACAGATTTTCATGGGAATAAACCAATAATACAGATTATCTCAGTATTAAAGTAAAGTTTTAACACTGTGTTTCTGCAGCTTCCTCTCCTGTCATTCCCCTCCCCAAACCCCCCACCCTTCAAGAACTTTATCACAGCAGCAAAATTTTTTAAATCCCCAAATAGGGATGATTTTTTAAAAAAATTGAAATATTCTGAAAGCAGCAACAAAAGCATTTGCATCAGACCAGAAACCACAATCAGCCATAACAGAACAGAACATAATCAGCGTAAAGTAGTAAAGTTTCAGAAAATCCAAAAATGGGAAGTCATGCAAAATTAATTAGAGTTATCACTATGTTGGTCTGATGTAAACTTAATAAAAACAGTTTTGTTTTTGTTTAATTTCTCATTAAAGTTATGAAATTATCTTATTCTCTGCATCCGCAGTCATAGTGAAGACAAAAATATTTTCCTTTCAGGGATATCAGATAAGTTGAATAATTTTTCAACCCTTGTAAGTACCCCTCAAGCAGATCTCCATCAGGCAGATGATATTCTGAACCAGCCTGTCTCAAGTTCTAGAGTAATACAGTTAAACGATACAACAACAAAATCAATGGAACTGCTATTTGAATTACTTTGATTATAAAGATTCTCCATTTGGACTGAAGTCTTGCTTAAGGAGGTAGGCCAAAACGAACTTTGCAATCAGTAGCTTAGGGTTGGGGTTTTTTTATAATTTTACATTAAAGCCAAGGGCAGGTACAGTTTTGTGAATGTCCTAGGCTTTTCTCCATAGGCTGATGCCCTATTTCTTCTTGCCAGTTTCAATGGCAATAGTGGGAAGTACATTATAGCATATTTACCGTACAATGGATGCAATTCCTTCATTGTGGTCTCCGTTTTTCTTCCCCTTTTGTATATTTGCCTGGGTTTTGTTGGGTTTTTTTGTTTGGTTGTTTGTTTTTAAACTTGGTAGAGTTCTTTTAGAAAGAATAGGAAGGGAAGAGGTGAAAGAATTTTGCATACATCGTTCCCCCTTGGACTTGGGATTTCTCCAAAGGGCAGAATGCCTCCCTTGGGATGGTTATATCCATGTATTACCCTGTAAGTTATTATGCTGTAACTCAGTGCTGTGGTAGATGTAGCAGGATGGTGTAGTTGCCAAGCAGTTGCTTGGCCACAGCTACACTGATTTAAATAGATCAGGAAAGTGATATTAAGATTCAACCACTTTAGCTTTGGGCAGGAGGGGTTGGACTAGACAGTCCACAGAGTTCCCTTCCAACCTCACCTGAGCTGGGAATAATGAAGCTCATGGATCAACGTAATTTTACTTATTTGTGGATTTTCCTGTCTAAATTATATTAATTTTGTATTTTTGATACATTACCATGTATTTCAAAGAACAAACGTGAAGAGAATGCTTTTTGAAATTCAGAAGGCCTTATTTTTCCCCTGTGGTTTACTTAGCTTGGCTGTTTGTATCTATATGAATCGCATCTAAATAGGACCATCCTTACTTAATAGTCTCTAACATCTAGCTTGCAGAACTGAAAATGACAGTGGAAAAACACATATCTGAAGTGTCTGCAGAGATCTTTGTCACAGAAAAAAAAATTTGTACATTCACTGTACAGAAATGTATAATATAGAAGTCAGTTAATTTCAAGTACTGTAAAATCTCTCTTATTTTTCATGTAATTATCAGTGTATGATATTTGTGAAACTAAACTTTTAAAATTCAGGCTGTATTTGAAGTCTGCTTTATGTCCGGGACAGCTGTTTTCTCAAAATTCTACCATAGCTAATTAAGTGACCTTTTGTAACAAAGGAAGTTCTATAATTTAAAAACTAAAAAACAAACCAAATTTGCCTATTGCTAAAAGTATTACTCTTCTATGCCAAAAGTTTGTGTGTGGAAATATTACAAAATTTTGCTTGTTTCCTATGCATATCTTTTCTTCCTGACCCAATATTCCTATTTCAGGGCTCCTTTGTGCCCACATTTTCCATGTTTTCTTCTTTACTGTATTTTTCTCCACCAATACTGATCTCCTTTTTCTTCCTCTCTGTTTCACTGCTACTGGCGAGGATAATAAGCTCATAAGAAATACCCTGCTGAGACAAACCCATGGTCCATATCTCCCAGCAGTCAGTCTCTGACAGTGGCAGCGGAATTGTTACTTAGGGAGGGTAATAAGTTACATCACTTTCTGCAGTCCATTCCCTTTCCAATCTCCTATCATTCACCATCACTGGATTTGACATGTCAGAGGGCCTATCTTTAGCTGGTCCCTTTGAAATCCATTCATCAATCATGTGAATGAAATCCAACAATGTCTTTTTGAACCTTCTGATACTGTCAGCCTTCAAAACCTCCTATGGCAGCAAATTTCAGAAGTTCATTACCTATTGAGTAAAGAAGTATTTCCTTTTTTTTTTTTTCTTTTTTTAGCTTTTTTTTCTGTTTTAAACTAATCTTTAATTTCTTTTGAATGCCTCCATGGCTTTGCAAAATATGTTTAGCTTACCCACTCACTTGTTTATGTAAGTCTTAGTCATATCCCCCCACATACAGCTCACACAGGTTTTCTATAGCAGCAGAATGATGCCCTTTGTGTTATTCTTTATGCTCTTCCTCATGATGTCCAACATTATTCGGCTTTTTGGGTTGCTGTTGAACATTAAATCAAATATTTCAGAGGTACAACAACCATGCCCAAAAATGACTTTGCTGAGTAGTAAATGCTAGTTCCAAATTCAGCATTGTGCAGATGCAGTTAAGATATTTTTTCCTTCTAGATGTCTTATCTTACATCTGTCCATGCTGAAGCTCATTTATCAACTTCTTCCCTACTTAAGTCACTCTAATGAGGCCTTTCAGGAGCTGGTCACCAGGAGCAGTGAATTTCACTATCCAGAAGGAGCTTACTATTAGCTATGAACTCAGAGATTTCAGGGTTCATTACCTTTTATAGGTCATTAAAGACAATGAATAAAATTGGTCCAGGCATGGAGAACTCTACTTGTGAATTTTCTTCATGGTAAAAAAATCTGTAAACCTCTATGCTTTGTTTTCTGTTATCTAACCAGCTTTCAGTCCACAAAGAAATTTCTTCAGTCCCATGACACTTCTGTTTCTCTAATACATTGCTGTGGAATGTTATTGGAAGGCTTTTGGAAAACTTACGTATATTCATATCCCCTTTATTTACTTGCATGCTGACAGCTTCATAGAATTAGAGAAAACTAGTCAGACATGATTTCCCATTGAAGAAACTCTGGTGACTTCTGCAACAATCTTTATCTGTGTGCTCTGTTAATCTTTATTTTACCATCTTGTCAGGGACAGCAATCAGGCTTCCCAGTCTACAGGTCCAGAGTCCCTTTGGTAAATGGCTTTTTCCAGATGACTGTTTCTAGCTTTACACCAAGGCAAAGAACTGTGTGTGGGTTATCTTTATCTAAGAAAAATAAAAAAGGTAGTTTTTTAGAATATTCTGTGAACATGCTCAGAAGCCCTGGTTCCTAATATAGGTTGAGAGCAATCAATAACTTGAGTTTGAAAAGTTTTAGCTAAGCTGCGATTTTTACAGAAAGTATTACTTTGAAAAAATGGAAATTTAACCAATAAAAAATTTATCTCTCCTGTATTGTTTACTTAGGTTGGAAGCCTGCTGATATCTTGTCCTCTTACCATTTTTCATGAGAAGGGATCAGTCTTACCAGTCAGAGATTACAGACACAGGGATCCGTAAATGAGGGATGTCATGGTCTGTAGTGATATAATACATGGCAGCTCATTTGTATAAGCACTCATTTTTACCACTACAATCTTGGAGTACCACAGTACTAAAAATAGTGTTGGAGTGGTGAAAATGCTGTAATCAGTCACATTTTTTAATTTTCTACATAGCTGAGTAAGAGGCTGGAGAGGTTTCAGTCAACACTTCATCCTCTGTTTTGTAAACCAGTCAATTACTTCTTCAGTGACATTTTTGCATGCGGCGTGTTGGTCACAATTTGAAGGTAGACTCTACATGCTGTGTCACAGGTTTAGACTACATAGTTAAATTTTAACAAGTGTGCATATTCTCAAAAATTATTTACGTAAGTAAATCACTTTTGCTGTCAAATGTTAAATGAAACATGGTATCTATAAAACATTAGTGGAAAGGTTACAAATTTTAAGTTTATACAAATTGACAGAAACACTTTTGACTACAAAGTCAATTTATTTTTTGATACAGTTTAAAATTTGTTCTAGTTCTGTATTTTCTGGAGCTATTTAGAGGATGGTATAATCACTTTTATTAAAAAGGTGTCTTTGAAGTCCGAGATAAACTACCACAGAACAATTCTTTACTGAAGAATTGCATTATGCACTGTGTGAACAATTATACTGGATATTAGATATTAGTACCAGTGCATTTTTTTTTTCCAGCTAATGAAATACATCATGGTATCTTAGACTGAAAAAAACCATTATGTTTTGTACAGGATATTAAAATGTTCATTGGTAGATTACTAGCAAGCCCAAAGAATCAATTTCCTGTATTAATTTAGGTAAATTGGTTGTGTAAAGATTACTTTAATGATATATACATGCAATTCACTGCTTAAAATGATTTAAAAGAGAATTTAAAAGAGAATAACCAAGCTGAACAAAGATTTATGCTGAAATTGTATCTGCATTTGTAATTGTTCTGTTTCAAATAAATTATTTTGCATATTGCACAGAAACTGTATGTCCTAGGGAACACAGACTGCCTCTAGAGAAAGCGTGCCCAAAAAGGAGACATAAAAGGAAGCTGGATAATGTGGAGAAAAGCAATCCTGGCTCCATCTGCTGTCTGGTTTTTTCTTCTCCCTTTTTTTTTTTTCTTGGCAGCTTCTTTCTTGGGGTATTTGGGGTAGTTAGGCCCTATATTTCTTTGAACACAGACTGATTTTTAAGCATACTTCTCCTTTTGCCTGCTATTGAGATTAATTTTGAAAAAATACCCTAACTACTTTGTTTTGCATTTCTGAGCACCACTGATAGTTTTGTTCTATGTTGTTCCTACTGGACACAACTCAGATTAAGTAGGAGTGTACTTTTTTTGCGGTCACCCTAGGATCAAGCTAATTTTGTGGCCTTCTCTTCTTTTTCATCTGTGTTAGTAAATGCTGTAAGGTAGCCCAGGCACAGTTCTAGAACTGTAACTCCTCCTTACACACATGTTCACACAAGCTGTATCAATGCACAACTGAAAAGTCTACTCCAAGTGCTAGCTTTCCACATCAATTTTTCTCACTGTCCTTGGAAATAGAAGGGTGGTTGGATCAAAGTTGAGGACGAGAATCTGGGAGTTTGGAGTGTTACAGCTTTTCCATGTTCTTTTGTTGAACAGATTTGATCTTCAGAATAATTTCTGAGGCTGCTCTGATTTGTGGCAAGCCCTCAGTTATAGAGACATCTTTTTCTGCCCTAACCCTGTACTGTATAACTTGGCTTTCCTTCCAAAATGGTTTTGTTCTTTTAGAGTCCTAATAAATATAAATATTTTACTTGAAAAGTGTAATTTACTCAGATGTTCAATAGATTTCAACAGTTTTAAAAAATATTTTACAAATGGCAGAATTTTGCATTCACAAAAACTTCCCAAATGGAATTAGTCTAAATACTCAAATTTGGAAAATGGCTGCAAAATAGAAATAGCACTTTTGAGTCACTCCTAGAGTTCAAAAATTTTACTGAGCTATGATCCTGAAAAGATGTACATCACTGTTCTTTTAAAACCTAGTTCTATCTCAAATACTGGACCCAATTAAAATTTCCAAATGGGAAGTCTGACTTTAGATTGCAGAAATACTGAAAGTACAGTACAGATGCTAAATATGTAGGCAAGAATGCAAATAAATCTTTAAAAATATTTATCTTTGTATCCTTAGGTCTTAAAAATAGTACTGAAGGCTCCAGTCATAGCTGAACATCAGAGAAGCTTACTGTGACTGGAACTGATAGAAATTCAAACTTTACTATAGAGAGGTTTTCTAAAATTAATAATTAAAAAAAAGATAATTGGTGAAATAGATATGGGGTTTTTTCAGATAAGGAAGAACATTTGTTCACCGAAATACACATATTTCAAATATAATGGGAAATTACTAATGCTAAACATTCAACACACTAGAAAATATTACAATCCGTGATTCCCGATATTTCTGTGATATGAGAGGTAAAACCATTTCTATGGTGTGTGTCTGGTCCCAGCTTAGATATCAGAATAAAAAACTTTCTATTTTGAGTAATCCTAACACTTAAGGAGATGAGAAAGTTAAAAAACCCCAAAACACAAAGCAAACCAAACCAGAAACAGAACTGAGATCTTTGATAAATGCCTACATTAACATAAAAAAAGAGTTACTTTTCTACAGCTTACTGAAGTAGCATATGCTTCTGGGTTTTTTTCAGCCTAGAAACTAATAATTAGACATTCTTTAAACAACTTCCCTTATCAGCAGTAATTAAGATACGAGACAAGTAAGATCTCTTTTAAGGAAGTGGTTATTTGCTGAAAAACATAGATTTGGTTGTTCCCAAACCGCTTGTGAATATCAGTTCAAGTGTTTCCAGCTGTATTGGAGAAGTTGGAGTGATACAGCTGTGGAATCATCAGCTGCCTTTTACTCAACAGGTCTGCAATTAAGGAGCCCCTTTTGTTGAAGTTGTTCCACAGGGACTGCTGAATGCTTCAGCAGACATAGTTCTTGAAAAAGATCATTTCAAGGAAGAGGAAAATAGCTTAAAAAGTTAAATTTCATTCAGTTCAGAGTACTTCCTCTCCAATCCCAACCACTTACTAAAAAAAGAGTCAGTCCTAGAGTTTAAGGTTTTATTATGTTAAATAATATAAATCATTACTATTATACAAAAAAAATTAGTATTTTGTAACCATTTTTAGGTAAGCAGTCACACACACAAATTCAGTTACAGTTTATTTTTATGTGTATTTTTATAGTCTGGTCTTTTTATTTTCAATTTTATTCTTATGTTAGAATAAGCATCTCCCTCATCAGATGCTTCCTCATAAGAATTGGGCAAGTCATGTTGGTCATAACCTCCAGGTTAAGGTAACCTAAAATATTGAGACGGTCTTCAAGGATGTGTTGTATCATGCTCAGTTTATTTATTCCCCAAAGTATTACTGCAAAAATTAGAATTAAAAGCATAGTATTATAAATAAAGATTAGGAAAGGGTGAGTGGTTCAGTTGCTCATTTTGAGAACATCTTCTCTGGCGTCTTTGTTTTTTAAATTGATATTAAGGATTTTTTACCTCATAGACTCAATTCAGTTTATTGGTTTATTGGATCTCTTCCCCTGGACATATTCCATTTCTTTCTGCTGGAGCTGTTCTGTTGAGGCTGAGGTTGTTTCTGACAGTGTTTTGAAAGCATATTATGTGTCTTTTTTTCAGTTTACAGTTCAGCTGCCCTGTATATTAAGGTTATCTTTCAGTATACCACTTCAGCAGTATATACCAGTTGTATAAAAACATGCACTTTGCAATCTACTTTGTTGCAATAAAACCATTTAAAATGTTACTGACTATAAAGCATAACTAGAAATTAATGTGAACAAAATTCACCTCTGTATTCAAAATACTGTATCTTCTTTAATACTTCTGTTGAAATGAATTGAAAATGCTACAATGTATAGAAAAACACAGATTCTCTTGTTGAACATGTAACATGAAACATTGATGCTGTTCTCTGTGGTTGCGGTGCAGTCACTTTGCTCGTTTGCTCTGTTTCAGACGGTTCGCCATGGTTTTCCTTACCTACCCACTGCCTTAGCTTTTGACCCAGTTCAGAAAATTCTGGCAATTGGAACAAGAACAGGAGCCATACGAATGTATCCTTTCTCGTTCAGAATTTGCACCATTTCTATGTGTTTGTAATACAGGGATGTGAATTATCTTCTGCAAGCACTCAGGTAAGGTTACAGTTGTTATGTTCTACTTCATTTTGCTTTGCGAGATGGACTGGAAAAGGATGTGCTGTTGAGGAATTAACCAGGTCCTTAAGGGGTTCAAAGAAAAATTTCTGATTGAGTTTTTAGCATGTGGTTTTGGCATATATTGGTTAAGATGAAATAGAATTGATCTTTTCAGCCTGAAAAGTAAAAGTGGACAGCAAAGTGGTAATGAGCAAGTTGTGAATGTTGTGCTAGCAATAAATAAATTCATTGCTGCAATGCAGTTAGCCAATGTTAGATTGCAGTTAGATGGTTATGTATGAAATTATTTAGGCTCTTTCAAGTGAATGGTGGGAAATAAGTGATTTTAGGACAGAATTCATCTCTTCCCAGAAGAGAAGGTGAAGCACTGTAAAAGTGTCTATTTCTTTTCATTAATTATAAAGGTACTTCAGTGCCAGCAATTTATATGTTGTTTTTAATACCGTAGGATTTTTAAGTTAGAAGTCTACACAGAATAAATTGAATTACCAGGTAATTAAAATTTGAAGACTTAGATAAAAAAAAATTAAGAATATTTAAATGTGATGTATTTCAAAATGTTTCTCTACATAATTTTCTTAGTTTGGCATGGTTCCAATGTATTCCAGTTTGGTGAAAATACATATAAAGCAAGGAAAAAAAGGAGAAAGAATATTACAGAAAGGTTTAAAAGTTACAGGATACAGAACTAATAAACCTATATTTTTTACAAACTTTTTGTAGCCAAATAAATTATGTGTTTAAAGTAGGGGACAATGCTGTATGAAATAGCAATATAATATTTTCTGTTTCTTTTGCTATCCCTGTTCCCACGGTAACTGTAAATGCAATGAACCCAAAGACAGGTTACTGAGTAAAGAAAAATCTCCCTGTGGAAAACGAGCCTGTGCTTCATGCAACATTACTAAAACTTTGGTTCCCCCATTTTTGGGTACTCTTGGTCTGAACAGTTGCATTTTCGTAAGCCTCAGTTTCTATCTGATCCAGAATTTCTCGTTAAGACTCAACTAAACCTCAAGTTACGTGAAAAGCTTTGCTTTGATAGTTCCACTCAATTTCTTACCTATGTGAAGTAGATTGAATATATTCTGTTCAAATGCAAAGAAGAAAATTCCCTTGAATTTGTGCACTTCTGGTAAGTGCAAATCTAGCAGTCATGATTTCTTCTTTTTAGAGATATGCAAGGTTAAAAAGCTGGGGCTTTGTCCCTGGAAACGTCACTGCTATCTTCAGGGGGAGGGTATTGGGAATTTCATGGTAGAAGTGGGAAGAAGGCCTTGCAGAAGACTGACTCCTGAGCCCACCTCTTCTTCCATTTTAGCAATCTGGCTTTTCTAGGAGCAGTGCTGTCACTGCCTAGGCATCCTGTATCTCTAAAAATCCCTCCTTTGAGGAAAATTCAGGTTTAGAACCTGAATTAATACAGGTTCATGTAGAATTAATTTAAACCTGCATGTCTCCTGCCACAGGAAGGGAACAGGAAGTGGAAAATTAGCTATATCCCTAAGATTATATAAAATTCTCTATGTATCTTCTATAAAAATAGATTATAAAGAGTTAGCAGAAGGGAAAAGAATGTTTTTCAGAGTGTCCTTCCTTTTAACATCTCTTTTCCTGTTTTGCTAGCAAACTGCTACCTCATTCACGGAAAACTTTCTACCGGTTCTAGTATCTGAATCAAACAAGAGGATCAGGATTACCAGAGAATTTGATTTTTTTTTTTTGAAGATATGTCATAACATAAATGCTTCTCAGCTTAGTCACACATAGCCTGGTTTGCTGAATTGAGCCCTGAGTTAGTGGAAACTGTGCTTTGAAGACAGAGGGTGGCATAAAAAGAATTACTTATTTATTCATTTTAACTGAGGTTTCTCCACTTGACTCTAAGTTTTACAGAGCATATTGCATAAAAAAACCTACATGTGGACTAGTAACTTTGCAGTGAAACAGGCCCTAAGACTACCACCAGAACACCACTCATTTAAGCCAGTCTTGTTGCAGACCTTTGTAATTGTTGAAATCAGGCAATAAAATTCAAGTCAAGATGTGACAGACTAAGTATTACATCTGGAAGTACAATTCATAATGGGTTGGTTTTTTTAGCAAACTAAGGAAAATACAGGTTTTAGTGGCTCTAAGTTTTCCACAGCATCCTGTAAAAATACTTTTTAACAGAACTGCACAATTTTATTCTGCCCTGAGTATGCCAGGTAACAAACAGGGAATTACACTGTGTTTGGTTGGTGTTTCTAAGCAGTACTGTTGATGGAGTCAAAGGACAGACTACTTGGCTGCCATCAGAGAAATTCACCCAATTATTTGTTTGTTTGTTTACTGGTAGCACCAAAGGGACCTGGTTTGGATCTGACTCTCTTGTTTAGGGAACACAAAGGGATGGGAAGACTGAATTTATGTTTAGTATTCATGTAATGATGTAGAAAAAGTTTTCCTGTGATGAGTCCAAGTTGCATAATGGTATTGTTGCTTCCTTGTCCTTCTGAAAGATTCTCAAAGTATTGCAATTTCTACTGGTCACAAGTCAACAGGTCTCAAAAGACAAGCTGTTTAAAGAAAAATAAAGAAGCATGTACTTGAGATGAATTAATGTCTAACATCAGGCCTTCAGGTGATCATTTCATGCGATCCAGCAGAAGTACTGAAGTTGACTATGTTAAATTGTCCTGAAATGGAGCATATTATTCATAAGCTGCCATTAGAATGCAGAGATAAATGAAAGTTCATTTTGGTATGGCAGTCAATTTGTCTTCTCTTAGATTTCTTTTCAAGGTGCTTAGGTGCAACTGCTCCAGCTGCTGTAGCACTGGGAATTGCTGTTGCCATTCTCTACTGATCCTAGCAGCCTCTGTGGGTTTCCCAAGGAGCTTCAAACAACTGTGGGCTTTACCTACAATGATGACTACTGGGTACTGCATCCTAATAGGTTGCAGCCCACAGAATCAGACTGCACTGCAAATCACTGATGAAGGAGTATCTTCCTATTACCAACACAGGCTAGCAAGATCTGCAAATAAAGGGCCAAAACCCCTCTCCTGAAAGAGTTGCTATGGCATCTGGTCATTCGTCTCCTTTGTCCTAAACACAGCAAATTTTATTTTTCCTTTGAGGTTTTGTTTTTCCTGTTTGGAGCCTTTTCCCAGCTCCCATACCTTTGATCATTGCTCAGATCATTCCCTGGTACCGCTCTACCTGGAATATCCTTGCTTCAGGAAAACACATTCAGTTGAAGAAGGGCTATGAAATTGAATTCCTTTTCTCATTGTCTCCATACCCTTCTTCTCTAGTCCCAGTCTGGAGAACCTTCTGACACTACACACAGTAAAACCAAGTGTGCAGTCTCTGGTTGCTCTCAGAGAAGGTTCTGTATCACCATACAAGGAGGTGAGAAATTAAGATACTTGGTCAGACTTAAGTCTCTTCTTGATTTCAGAGGAAAGGGAGAAGTCTGGGGGTTTTTCACATTCTCAGTCTGAAAAAATAGGTTAAAATCAGTGCTGTTAACAATGATTATTCCAGTAACAGATCTGAAGAAGTAGCATGCTGTGCTCAGATTCCAGGATGCATATTTCTATATTGTCATTTATTCAGCTGACAAGTGCTTGTTAAAATTCATTGCAAGAACTTTTTGGAGTCACTGAGTTCTTTCCTTTGGAGGTCTTTTATTGTATCAGAGCTGCGTTTAGCCATTACAGCTCTCTACTTCAAACACATAGAACACAACATCTACTTTTTTTTTTATCAAACTGCTGATTATTTAGTGGTCAATTGCAATGAGAAGTTCTGAAAAAACCCCTCTTCTCTAGCTATTACCATCTTTGCTTATCATGAAATGAGAAGAAGTTTGTCTTAAATCCAGGGCAAAGGAAACAACCTACTGGGTCCAGAATGGCCTCCACACCACTGAAAAAGTTATTCACCATCAAGCAGGCTTAAATTACTAGTATGTTTTTGTATGTGTTATAGTGTGCTGGCTGTTGTTATTAATACATAGTCTTGAGACTTACAGGCTCCATACTGTCAGGGATGCAGGCTGTGGGGTATGCGAATCTTCATTTTCACTGCTAGTCACTTGAGCAAAACTGAAAGCCTTCTGTAACCCATGCAAGGCTTGTCCAGTAGGCATAGCTCCTTGTTATCCATGTTATCAGAAAATATAGTGGCCATTTTATACCTAGGCAAACAAAACATGATTCTGACTCACTAACACATGACAGTGGAAGCATTGCTCTGTCCCCTCCTTTAGCTTAGCTGCACAATCCTGACACTTTCTTTGCTCCAATTCTGGTGCTTGTCAGATATATTACTGTAAGCCATCCAATGCACTAACCTGGCAAAATACCAGTTCTTTTGCTGTGCTACTTTTTTTGCCAGATTAGCAAACTGAGTTATCTGGTGCTTACCTCCAATGTTAGTCAGGATGATGCACAAAGAAAGTGGAAGGAGTGCAGTTGGGACTGGACAGAGAGGGAAATGGGGGAGAAACAAAATTTTGGCCGTAAGGAGCAGGTTATTAAATTGACTTGCCTTAGTGTATGAAATCACATCTGATAAATCCAGGTGTGGCTGATTGCAGCTGTCTATGAAATTTGCTACAAAATGCAGAAACAGTCTTTCAATTTTGAGTGGTATGGAAGATAGCATCTCTTTTACTTTGCAAATCACAAAAATTCTACAGGTTCTGCTCAAGAGGGATTCTGCTTTAGGATCATATTTAGAATAACTTTTTCTGGCCTGTTTTATGTGTTTCTTCCAATGCTTTAATAGCAAGAGTGATTTTTGAATGTCAGATAAGGTATAGCAACACTTATTTTAACAGGTATGTTTTGTGGAAAAACAAACATGGCTTCAGAAAGGCCAGTGGCATCCTGGCCTGTATCAGCAGTAGTGTGGCCAGCAGGATCAGGGCAGCGATTGTCCCCCAGTACTCAGCACTGGTGAGGCCACACCTCAAATCCTGTGTCCAGTTCTAGGCCCCTTGCTAAAAGAAAGACACTGAGGTGCTGGAGTGTGTCCAGAGAAGGGCAGTGGGTCTGGTGAAGGGTCTGGAGCGCAAGGAGGAGCAGCTGAGGGAGCGGGAGGTGTTTAGCCTTGAGAAAAGGAGGCTCAGGGGAGACCTTATCACTCTCTCACATACCCGAAAGGACGAGAGAAAATGGCCTTAGATTGTGCCAGGGGAAGTTTAGATTGGATCTTAGGAAAATTATTTCACTGAAAGAGTTATCAAACCCTGGAACAGGCTGCTCAGGGAAGTGGTGGAGTCACCATCCCTGGAGGTGTTCAAAAGTCGTGCAGAGGTGGCACTTAGGATAAGGTTCAGTGGTGGACGTTTTAGTGCTGGGTTAGTGGTTAAACTCGATGGTCTTGGAGGTTTTTCCAACCTAAGTGATTTTATAAGATTATCTTGGTTTTTTTCTGTGAAACAGCCAGTAAATGTGTCTTTGATTCCAGTTACTGTGCCAAGTAAAGGAGAAGGTGAAATATAAACCCAAGATAGCTCTGTTGAACGTCATGGATCCTCAGCAGCTGATGTACACAGAGAGACTGTATTCCTGGGAGGTAAAACTGAGGCTGTTTGAGCACTCTAGAAAAAAGAAAATCCGGCAAAGAAAATGAATAGCACTAATTAAATCATTGCTGGCAGAGTTCTGAGTAGGCATGGAATTTTACAGTAGCTAAAGGAAATGTGGTAAAGAATGTTTGACATCAGGTTGGATGTACTTTAAAAGAAAAGAGGAGACTATAACTTGAGGTTTTGGTCTGTGAGAAGGGTGGCATAAAAGCTAAATATGAATTGTGACAGATTTGCTCTCCCTGGAACTGCTGTCTTTTATTCTAAACAAGGTTTCAGTAGTTCTTTATCCTTAAAATAAGCCGTCTGTGTTCTCTCCTGTTTACTCTATGTGATTTATTGGGCAGATGGAATGGGGGTAGCACAGACAAGATCATAAACCCAAAGTTCTGTTGTTTGACTTGGAGGAATCATTGATACATTTCATCTTTTATCTCATTGTACAATCTATTTGAGATTTTTCTGGAGAACTTGAGCTATTCAGGAATAAAAACTTTACTGAGAGTCAGCACTCCTAACATAAGTTCTTTTAAAAATTCCCTTGGAAATCGACATACAAATATGTGTTTTTGTGTGTATAGATACCTAAACAGGTTATTACAGAAATGAATTCATTGTCAATCTACGAGAATAAAAAGTTATTGAAAAATATACCAAAATAATCAAATTTACCTGTATTACTAAATCTGACAGAACCAGAGTTGGAGAATTTTTTCAATACTGAGACTACTATGCATTCGTATATATATGTGCATTCATATATATATATATCTACACCTATTAGGTTTGTGCATACATGCATAAATTTGGGTCCATTTGTTTCCCAAGCTTCTTCCATGCTTTTTAAGTAAGCAGATTGGATATGTTACAGTTAAATGTACTGGACTTCCCTCACTTTCAATTGCTGTTTATCCAGGAGATAAAAATGGAATCTGACATCTGCAAACAAATCCACTGAGAAAATATAGATTTTCATGTATTTGGAGATGCATATAAAACTGGCATAGAGGTGGATGACTCTGGCAGCATTTTAATTGGAGCTGATGACTGCATTTATGAACACTATCTGAAAAAATGCTTTCTGGATGCCTGTTACAAGATTTTTTTTGAGTATAATAAAAAAACCCCTCAACTTACTCTGATATTGAAATTATGACTACTGGTGATAATACTGGTGATAACTATTTCAAAGAAGTGATGTGTCTTAATTAGACTTTGTGTCAGCTTTAGAGCTTTCCCTACCTTTTTTGTTCCGAACTTTGTCATCAACAGAAGTGTTGACATGCATAGGAAATAATGCACATCAATTTGCCCTCCTTTTCAGTCTGCTAATTATCTTTTTTAGACAAATACCCATGACCTAAATTTGGCAGACATCCTTAAGCCACAGAAATTCGTAGTCATACTACACACTTAGTTATTTTGACTCATTTCTTCTTTTGCTTTTATCTGGCAGATATTCTTGATGGTGAAGGGGATTGATATTTCTCCAAATAACTCAGGAAAGCTAATATCTAGCAAAAATAAAAACCCGAAGTACACAGACACATACAGTGGGAGCATTTTAGTGTTGTGGAAAGAGACCTATTTTTGTCTAGCTGGAGGCACTCATTCAGTTTAAATTCTTGATGAGTTCTTGAAGTTAGTTGCCCTTCTTGCACATATGTTGTTAATGGAGGGAGACCAGGGGTGAAAGGGAACTCTGGTGGGTTGAATGCCCATTATGAGGTAGAAAGGCTACGATGACTGAATAATTGCCTGTGCATTGGGAATACCTGAGGAGAAGAAGTTTCTGGGACCAAAGAGATCCACCTATGAGGATCTCTGGCAGCAAGGAACAATGAACCATGTGATGAGTGGTTCAGTTGGAGATGGGACAGACACAGTCACACACTATTTCAGACTAAACCTCAAGTACAGGTGTAGGATAAAAGCACCGTTTTTCCCGAGGTCCAGGAAATGTGGAGATGAACAAAAGAGAAACTATGATCTCATGCAGGAGAGGGGGAGGGAAGGGTTTTCTTGAAGAAGTTCTCTTCCCTTATCTGTGGTCAGCTCACTCCTGCTTTCCCTAACTGACCTAGTTTCATTCCAGTTCTTACAGTTCTCAGATTTCTGTTCCTCAGCCCTGACCTGTCTTTTCTTAGTGGCATTAAGCAAGCAATATTCTTTCAATATCCATCTTTCACTTGACCTGTGCAAAGCAGTCTCTGAATACCATGTTTTTCTAAGGAAACTGTTCAAGTCAAGAACCAAGATGTTTCCCAGGTGCTTCAGATACAGCATCCAAAGCCACACAGGAGTACAAAAGGGAGAATTAAAAAAAGAGCATCATGGGAGAAACCAAGTTTGTCCAAAAGAGATTGAAAGTCAGGAGCTGTCAGAAAATGAGTAGCTGAAGTAGCCAAGTCTTAGAGGGCATTAAAGAATGTAAGTGTGGCATCAATCTTTTCATCCAGAGAGAACACAGGGAGGGGAAGTGACCCAGAAATTCTGTGAGTCTGCTTCTCTTCAGTGTTGTTATGAAGGAGATACTCTGGTGTTTTATCAACACTGTTTTAGTCTCCTATCCAAAACCCATCGCCCTGCCGGGTTCCATGAAGAAATCAGCTCCATTCCAGCCAGATGTAGCACACTTTTCAAAAAGTCTGCAGTACTGTTTGTTTGAACAGTTGAGGTTTTCAGACAATGATGAGTGGAAATCCAGTGATCTTAACATGCCTTAATTGTAAAACTGATAATTTGAGCAGAAAAAGGATTTCACGATCTAATTACTGACAATAACTTTGCTTTCCAGTAATCCATTTCTGGGATTCTTTCATTTCATTGAATAAATATTAGCATATCTCTAGGTATATTTATGGATTGATATTCAACATTAACCCGAAAAATGCTCACAGATAGCATAAGAAAGAAATATTGGAATATGATTCTTTAGTACTATAGTTGATTTCTCTTTGAGTTTTTTGTGTGATTGCTCCAACAAAGCCCCAGTCACCAAATACACTGCATCTTAAGCAGCCACAGCAAGTGCATTTTAAATGCTGTGACTTTTAGAGGAGTTTGACTTTCTGTTTGATTATTGAGCTGTATTTTCTGCAATGCAGAATTGATACTTCTATGACATATTTACGTATTTCAGTTGCTTCAGCAAATAAATAAGGATTGACGGAATTATGTGGTCTGATCTGAGACACACTGATTGCAAATGCACCGTGCCTTTATTATGAGATGAATCAATAGGAGATGTGTGGTAGTAGAATACATTTGAGTACATTCATGTAGTAGGCATGCACATGAATGACTTTAGTCAATATTCTCTTGGAAACTTATAATTAGAACTTACCAACTTAGGCTTTTAAAATATTTATGTTTTTTCCTAATTGCTTGCAACCTACAGGTTCACATTTGCAAATGATTTCTCCATTTCAGGTGTGGATAGATGTGTGTCCCAGTTCCCATTAGATTATAACAACAGTGCTTTCTTTTTCAGAGCAGTTTTATTAATTTTAATTTGTAGATTTTGAGAAATTCCACTTCAAGTTAAATGCTTAGAACTAAAGAGAGGCTAATACAATGCATCATTACTTTATCTGTTGAAAAACTGGATTTAAAATTTGTGATTTGTTTAGGGGAATGTCTTGTATTCCTTCTGCAGATGTCATACATTCTATTTAGTAGATTATTTGCATAGTTTTAGTACCAATTCATTTTATCTAACTGGCAAAACTCAGGAGAGGGGCATCATTTTGAAACCCAAGAATACAGTCTCTTATATATAAAAATTAAGTTAAAAGTTATTTCATCTCATGGTAGAACACTAATATGATTGATGAATCTTCTCCAGCAACCTCTGCTACAGGATTAGGATCTGGCAGACCATCTCAGAGCAAGTGTACAAGGTCAGACTGAACATGAAGTGCAGTAGTGGGTGCTACTCTGAGATTTTGTGCTCATCCACTGACTTGTACTGTGGATGTACTGATATGAGATGTGGTGTCGCTGTTGGGGCAGCCACAACACACAGACAGTGCCTCTTTCAAGGGCCAAAAAGCTGTTTATTAAACCAAGCAGCCTCTTTGATACCTTTTGTATGTTATCATTCATGTTACATATTCACTGGCTGCTAAACCACTACAATAGACTCATTGGCTATTACTAACTTCAATATACTACCATTGGCTACCTATAGAATAAGCATTCAAGCATTCAGAAAAATAACAGGCGCAGATATGTTACTGTTTTTCTCCTTCTATTGTTTAACTTTCTTGCTTCTGTTGATACTACATTCTCATGGGTAAAAACTAATTGTTTTTCTTCTCACGGAGTCCTTCTCTAGCCGAAGCAACAGGCCTGAGCCATAATTTTATGAAGGCAACAAGGCCTTCATTTTGCAAGGTTTTACTTAAATGCCACAATGTGGGCATCAGTTCAATCAGTTCAATTGTCTTAGCTGAATGTTTAAACCTACACATCTCGTTACACGCAACATTTTTCCTACCGGACCATATATACCTGTGAGGTATTTTTCACCTTAAAGTGTTGCACAATTAAGGAAAAGCAAGTGCAACCCAGTCTTTATAGGATAATGATTTAGTCACATAATTTAAAGTAGGAATCTTGCATTCCAGTCTGCGCTCAAAGACAGATTATGAATTTTACTTGGAACAGTGACTAGATGCAATAGTTGTAACGTGTGAAGTTCTTCTCATTTTTGTAAATCATGTTATCTTAGCAAGATAGATGGAATATCTATTTCATAATAGCTTCATATGTTTGTTTCACAGAAGTTGTTCAGAAAATATTAGTTTATACTGGAATATCAAATGGTACCTGATAGATTTGGTGATTTCAAAGTAGCACTTAAATTCAGAGCTGCCTATCTGCACTCATTGCTCTTGTCTTTGGTATATTCATTTATTTTATATAAACAGATCATTGGATAGCATACACAGGTTATAATAGGGGCTGGAACCTAAGACCTCTCCATCCTAGGTGAAAACCTGCAAGCTATGATTTCTTGTTCCACCTCTCTTAATTAATGAGTACTCCCTTCTCCCTCAAACCCCCACATCCTGCCCTCCTGAACTGAACAGTCAAGAGTTACTGTAGTTCCAATTCAGGTGTGGTCAGGACACTGTTCTTGTAGCACTTTTATTTTAAGCAGAATAACTGGTCCTTTTTTGTTCCTCATTACTTCGAGACACAAAAAATGTTGCACTGTTAATGGGGAAGCTTTTTCACGCTTTGTAAGTACACCTTTTCATTCATACAATAAGGTGTCTGGTGGATAGAGGCACCTGCAGATTTAGAACTGGTTACATGGATGTTTTTGAAAGGAAAGTTTTCATCTTCAGCAAGAACCAAGACTTGCCTTTTCAAGTCCTTTGGCCTTTAATAAAAAGAGCTTTTAACTTGATTCCTGCTGTTTGTAGCTGTAAAATGGTGAAGTATCTACCAGTGTCAAGAAGTCATTACATTCAATAAATGTAATGCATGGTTTTAAAATTCTTTTAAGATTAAGAATACCCTGGTTATATTTTCCAGAACAACAGACAAAGGAAATCTTTAAATACATTCACAACAGAGTGATGAGCTCTGTTAAAAGCATCTGTGAATTATCAGGTGTGTTTTAATCATGCCTCCACAGTGTGTGGTTTGTATAAAGTGAATGAATTACCATTCTTGAACATGTATTTCTCAATAAAAATACAATTTTGTATAAAAACAGACCTTAAATTAGTTTAAAGATAACTTACTGAAATTAAAACCATCATCCAGACCATAAGCTTTTCAAGCTGTCAGCTTCCTTGAGTAGGATGTCCCAGGTAGTAAGAAAACAAAACTAGAAACACCAATCTTTCCTGAAACAAGAGGAGAAGCAAATTCTCCTGTGAAAATCATCCCTAAGAATGTCTTCTTCTATGCTCCTGAATTTTGTAGCTTAGGATCTCTCCAGCACTGCAACTCTCAAATGAAAGGAAATCCTAATGAAAAACTAGTTCATTTAATAGGTTCCCTCAGTTTTAATTGATAGATCACTATTTTGGGCTTGAAAGTACAAGAATCTCTTCATTAGGCCGACAGTTTTACTACAGCAAAGAAGCTTTCAGTTTTTTAAGAGTAAATTAAATCACTGGGAGATCAATAAATGCAATAAGAAAACAGTGTAATTTTCATGGCTGCTGAACAACGTAAAGATGAGGTATTTTCCAGTTGTTTAAAAAAAAAGTATATTTTAAAGGAATTTATAGAATGCTACCTGCTACATATTCCTGGAAGTAGACTAGATCTTCTGCTACAAGAGAGGACAGAAAAGCACTGAGTCCTTGCTAGTTTCTTCAGAGGAATGGTTCTCTTCTGACTTGAAATCCATTAGGTAATGTAATTCTGAGCAGGCAGGTAGAATGTTGTAATACTTGTCTATTTTAACTAACCAGTGCCAGGGCTTGCCTATTCTAGCTAGCCATAACCCTTTCTTAGGGCTTCACAGAAAAGACACTAAGAGGCATTACATTAAGAGTAAATTCTTTTCCTTCTACATTCATACCCTAACCAAAAGAACTCTGAAACATAGAGTTCATAGAAATATGGTACAATTAGGTCTGCATGTTCAGTTCACTCAATTTTCCTTAGTCCTGCATCAGTTCTGTCCTCACACTTCTCCAACTTTGCTCTTGTCAGGATTCACCAACCTCAAGCTTTTGGGCCTGACAAGCTAGAGCTGTATCAGGGTCCTTGTCTGCTTTGCCATACTGTGAGCTGTAGAGAAAGGAAGAAGCACAGACATTACACTTAGAGGAAATGAGGATGAAAGAATGAAATACTGCTTTTTTGAACTACTGCATTTCTCTGTAGTTGCTTTCCTGTCTCCTCTCCTGTGAGACTGATGTTATACCGTGAGGAGAAAAGGAGAAAATTTTGGTGGTTTCATGAAACAGTCTAGTTGGTTGCCTTCTCCCTAAGTACAGCAATCAAAGTGTCTGCTCTGGTTCCCCTGGCATGTTTCAAACTGGCTACAGGGTCTGAAAATTTTTCTGTTGTCCCTAGAGGGGCACCAGGTACAGCTAAATTTATTCATCTGCACAAAAGCCACCAAAACTGCTGCTGCTGAATAAAGATTTCTTCTACTTCCCTAGTTTAGAACAGGATCCTGGATGTTGGCAACTGAAAAATCCAGCAATTTCTGCTAATGTGGTGCAGTTTCAGGTGAAACTTCAGTTGCGGACAGGTGAAACTTGGGGATGGTGGAGACAGAAAGAATGTCACAATCTGTGTGCTCAGTGTTGGCCATCCAGAAACAAAACTTCCACAGGGGCCTAATGGTTGTCTGGCTACTGGTTTGTCTCTAAGCACCACTGGATGAGGTTCGTGCTATCGACTGATGTAAACTGATCTCTGAGTTTGCAAAGATNACAAAGCTATGCTCGGGTTTTTAATAGCCTAACCGGCTGAAAAAGAATCTCTGATCAAAGGGTCTCGGACTTCAATTTTTATCTAATTTTTTTGAGGCTTTTTAGTCCCAGTTTTTTTAATTGCTAAATAAACCATTGTATTTTGATTTAACATCTGAAATCATCATATTTTCATAACAATAAGGAATCAGTGGTTAAGTTAAGGGTTATGTTATCTGTCCTTGCTTCTGATATTTCCCATATTTAGAACATCACCTGTGTGATCATCAGCTCCTAGTTTTACAAGGTCTGTACATTGGCAAAAAACAGGCAAGGACTGTTACCTTTTGTTTTAGGGCTTCAACCCAGGATAAATATATTGCACTTCTGAACTCTGATATGATGTTGGCATCAAGATCTTAATTTACACAGAATGGAATACAAATCAAGGTTGCACATGCAAATTTAACTCTTGCAGGTGATCGTATTTCTGAATTCTTGGCTTTAATTTACGTTCTTTAGAATTCTTTTATCACTTTAGCGTGATCACATAATAAATAATTCTTCAAGATTGGGGTTAGTTTTGCAGTAGTGTAGGAATCACAACTTATTTTCTTGTAAATGTATTTAAATGTATCTTAAAACGTGAGTGCTAATACTGAGTGAATAAGTACATAAAATCAGCTGAATTTCAGAAAGAAAACCCCAGACTGTATAAAATATCTCTCAAAATCTGAATTAGAAATAGACAAATCTATTAAAGCTGTCAGTTTATTTACCTTATGATTAGCTTTACATTCCTAATTAAAACTGTGATTGGTTATCATCCTGCTTGCTAGAGAATCCAAGTTTCTATTCAGTATTTCTCATTTTTGCTTTCTTCTCTTTTTCCTTAGTAAGGATTGGAAAGAACTAATATTGCCTATAGTTCCAGTAATGATTATAAGGGGAAGTCTGTCAGCATTCCATGAGGCTGTGAATGGCTTTTATGAATGAAGTTGAGCCTGGTATCAGAGACACAGAAGATCAAGTTTAATCTGCCCGTGTTGCTGCTTATGAAATAGTTAAGCATCTTGGATGAGAGCAGAAGAAGCTCCCTAAACTAGATGGTTTGAGAATTTCATAGGAAGTATTTTCAAACTGCCTGAAAAATCAGCAGAACCTTTTAGGAGGAGTAGACTCATGCAAGCATCTAGGCCTGAAAAAACAAAAACAAAAACAAACAAACAAACAAAACAAACCCACATTTCACCAACTTTCTTAAATGCATATTTAGAAAATTTCTTGTTCGTCAACCAACTACAAGACCAATGACAAAATTATCAAGTGTTATTAAAGTGAGTATTTTATACTGGCCATAGAAACAGTGCTGTCTCTTTTTTTTTTCCCTTTTTTTCCAGTTCTAGTCAATCTATGGTTATGTAATTGTAGTACGTCTGCCCTGGAGCCTTGTTGTCACTGCTCATTGCAGTCATTCTTCAGACATGATTCTGGAAATTTCGGCAGGGTATTTTTATCAGCAGAATCTTGTAAAGTTATCTTTTAAAGAGAAATTGAGCTGTGAATCTCCATGTCAGCTTGAAGCTCGTAAGCATATAGGATCTCTCATGGGGCTTTTTTATTGCAACAATTGCATTCATCAACACTCCATATAGAGTTAGTTGTAGAGATTCACTCTTCCTAGAATTCCTGCTGCAAGTTTAGATTCTCCTGATGTGCATAAGCAACTAAACTGATTTTTTCAAATTTCAAATTATATTGAATTTGTCAATTTTGCACATAGCCATCATGTTGCTCTTTCATCAAGTTACTTCCGTCTGTTTAAAGATTCTTGCTAAACTTGCTAAACCAAATAAATTTGTCACATGTTTAACTCTTTAGGTCTTTAACAGACTAAGAAATGTAGCAAACTTTATCAGATGTATACTGTGATACTGTGACTTCACCATAAGTGCCATTGCTTTTGGTGAGACTGTCTTCAGAATGTCAGAATCACTATTGAAAGTGGACTGTAATCCCTTATCTCCCACCCATATTTTAAATGCTCTTCAATTACTGGAAGATGCTACTGGAAAATTTTGAAGCCCATTAGAACTCAGGTTTTTATTGGCAGTTAATAATACCCTTTTTTTTTCTACCATAATTTTTAATCAATTGAGGTATTTCTTCTTATTCTGTGTCTTCAGTTGGTTTGTTTTCTGTTTAAGGAGACTTTCTGTAGCCTTTTGACAACTGAGGAAGTTTTTGTACAATTTCATGACTTTTTAGAGGGCAAAGCAGTACCAAGAGATCAATATCATATGAATATTTTGTGAGGAATTATTGTTCATTTATAGAGAATAATGTTTAGACTAAATTCTTTATTTTTATATTCCTATTTTAATTTGAAGATGTTTGCAGGATGCCAGTGTAAGATTAACTGGTTTGTAATTTTCTGGATAATCTCGAGTCTCTTTTAGAAGTATTTGTTATTAACCATGCAGTTTGGGGGTGGGCATTGCTAGCATCCATTCTGCTTCATTCCTGTGCTCCTTCCAAAGCATGACATAAATATTGTTTAAACCTACTAGTAATTTACTTGGGACTTTAGCTGCTGGTTTCTGAACCTACATTTCTGATACCTGCATCTGTAATAGTCTTACTAAACACACACACACACACACACAAAAAAAAAAGGAGTGTGCATAAATGAACCTTTGCCAATATACTCTGTTAAAAGCTGAATCAAAGAAATAATTAAATTTTTTAATATTCTTGTTTGATTGCTTCCTGTAGCCCTGGGTAACCCAGGAGATTCATCAGGTTTTGTTGTAGTTATTATTGTTTTGTAAGCTTGCCATTTCCAATGTGATCCAAACATTTCACATTTGGGGTTTTTTTTACCTTTATCTCTCTTAATACTCTGGACAATAGTGTAAATCTAGAGCAACTCTTCTGAGCTGAATGCAGTTATTCCAGATGGATGTTGTACTTTCCACCTCCACATAGCCTGGCAGCACTTTCCCTCAGGTTTTATTCTTCTTATTAAAATAAAATAAAATAAAATGTTTGAGCAAGAACATATATTTGCTTTTTAAATAATGGCTAAGGAGTTGTACTAAAAACTGGTTTTACATAAGGAAGTTTGGACTCTTAGCCCAGCTATTGTTCTTATAAAATCTCCATTGTAAAAACTTTCTTCTCATTTCTCAGGAAAAATGGTTCCATCATATTCAATGGGTAACACAGTCTTTACTTGAAGTGAATTTAGGCTTCCAGGGTTTAGTTTCTTAGTTTTACAACTGAGAAAATCCCTCTTATTAGCCAATGCCTATGGATGTAACACCAAGCAAAGTGCAGGGAATGATATAGTTCTGATGGATCTCAATCAGTTTCTTTACAAAAGAAGTTTAAACACTCTTGGGAAGCCTTTAATATGAAGGAAGATAGAATTCATTCAGTTTTAATACTTCCATTTTGCATTTGCATGTTTGAACTGATTTTCAAGTAGAACAGTTCTAGATCAGCATTTTAAAAGCTATACCAATATGAATTAAAACTACAAAAAGCAACACTATAGAATGGGGACAAAGAAATATTTCTTAGGGAGACCTTTAATCACCAAGTATCAGAATTATCAAAATGGATATTGATAGAGCTATCCCAGTTTTATTGATGTGAGGAAACTGAAGCACTAAAATGGTTTAACACAGTCTTGAAGAGCATAGGTCCTTTGATTTTCAGGCTGGCACTTCAACCACAAGCTGTTTAATTCAATGGCATTTAGCCTGAAAGCTTGTGTGGATGTTTCTGATGGTGCTCTTACATGTTGTCTTCTAGATCACAAGGAATTCAGGATTGATTCCCTTACCCTTTTGCATTGTGGTGCTGTAGTAGTTAACTACATCCTTTATCTTATTTTCCCTATATACTTTACTGTTGTTGTGGCTTGATCAATAGGTTTTAGATTGCCTATTGCAATCATTGAATGGCATATATGTCATACATGGAAATTGTTCTCACAGTCAGGTTTTGAGCACTCTGATGCATACACAGGCGTTTGTTTAATGTGTTGCCACATACAGAAATGCCATGTAAAATCATGGAATAAATAGATTCAGTGTGCACATCCCTCAAATGTAAGAAGAAGGTGTAAAAATTTCATCGTCCAAATGTGTGTCTCTGTGTGTTATTTTAGTTCCTATCTAAAGTGAGGAAAAATGAAACAGTATACACACAAAAAGAAAACAAAAGTTGTACTTTTGGCAACTGCACACTTCCAGATTGCATTTGCATTTTGGGGGGGAACTGGGAAAATGCTGTGTAATGTGGCCACCAGTTAGGAAAATTACCACCTGTCTCCAGTCTTTATTTTAGTTGTTCATAAAATTAACAGAACAGATAAATAGTGGTATCCCAATAAGTGAAAACAGTTGATGGATTGATCTTTTTTAATAGGGTTACAAACTATTTACTACCCAGGTAATAAAAGGCTGAATAAATTCTTTGTACTGTGTATCAGAATATCAAAGTCTCAAGCAGACAGAACTGGCTCTTGAAATCTATGTGTATGTTAGTTTTTAGGTTCTGTAAGGCTACATTTTAAAAGCCTCTGTTTAAATTTCTCTTCTATCTCACTAATGCTGCTTTAATTTCAGTCACAGTGGCAAAATGATAATCACTATTGCTTAGGAGTTCAACCAACCATCAACTATATAATCCATATTGTAGAATTCTATTGATGGTTTCTCTTACCAGCTTTCTCACAAAGAGGAATTGGGAAGCTTCCAGATTCTCCTTTGTCCCTTCTTCCCTGTCTTTTCTCTCTGAAGGATGAGGCAGGGTTAACTATTGAACATTCACTGAAAAGATGAGTGCATACATGAAGACCTCACATTGCTACTTCTGCCATAGCCGGTCCTCAAGCTACTTGCTGTGAATCACATCTTAAAGGAAAAACATTCATAGGCAACTACTGTTCCTTTTTCTTGTCTCCAACTGTGTTTTGTTACTAATTTCAATCACTTGGGCGACCTCCCCTGCCACTCAATCATAAAGCTCCCAGGTACTCCACATCTTGTACCCTGAAATACTTTTGTTCTGCAGAACTTTGGGAAACCAGGTTTTCCCATGTGCGTTTGTCGTAGATCCTGAACTGGAAGCCTAGTGTTCCATCTGGCCATTCCACTGGGATCTCAATGAGAGATGATAACCAGGAGAGAGGGAAGTTGAAACATCATATCTCAGGGACAGGACACAGTCTTTACAAAATCTTCTGTGGTAGAATACTGTCCTGCTATTGCAGAAAACTCTAATATTCTGTTCCAGCATCTTCAGACTGCTTACTCTTCATATACTGTGGGATTTCTGCTGTTTCACAAATCTGCAGCCACCCTTGTGCATTCTTTCAGTATCAGCAGATACCCACATGAAAGCTGCCTTAGCAAACCCAGGAGTCCTTCACTCCAGCCTGCCTAGCACTCCTCTGCATGTTACTATGCCTCTGCACCTTTCTCAGCTATGGCATTTGCCTTGCCCTCTACAGTGTCTCACAGCCTCTCAGCACACCCAGCAAGTCTTACCCCTTTTGTTCATCTGTAAGAGCTGCCAAGTTTTGCAGAGCTCTGGCCTTCTGTTGTTATTGTTTGCAGCAGGATATATTGACCATATACACTGATATTTATGGCTGAACACAAAGAACTTGCAAGTTTCTTCTCCTACTAGTAGTTGAAGAGTGTTCTAGTGACAGCTATAGCAATTGCTAAGAATGGAACACAAAACAACCCCCCAACCTGTACTGTTTTTAACTTCTTTTAATGCAATTGGGTCAGTTGAAAGGAGAAGGAATAAATATCATCTGACTTGGACAGTTCTCTGAATTCATCTGCAAGCCTCCAGAGATTGTTCAAATACTCTAGCATTTTGAAGAATGTTTTTTTCCAGTCTTTATTAAAGCTTAAAGCTTCTTGGGGTGTTGCACTACTGCAGGCCTCACCAGCTGTGGGCATACCTGCACTGGGTGACTGGATTACAGTTGTGGTAGGAAACAACTCAGCTGATGAACTCACATTCTGCCTTGGGAATGTGAATACATGCTGGGAGGTCAGCCCACAATGACCTTTGTGCTGCTGTAGACAACATTATTACGATACCGGGACTTCGTGACCTCATTGGGAATTACCTTCTTGAACTGTAGTCACATCTTTGCTGGCTGTATGGTTGTCTTTTTGTGACTAGAGACTGTACTCTTCATATTTTACAGTAACTCATAAATGTTTAAGACAGCTTTTGAGCAATTAGTGCTGCTTCTGCTCTAGAAGTTATGAATTTGTTATGTGCAATGATTTTCATAATGTGTCACCTTAATTTATTTCAGTCAGTTTGGCAAAGATAAGCAATAAAACTGAAAATATGTAAGGTTGCAGTTTTCTAGTTGCATGAATAATATGCAACATGAATTCCAATCTATTTTCGTGAAAAAAAAAACCCGAATGGCTTATTCCACTCTATTCTTAGCCTGGAAATATGCTGACACATCTAATGCATCATAAAAAGTACTTTACACGTGAGTTACCTTGGTTAGCGGCTCACTGGGTCCCCACACTTGTGCTTCCTATTTATGAAGAGACTTTACACTTGAATGCCATTTGTTTCATAGTGCTTAAAGACAAATTACTCTTTACAGCTATTAAAATTTGAAAAAATCTGGTGGGCTAAAAATCTCTTCTTTTACAAGCAGTTTAGGGGTTTTTTCCCTCAAGGATGTAGCCATGGTGTGTTTCTTACTCATCTTTTGTGTGTGACCTATCAGACTGAAGTGATTTGTGGAGAGGAAAAGCAGTCCCAAGATAAAATACTAGGAGCAACACTAGAAGGATTTTGATGCAGTTTTATTTTTAAAAATCCACATCAGAAAGCCATTTAAGGCAATGATTTTTTGACTTGTGACCATGGACAAACATTTTTTCAGAAAAAGCTGGAAAATACATCTGCTTGTTTATCTGTAATCATTCCCTTCTCAGAATGGGATCATGTGTAATTGATCTACTTCGTAGAAATCTTGAGGGTTCATGCCTTTATGAGTTCTTTGGTTGCAGCTGAGGTTGATTATTTGACCTTCCTTGAGGAGGTCTCCTGCCCAGGCTAGGAACCACCTGGGTATGTGGAAATGGTGGAACTGTGCCGTGCACTTGAACTGGTTAAGGAAGAGCAGTGCTGCAACTCCTGGAACTTTCCACTGTCACTTTATCTCATTTACTTCTTCTTACCCTTTTTTTTTTTACCCCTGTGTATTGAGGGGAAGGTTAGGAATGGTCTCTTTCTAGCATCTCCACAGGGAAGGTCAGAAAAAAGTATAAAAATAATGAAATTGTTTCACTTTAGTAAGTTCATAAGTATGCAGATCCAGTTCTTTTGTCCTGTAATTGCATTCCCTTTACAATGCCTATTTCATAATCCAGGATCCAAATAATTTGAGCAATTTTGAAATGTAATCCAGCATATACTATGCTACAGTAAGTAATTAAATTTCTAAAATGTCCTTCTAGACATCTACTTGATAAGCCTGATACAAAATTGGAATTCCAGTTGTTTGTGTTAACCTGAAACTTGTGGAAGAACCCAAAACCTTGCAGCAAACAATGTGTTCTCCTTGCTGCTTTAATGTGTTCAGAGTCAACTCACACATTAAATAAAGTTGGGTTGGAACTTAACACTTCAAGATATTTTTTACTTTTAAGGTTATTCAGCCATTAAAAGTCATATGAGTGGTTACATATTTGACTAGACCTTCAGATCTCTCTCCATCTTCCATGAGCTCAGTGAAAGCTTTGCTTGAAGTTTTATTCTATTGGTAGGGTGAATGACTGGAACCCTCTTTGTTGAAACTGCTCACCAAAACCACTTTCTTTCTGTGCAAGAAATAAGAAAAAATAAAAGGTTGTTTTTCTTGTCTGCATACACTCCTTTAGACAAGGTATTAATTTACAATATTTTCCTTTGTAAAATGCCACTAGAAATAGGAAATAAAATTAATATAGAATCTTGCAACTTGCTGATTGCTTTTACTTGCTGACGTTTTGTTTTTAATATATGCTGATATTTGTACAATAGTTTCACTTCCAGTTCTCAGAAAGTAATTTAATATTACTGTAGTTCCAAAATCTACAGAAACAAATTTAAATTAGAAACAAAACTGCCAAAGGGACATTAAATATACTGAAGAAAGGAGTGGGAAAACCCACTGAAGTATTGTAGGCTCTAGCAATATTTTAGAGCATGGATACCTTGTATTAGGTTTCTGATCTGTTTAAGCAGATAAGAATGGGTTGATATGTTTTCCTGAATTAACCAACTCAAGGTAATTTAATTTAAAACAAATTTTTTAATAATGAGCACCCAGAAAAAATGAAGCATTTTCTCTCTCTCTTTTTTTTCTTAAATCCATTCCTTTATTTGAGGAGTCAAGGACTAAAAATTGTAAAAAAGTTGGGATATATATTTAAGATTGTCTCAACAGGCGCAGGTGCTCAGTTGATTCAAACTAATCTCTGTGTGTGTTCCTGCTGTGAGGACTGTTTCCATTCAGTACCCTCCACTACCAGCCAGCATTCCCATCCCTCCCTCTTGCTGCCTGGTGAGCCAGATCTGGGAACTGGGAAATTCAATCTAGGGGAAATGAGTTGTTTTGTCTTTTGCTGTGTAGCTGCTTTTCAGCGCAAATGCTTCCCCGTTGTGCTTGTGTGGCAGTGGAATGAGCCACGCTGTCAGCACAAGGAGGATGAGACTGCTCAGCCAAAGGCGGCAGTGAGAAAGGCCAGAGCACGACTCTTGTTGGTGCTGTGGGCTTAAATTTGTTTAGACCAATCACGAAACCACACAATAGCGTTTCCCCCTCTGCTGTTTAACAGCTGATGTTATGGATGATCTAAAGGTATTAACTAGATTGATTTTCAGTTTGTCAATCATCTTTGCAAACATCAAAAAAAGGAGGCAAAGCAGAAGATCAGCCAAACAAACTGGACTGCATCAGGTCACGGAGCTCCGGGTACAATAAGATGTTTCAAAAGTTATTTTATAGTGCAATTATATAACTAACGGTCTAGCTTTTATCAACATGTCTGTTCGTCACTGAAAACTGCAGATTTCAATGAGGAGTATCTCTGTTTTCAGTAGCTTCTTCTGGGATGTGGAATGGCTATTTTTAATCAGAATTTCCACATATAAGGCTTTGTCTTAACAATTTTTTTATTTAAGAAGGCTGTCTATACAAGTAGCACAAAATTCCAAATGGCTTTTTGCCATCATCTTCAAAAGGGTGATGTCTGCACAAGTTAATTAGTTGATTAGTTTTAAATGATACTATAGTTGTAATATTTGGCTTCCCCATTCAGATGTTATGGGAAAATGTGACTGTGCTCTTCCTGACTTTGAAAGTTATTTATATAAATATTTGTAATCACATTTTTGCTTTATAATCTTGTCAGGTAATACAGGTGGTCCAGAAATTCCCAAATAACTTTTAATCCATAATTTTAACATTTGCCTGAGCTTCTGATTTCCGTTCTTTGCCTCTTTACCCCTTCATTTCCTAGTGCTTTGAGGAGTCATCATGGACATTGAACCATCAACATTTTGCAGTCTGCTACCAGAAGTGAAATACTGTTGACATCATTTCTGAATCCGTTAAAAGCAGGTTCCCACAGGGCAAATATTGCCTGTGTACAAATTGTTTACAGCTTCTCTGTGGTCAGTGATGATAATAATAGCACAAAAAAGGTCTTGGACATTAATTCATGCAGGGATTTGTTGTTTAATTTTGACAGTGTATTGGCTGCTGCATGATCTTTATGCTCACTAGAAATATAAAGGGCAGTTCTTTCAAAAAATTACCATCAGTGGCTGAGACAGATGCTCTTTAGAGTGAAATTTAATGATATATAGCATTCAAGCAGTCAGACTGTTTTTTCACGTCAACCTTTTCCTTATTCTATTTAGCTAATTTTTCCAGATCTTACTGTATTACTGATAGCTTGTCATGGAAGGGTTCAGTGTTATGACTGTCTTTGCTCTGTCCCTTTTCCTTTTCTTTCACTGTACTCCATCTCTAAGTGAACTCTTCCCTCTTCTGAGCATGATGTTATGCATAACAATCAGTTCTTCACTGAGTGACTGCGTTTTAAAATGTTTTAGAACATGTCCTTTTATCGTGTGTTCCAATTTTTTCCATGTCGCAATCATTATTGCTGATGAAAATCTTTTATATATATATATTTAAATAAATGTTGAGTTCTCAATCAAAGTACATTTTTGAATTTGCATAAAAACATGTTTCATCAATCAGGCCTAATTTTAGTTTAGCGAAGATTAGAAATAAATTTGCATGTAACAGCTGTACAATATACACGTACATTACACAAAACAATTACATGGGAAAATACACATAGAATGGAGCAAATGCTATGAGACCTTTAACTTCAAAATTGGCCTAAATTCAAAAATGCTGTCTCTTGAAGCAATATTCAAGTCCTGTTTCATAAGCCCTAAAAGGTTCCTGAACTCAAATAGTGAAAAGGTATTAAATTACCTAAGTTATGCATATGTTTTATGCTTCAAGTGACTGTGCCAGGGAGCTCAGTGAGTACATGCCCTTGTATCCTCAGAATGTTGGATTTGTGTAGCTAAGGCAGCACTTCTGTGTTGCATGAGCAGGAGAGACCTCAGCCCATTTGTTTGCTGTATGTTGCCCTCTGGTCTGTAAAGACAAAGGAGATTTATTGGGGTGAATCAGAACATGTTCAGGATAGACATCTGTCATTCTTCAGGATTTTCCTGCAGCCAGTGAAAATTTTGGCAATCTATACTTATTTTTTAAAAGCTTGAGCAAGCTACATCCTTCCCTCACTAACCTTTTGCAGACAGAAGAGAATTCCACAGTCCTTAGGTTCTTAAACAATTCTTTTTAACATTCATAGAAGCAAATCCTTTAGAATTTTTTTCTAACCTCTAGAGGCAGAACATTCTTATCTTGCCATTTTTTTATTATAGTTCATCTTGCTTTTCATCATTCTACTGGCTTTAAGCAAAGAAAAGGTTTTAGTTAGCTGGACTAACTAAAAATCTAATTAAATCCTGGTTCAGGATTTTACGAACAAGATTGTATTTTGCACATGATTATTTGTTGTCTTTTTTTCTCCGCTGATCATTACTTATTACAGAGTCTCTTCACGTGCTTTAATTTTCCTTAACTAATTTTTTTTGGTCTTTTTTTTCTTTTGAATGTGAGTAGTGGTGACTCAGAGGGTATATAGGCAATTGAAAATGGTGTCCATCTCAGGAAATGCTTGTTGAATTCCCAGGAATGGCATATCTTGCTTCAAAACGACACGTCTCTGTTTCCTGGTATCTTGCCCAGCATAACACTTGATTGGGGTCCACTAAGGGCCTCTGATCTTTTCCTTTCCTTTACTCTTTTTACTTCAAAGCCTCTGAAATATGTGAGATCTGTGTCTCAGCCCTACAGCACAGTATTTTTATAACACATGACAAAGAATGTGTCTTACAAGCTCCAGTGTATGGTAGGAATGTATGCAGTGGTATTTGAGGATGAAAAACTTTTGGGGGTAGAGCTGGAAAACTGTGCAGGGAAGAAGAATCCAAACCAGGCACAACATTTTCACATTGCATGTGGAGAGTGGTGCATGGAATATTCCTCCTGCACAACTCCCTGGTTAGGTCTCAGAGTGAACTAAATGCACCTCTTCAAAACAGCCTGGAAGTTAAGTAACAACTACATCACATGGACAATCAAGGAATCTGCTCCTCGCTTTGCTCCTGGGTATTATTTTACTTAGCAAAGTAGGTGCAGTAATCTGCCTTCCAACTGCTCCTTCCAGTTTGGACTACTTCCACATTCATCTATTGCATTTCTATTCCCTTGGATTTAAACACTAGACAGAAATGCATTTGATGACACTTGTCAAATCAGGCAGTCTGGCTACTTAAAGGTACCTACTGAATTAACCAGGAGCTGTGTCAACTGTGGCAAAGTCACTGAGGTCTTTTCCTGGCACCAGGCACCTTAGTTAAAAACTGTATTCCTGACTTGTCAGCCAGCTGCTGTTGTCCAGCATGAATGTTTTATTTTTCAATCACTAAAGACACCAATACATTAACACAAAATATTGTGCAAGATTTGCTGTGCATGCATTTCATGAACCTTGCTACTGTTCCTGTGTTCCCACATTGTCAGTGAAGTATCATAGTAATAAAAGACTATGTGATACTTATTTATTTCTTATTACCTTGTAAGTAAGACATAAATCTTGATGTGAAGACATAAAGTGTGCAATTCACCCTTTTCCACTCATTTCTTCATTATTAAAAAAAGAAAAGCTTCTTTTTTTGAGTTCATCTTTCAGGAATTGCCTATTATTATGGCTTTCTTAGATTACAGAACTCTTTACTGGATTTTTGTTTGTTTGTTTGTTTTTTCTTGAAGCTAACAATAAGCAAACCATGCTCTCCATGTCAGTGTTTTGTGTGACCACAGAATCTGTGGTCTGGGGAGTGGAACGAGGCAGTAGGAAGCATGTCTTTCTCTGTACCAAGTAAGGGGATGGCTCCATCTTCATGCGAGGCTCTTGTCTGAATGTACCCTTGTAAGTGTCCTGTGGCTCAGTGCAAGAAGGGAGGATGTCTGCACTGTTGAACCGTGCTTAGTGTTGACATCTCTAGAGTAGCATTCATCTCTTTCCAACTTACATATGCCTGTTGAAACAGAATCACAATAATGCAAGAACCACGTAACAAAAACCTGTGACCTGTGTTATGTGAAAGATAAAATTATTCCCTTTTGCCTTAATAGCTTTATATGAATCAGTTTCTTCTTAATGTAATCATTAACAAATCATCACACATGAAATTAGGAAGGCTATTCCATTTTCCAGTAATTTGTTCATATGGCTTTTGAAGATGCTCCAAAGGTCCTACTAGCAAGTAATTTAATTAGGTGAAACTGTTTCCTTTGCTGTTTCCAAGCAAGATATTATCAAATTTAACAGCACCAAAAATATACTCCATAACTTGATACATATAAATTACCATGCTCCAAACTGAAGCTGGATTATATTTACTCCTAGTTTCAGAATGGCTTTTTGAGGTCTGTTTAGACCTTTTGTTTTTCTGTAGCTCAGAAAGTTCAGAGTTTAAAACTAGCATCATTCGTTGAGGTTCTTAGATTCTAAGAGTGAAAACTACCACACAATTGCTGAGTGCAAACTTGTAGGCAAGCTGCAATAAATCAGGGCATTACTCAGAATTATCCTGACTCAAGGGAACGTTTAAAGGTTCTCTCAATGAGTTCATGTACAATGAATTGACCATTGTTCATATACCTGTTACCTAATGGCAATATTATATCCAGTAAAGGGTTTATTTTAAGTTAGAGAGACTGGCAGGATAATTTTTATTCTGATAGCAAGAACAGAACATAATTCAGGAAGCAATGTATTTAAAATAAAACACTGTCATGCTTATACCTGCCATTGTAATTTTAACTCTTTCTCTTGGAAATACTCCGGAGGTGATCTTTAATTACGTGAATACACAGTATTTTTTCTACAGGATCCGTAGCACCATTGAACTTAGCTAATGGATTTGTTTGGGATAAGCTACACGTACAGTAGTTTTACAAACATCATTTGTGTTCTTGCCTCTATCATAGTGACTGTCCTGTGTTCAGTTGTGAAGAATACACTAGTGGGGGTTTTCTTTGCATTTCTTTTTAAAGAATTTGTTGCTGTTAGAACAGGCTTGCTGCTATTGTAGTGCTGCTAAATGGATTCCAAGGTATGGATGTGGCATGCATATGGTCCTGCAGCCCAAAAAATCTTGGAGGAGTTACTGCTGTTTTCTGTCTTTCTGTTACTGCTAGCCTTAACTAGCAGTATGTTCTGGATGAGGTTTGGACAGCTTAAAAGAGGAGATAAGAAGGGCATTTCTGATATATGTTGAAAAATAAACAGTGCAGCAACTGGCTCATGTTCAAACCAGCATGTTCTGGCCAGTAGCCTCCTACCCACCAAGGAGCAAGGGAAGCTTCTAACTTCGCTTTCATACCATTCATGACCCAGTTTGATCTCCCAAGCAATTATACTCCATGGTGCCAGCAGAGAGAATGAGGTGAGGTTTTATGCAGAGAAGCACAGCAGCAGTAATTTAGATTGGTAGCCACACAGCTATAAAAGAAACCCCGACCCAGACTTTTGACAGCATTATTTTGGGAGAGTGGTAATCTTAATTACTCAGGTATCCCTGAGTTCTTGTCCTGTTCTGTTTGTCTTTTTTAATTCAATAGATACTGTTTGCTTAAATGTCTTTGATTGCCACTTCTCCACCCTGCTGCCTCCAGTGAGTGGGGAACATTGCTCCCATTCATAAGCAGTTACTGGCCAGGACATTATGCTAATGTAACTAATGTAAAAAAATAGAAGAAAAAAAATGGTTGATCACTGTGTATTTGTATAGTTTGAGGCATATTCTTAGAAGCCCTGGTAGCACAGCTCCTGCATCACTGCCTTGTCCAGGAGCTAAGGACTGTCAAGATTTGTACATAAATGAATATTCTTGACTCAAGCATGCTCAAAGATCAGTGTTTGTAAGGATCTGACATACGACATCATAGACTGTGTATCCTCCAATCTGTTCCATGCAAAAATACCATAAATTCAAACTTCTGCAATCTGAATTTCAAAGTGTACAGTTACATGTGCAAAAGGCAACCTGGTATAATATTGTGTAAGGGTGACCTTAACATTTAGATACCCATTTATTGAAAGTGATGTCCTAAAAGAACCAGAGGGAAAAAAAAAACTTATTCAAATGGAAAGAATAGCAGAGTAGAACTAGCAAAGCTATTTAGAAATATCTTCATCTCACTGGAACGTGAGAATAAATCATCATTTTGGAAAGGTATGTGGATGAAATTTAGAACAGATATTTGCAGTTTTACAAAAGGTAGCCTTGCATGTTTCTTTTCAAAGCATGAAATTGTTATCCCTGGTCTTTCTTCTCAAAGTAGTGAAATAAGAAAGGACAATGACAGTTCCTAAGACAGGCAACATGATTAAAACCCACTGACTTATGCTTTATATAAATGCAGAAATGGCAAATGGGCATTTTTTGACTGCAATAAACTGCTTGAATTATTAAATAGCTGAGGAATGAAAATGAGCAGAATTTTGGCAGGCGTCTTAAAAATCTCATGCAGAGTTTGCCTTTTCCTTAATTGCTGCTCTTTCTAAGGGAAAAATGCATAGGTTGTATTAGTTTGTTTCATCTTTTTAGGTTATCTCATTGTTATTATTAAAATGAGCTCTCAAAACACAACATTCCAAGAATCCAAAAAATCTGTCTATTGATCTGCCCTTTGCTGCTTTCATTAATAAACTAGAAATCAAGAAGGCACAAATTCTCATCGCACTTCTTCCTTTGATTTGTTATTGCCGTCTTCTTATGCTCCACAGTCCTAGTCTTTGTTGACCATATTTAATTACCATCTCTCAAAGGTGGAATTGTTGGGGCTTAAAGTGTCTGCCTGCGGTTGCGTTGGAGTGTTGAATCCTTTTGCACACCAGCAACAGAGATGGGTTTACAAACAATGTTTGTAAATGTATGTTCACATCACCATGGTGAGTACACAGCAGGTACTCCCACCAACACAAGTGGGATGCTGCAGTGTCAGTGGGACAGAACAGGTATTTGTTAGTGTTGAAGAAAAACATGGAAAAGGAGCATTGACAGTCCAGAAAATTAAGATGCCACTTTTGAATAGTTTCTTTATTTCTTTACTGCTTCAAATGTAGAGAAAATGTGAACAGATCTTCAAAGAAAACAAGTGGCCAGAACTTATGTTATTGGTCTCTCAAAGGTGTTGTAAGGAAGATGAAAAATTCCAAATTATTTTTGGACATCTGATAGACCAGTGAAGGCTAAGAGGATGGGCTGGATGACTTGGCTGCATGCAACATGAAAAATTACATAAAATATATTCTCCTACAACTTTGCATATAAATGTGTACTACTTTTCTATTCTGTGTAGCCATTTATAATAGAAATTTTACTTTATCTATGTGTGCGGGTTTACTACTTCAATATATTAATTAATTGATGCACACTTCCATGCATTTTTCTCTCCTACATGCATGGCATATGCAGTTAGACATTATAGACTTACGTCTAGCCTCAGTATAGTCAGCTTTGTTCATGATATCTTTGCTTTCCAAGTTAAAAAAAAAACAACAGCATTCTATTTGGTAGCCTTTGGACATTTTACCGGAATAAGAATTTTACACACTTTTTCTGTGTGCATCAATAAAATTACCAATAATTAATGTGGATTACGATTAAATTCAGGAAACTTGGATTCCTCTTACCATAATGTTGGGGTTTTGGGGAGTTCCCCTTCTGTTTTGTTCTTTTTTCTCTCTTAGAGAATTTTCCCCATACTGTTGCCAGGACAATNCCTATCTTTGCCTGAAAGCCCCTTAATTTCAAAATTATAATAATTCGGAGGGAAGGGGGTTGCATTTTTCCATTTCAGGGGAGGTTCCTGCCCTCCTGTACAGACACCTGTCTTTTCAAACCAAGACACATACATACTTCTTACAAACTGGAAGTTTCATCAGTGTGTTATTTAGAGGTATTTGGTCTATAAACCATTATTGCTGCAAAAACTGACCTCACACTGTTTCTGACTACAGAAATTCTTCGATCAGTACACAAAGAAAACTGAACTTGCTTAACTCTAAAAAATCAGATTGCTTTTTAAATTGTCTAGGAAGATAACTTGAGGTGTACCATTTTAGGCTTATAATTTGAGAGTTGGGGCAATTCTTGCTTTTTTTGGCTTAACAAAGGACAAAAAAGAAATAAATGCTTCCACAAGGATTAGTTTGTGTTGATACTATTGATCTGGTTCCTCTTTTGACCAAAGGTCATGCTGACTGCTAAAAAGAGAAAGTGGTAGAGCAAACTGACTTAGAGGGAGGTTTTTAGTAGAGGTAGCTCAGTAAATACTGTCCTTTTAGCTGCAAGCTGAGCTGCCATCTCTGCAGAAATTGTTGCTTCTGTTTTATTTCACTGAGTTCAAAAGGCCAATTCTGAGTGCTGAAGCAAATAATGTGAATAACATAAGGTTTAGGAAAAGTCCAGATTTCCAGTGTAGAAGGCATATTCTGTCATTTGAAGGGATACCATCCCAGCAGACTTGGGCAAGCTTGAGAAGTGGGCCCATGAGAGCCCTGTGAAGTTCCAACGAGTCCAAGTGCAAGGTGCTGCACCTGGGTCAGGGCAAGCTCAGACCTGAGCACAGACTGGGAGATGACCTCCTTGAGAGCAGCACTGCTGAGGAGGACTTGAGGGTTCTGGTGGGTGTTAAAATGGGTCCAGAGGAGGCCACAAAGTTGATCAGGGGACTGAGTATCAGGAGGGGCTGAGATAGCTGGGGTTGTTCAACCTGGAGAAGAGAAGGCTCTGGGGAGCCTTCCTTATAGCAACCTTCCAGTACCTAAATGGGACTTATAAAATAGAGAGAGATTGACTTTGTACACAGACAGATTGTGGTAGGACAAGGAGGAACAGCTTTAAACTAAACCAGAAGATATTTAGATTAGATATTAGGAAGAAATCCTTTACTGTGAGAGTGGTGAGGAACAGGAACAGGCTGCCCAGAGAAGTTCTGGATGCCCCATCCCTGGAAGCGTTCAAGGCAGGGTTGGATGTGACTTTAAGCAACCTGGTCTAGTGAAAGATATCCCTGCCCATGGCAGAGGGGTTGGAACTGGATGACCTTTAAGGTCCTTTCCAACCCAAGCCATTCTAGGACTGACTCTAAGTTTTATGTATGTCTAAGTGCAAATGTGTAAATATAGATATATATGTACATACAGACATACCTATTTATTTATTTATTTATTTATGTAATCCAAAGGCAGTTCTTTTATTCCAAGAATTTGGCAGCATTGGAAAAGGGATTAAGAAAGTATGAAGTGAGATTGCCTTCATTCAAACCTTGTGTTAGTTTATGGGGTGGGACCTGAAAACCACAACAAGGACAATGTTTATATTGTCAGTTTCCTTGAGGCTACACAAGTTTAGTTTTTCATCATTATTTTCTTCGTCAGATGTTGCAAGAGGGAAAAAAAGGACTAGGCAATTCTTGCTATTGTTTGATAAATAAACTACTGTGCATTCCGGGATTTCTTAGAAGTCTTTTAACTTTCTTTGTCCTCCTCAAGAATTTTCTGATGTCTTCTCCTTGTACTTCCATCTTGTTCCTAAGGTCTTAAGGATGTAAATGGAAGAGTTTTCACTGGAAAATTCTTCTCTATGCTAGCAACATATATGTACATGTCAGTCTGACATGGAGGTTCAGTAGTTCAGAAACAGCATTTCATAGACCAGGTATTGTTTATTCCTTACTATTCTCCAGGTTGAAGGGTATTTGGTTTTTGGGGATTTTTTTAGATTTTTTGGTCAGCATTCTGGTTGCTCTGCTTTTAGCTGGTTCAGGAAAATGCACGCCCACTGACTATATAGTGCGCTGCACTAACTTTCATGTTATCCCTAATCCTTCAGATTTTTGGCTTGCTTTTTATTAAAAAAAAAGTTTCTTGTATTTTTTCATTATTTTGTGAGGTCCAGCTTTTACCAGAATTTGTATTATTGGTTTCCCCACACATTTACGAGATCTTCGTTCATGGTGGGAGGTGACCATATCAGCACTGTAGAGCCAGTTTCATAATTTCAGTTCTGCTAAAAACTGAGTCTCCAGAGCTATGAAAGTGGTCTCTTAAAAATCCAATGACTGCTGCATCTGCAGAGAAGCAGCACTGAAAACTTACTGCAGGGTGAGTCAGACGAAACACAATGAAAGAACATTTTAGCAATTTCTAGAGTTTTGCAATTATTGAGAGTGACATTGACATTTTTCAAAGTAAACTTCATGTCTCTGGAGATTGCCTATACAAGCATTATGCATTGTGCAGCCTCACTTAAGCTATCTGAAAGCTTTAAATGTTCCATGGTCTTCATTTGTCCTCTGTAAAAGAATAAATGTGACTGAGGCTGTGTCTTCACTCGCTGAGGAGACATTGACTATGTGACAAATGCAGCAGTGAACAAGTTTGCTTACCTGGAGATTTCTTTCCAAGCTGTGTGACTTTTAGTTTTGTTTTCTATAACTTTAGAAGAAACATCTTCCTAACAGCAATCCATAAGAAAATGAAATGGGGAGATGGAGGATCTAGGGTTCACTACCCATTTTGGAGGAGCAAGTTCTGTGAGGTCTTGACAGCTCTGTTTACATGTGACTCCCAGAGAGGGTCACAGTGCACGACTGACAAATCAGGATGAGCCTCTTACACGGACAGGATGAGAAAGTGGGGAATGTGCAGGAAGGGCTCTAATTTTGGCAGAAGTGCGTGGACTTGCGGCTGAAGAATGGAGCATGCAGGTGCTGAAGTTCATAAAATGGGTAGGAGAAAGGAAGGGTTTTCGGGATGTGGTACCTTTCACAGTTAAATGGAGAGTTTTGGTGTGTGCCTCATGAAGAACAGAAGTATTGTGTATTTATTCTATCAACTCAGCATTCTTCAGATTGGAGACTGATGTCCTGACTGAACATTAATGTTCTTAAATAAGGCAAAGTGAAAGACATTTTTCATTAACAGCTCAAAGACATCTTTGTAGTTCGTGAATTTTAAATATTTTCAAAATCAGTTAATGTTTATATATAGAATACTGCCTTAACACTTCTGAAAAGATAACCCCCTCGCAAACATTAGTTCATGACTTTGAGATCTAGGTTAGGAAAGGATCATGATCAGCAGTATTGCCTCAGACTTCAGCCTAGAGCTGCAGAAAGATGCTACAGCTTGGCATTGGCATGGTTAGTCAGGCTAACCATGGGAGGCCAGGCCTAAAGTGAAACTAGACTATTTTCTGTAGCTTCTCAGTGTGTTACCTTAGTTTACTCTATAGAGTGCAAATGTCTCTTGTTTTCCTCTTCTCTCTCCTGCATTACTTCCACTTCCCTTTTAGGAATCCATGGAAGTTTTCACACAGTGCAAGAACAGCTTCTGTTCAATTATCTCTTTTTCATTCTGAAGAAATAAGCACAGTGAACTATTTTACCAAGACTGAAATAAAGGGGAATTACCAGTTGATAGTGAAAGATAAATTGCAGCCTTTGCTATTTCAATAAGTAGCATTTATTCAGTTACAGAACCACATTAATATTTTCTGATTATATAAATTACAAGATATTCTACATTTTAAAGTACAAATAGCAATAGCAGCAACCATTTAAAGTTTACAGCTAATTAACTTATAAATTATTACTGTGGACTGAACTATAAAAGATCGCAGCTGTTATGTAGCAATAAACAATCACTGTATTTTCCTCTTATAGATTTACATATCTTTTATTAAAGTAGTCTTGAATTTTCAAAATATTGCTTGTTTTACTACCTTCTTTATGTAGCATGTTATGCCTAACTTTCATATGTCAGACATTGTTCTACTGATTTTGGTACCTCACAGATACCTCAAAGGGAATAAGCCTTTCATAGGAATCTGGCCACAAAACTTTTGTCACTGAAAACTGGAGTATCTAACAGATACATTTGATATATACACATAAGTGTATGTTTGTATTTTATTTATACATATGTATTGTATTCATATGTGTGCGTGTAGATATATATCTATAAAAATATATATATATATATAAAAGCTGTAATGACCAATAGTGTTCTGCATATTGAGTAAGACAGACGGTTTGATAGATTGAAAGCTATATGTATGTAAGGACAGTTCAAAATAAATAGTTATCAGTAGGATTTGATGAAGTCTCTTGGTTTACCTTCACATACATAATCTGTGAAGAGTGGAAGATAATTGTCTGTAAAAAATTCAGCCAGTTGAAAAAAAAAAAACCTCAAAACCTAGAGGTCAGAAAAAAAATCCTAGTTCTTAGAAAATGAGTATCTGAGGTGCTCTTTGAGGATAAGTGTATTTAGTCAAAGTGAGTCTTTCTGAGTCTATGAAATAAAGATATCAAAATAGTATATTAATGATGTATAGCATGCTTTTAAGCATATTTATGCATGCCAGATATTGTACTGATGTAATTATATCAAGCTGTCTGCAGAGCTTCATCACTTTTTGTTAAAGTCGAGGAGAATGATAAATTGCTATATGTCTGTACATTTTTAAAAATAGCTTATTAATCCTGGGAATAGCACTATACCGTAAAAACATCATGTGACAACAGAAAGAACTGTTGGAAAGACTTATTGCATGATATAACTGAAAATACAAAAAGTATGCCATATGCTTCCCCAAGTTTTTCCTAGATGCCAGATCACAAGAATTATGAATTATCTTGGGCAGTTGAAAGAGAGGTCTTCCATTTGCCTTATGGTGGCTCCATCTACACTCTTTGCTGGCTGGCTGCATCTCTAGGGCAAAGGTGGTATCCTTGGTTTGCTGTCAAATCCTCTCAGCCATGGGAAGTTTCCAGCTGTGGAGGGGGGAAGAGTAAGGAGTGGAAAACAACACTCCTGGGAGCTTGGTGTACAGGTGGCTCTGGTGGAAGACAGAAATGAGACCTTTTGTAGATGCCAAAGAAGAACCATACAGGGGTGATGTGCCACTTTGCTGGTGTACAGTGTGGAGGTCTCTTCTTGTTAACTCGGTTTTGGAGCTACCTCACTCCCAACGGGTCTGAGTTTTTATCCTTTCCCCGTGTTTTGACAAGAGCTTATGTCAGTGATCCTGAGCCCTTGGGCAACTCTGGAGGTTGCCCGTTTGGGAGAAAGGAGGAGGTAGTTCTTCTATAATGTGTGGTCGTGGCAGGGACAGTGTTTCTGCTGTGATTAGGATGGGAAATGTGCAGGAAGCACGCAGTTAAGGCTGTGTTGTGTTCTCTCCCTCCACTCTGGGGAAATGTCTGAAGCAGTGCTTTGTGCTTTCCACAAATGTAAGCCTTTCTTTACTGCTGTCTTAGGGTGGCTTTGCATAATTCAATAGATCTTCTCTTCCTACTCAGTGGCCACCTCCTTCTGCTCCCTTATCTTCTTGCTTTTAGGCAAACGTGGCCTGAAAGATTGGAAGAACTCCCGCTCTTCCTTATCTTTTATGATTACAAAATTCTCTGCGGGCTTGTCCTGAGTTTCCTACAGTTTCAGGCTTTTAAACAAATTAGTCTTGCAGTATTTGTCACCAAGCAGAGTCTTCACAGATTGTGTCAATTTTTGCTTCAGTGGCCTTTTTATTTTGCACACCTGAAACAGATTCTGGATCAGATTCTGTATCAGACATCAGAGCATGGGAAACTAATTTTAAGTGTGAGGTGACAAGCTTTCCTACCTGTGTCATTTCTAATGTACTTTTTCATAAGTATGAAAAGGACTAGTTATTGGGTTAAGAGTGTTTTAGTCTGAAAAAGTGATCTTTCCTGATTACCACGGTCTTTTCTGCTTAAAAAATAAGCACAACAACCAAGTGGAATGTATGCTATGAAAAATATTTTTCATTCTCTTCTGACTTCTGTATTTGTTCTGGTCAACAACCAAATGACATTAACCTGCAGAATACAGATATGCTTTCATGCTGTATGACAGGTGATGATAATTAGGTTTACAAAACAATATTAGACAATCTGGTATGCTTTTGCCTTCCTGACATGGTCTGTGTGGGTTATTGTCCACCTGAAATTTTTCCTCTTTTTTTTTTTTTTAATGCAGTTTGTATAGTTAAAGAATAAAAAGCATTTTGTCTCAAGCCCAAGAAATTATTTCTCTATTATTTTATATGTTATCTTAAATTGTTAGTGAAAGCCAGGGAATTAGCAGCACTAGGTGAGAACTCCATATCTCGTGAAAAATCAATCACAGTTGCTGATGGTAACTAATGCCTCACTTCTTGAAAAATTACACTGTTGTGCTTGGGAGATATTTATATCTTTAGTGTCGACCAAAACATTTTTTAAATTTTAGGTGCTTTCTTTGAAACAAAAAGAAGTATTTTATTTTCTAATGATACAGTAATAGCTGTGTGTTAAATTGATTTAGTTCTCAATGATGCCTTAGGTTTTAACTTTTATATTTTGCTCTTTTATATGATGCTCTTCAGGCATCATCAGTAATTAGGAGAAATAATGGAACTTCTAAACTACAATCACATTCTTGATCTCCATACAGTTTAATCCTCAAAATAAGAGGTTCTATTAGAGTTGAGGAAAACATTCCTCAACTACTTCTTCGTGCTTGACTTCATAGCAATGTTTAACTTGTTGTTTTAGAAGCCAGGACTGGGAAGAGGTGGAAGAGACAGCAAAGTAATTAACATTGAAAAATCCATTGCTTGGACAGATTTTTGTCCCCAAAATGTCCTAAAAATTTGTCTGTCAGTCTCTCTCTCCCTGCTGCACAATAACAAAGACCTTGATCACACCAACTGGCTACAGATCATTGTTGTTCTGGCAGCCTTCCTAGTTAGGAAGCACGCAAGGCCGGTCGTAGATGGGAGCCCAAATCATCCCAGAAGCTCCATGGCTTTTGTGAGTAGCATCAGCTAGACTTCATACCTGCCATATGACTCCATGGCTCAGTCTAATCTTTACCAGGAAAGAAGGTGCAAAGAGGAAGAGTTTGTATTTAATTTTCCAATCTGAGGCATATTCACTGCCCCAGGACTTAATGATGTTAATACTTGGGAGACCAGTAAACTGCTTTGTCTTCAGGGACAAGGTCTCTTCTCATGAAGCAGGTAGCAATTTAGATAAAGATAAAATTAATGAAATTATCACCCATGAAGAATCAGAATGCATGTCTCATTTTCTGGAGAGGTGATTACATGTTATGCTCCTCTATTTATGATTCTGTACCTTAATGTGAGGGTTATTATTCAGAGAATTGGTTAATTGCCTTACCAACAGGAGTGTGTGTTAATGGTACTGAAGTTTAACAGCTGACTGCTACATTACTAGTTTAATTCTGCACTGGTGGTTGAGTTACTCTGCAGTGCAGATACGTATTACCAGTGTGTGAAATCTAGATAAGGGCTGCATAACCAGAGTGCAGTACCTATTAAGGATGCTTTCACTGCTTTCTCTCTTTTTTGCTTGCCTTGTCTTTTTGTTTTTGTGAATGTAAAAGACAACTACAGAAATCTTGATAGATTTACAGGAGGGAAACAAAAATTACTTGGCTGGAAGAAGTGTGTTATAATGAGAGACTTGAGGATCTCAGTCTGACTTAGTTTATTAAAAAGGAGAAGAATGATGGTTTAACTGCTTTCTACGTGTCCTTCAACAGGAGTAAAATGGCTACTGAAAAGATTTCCTGAAGTAACAGAGAAATATATTAGTGGCTTGAAATTAAAGTCTGACAAATTGCCTTAATATTTTTAGCAATATGTGTTCTTAGTCTTTGAAATTAATTACAAAGGAAAGTCATAGGGTCTTCATTTCTTGAAATCTTAAACTTTATTGTCTTTCTGGAAGACAGACTTTTATTAAATAGTATTGGATTCATTGAGGTAACACAAGAGGTTAGACTAGACATTTTCATGCTCCAACAACCAAGAAAATTCATGTTTTTTTCATTAACTGTCAGAGAATTCTAGTTCTAAAAATTTAATTTCAGACAGAGAAATCTTTTTTAATAGTATTTTGTCTACTGGTTTTTTTTATTCTTATGATTTGTTTTAATGCTAATCCAGAAATTCTGGCATATTTCTAAAATTGGAGCTGGTAGTAGAAGAAAGCTAATTCTAAAAGGATGTTATAGTAGCTTTGGCTGGACAATCAATAATTGACTAGTTGTACCTTTAAGACAGCATGATATGCTACACAGTGATCTGAAATAGATTCACCACCAGAAGAAGTGAGAGAGTCTTGGAAAATTAAGAATGAATCTGGTTCAGGTTTCATAATCTGTCATGCAAAGATGTCAAAGCACACTTAAATTAATGCAGGACACTTTGATATGCAAAGTGCCTTAGTGCAGAGCTTGGAATTTGTGGTATTTGACTCAAAACAAGGCTTAAAACAAAGAAGGAACTGCCCTGATTTATGATTTTCCACCTGCATTTCTACCAGGCCTTTGCTAAGTAGACAATTGCAGTCACTTTGCTCTTCACCATTTCTTCCATTTGAATAATTTCTTCTCTTGAGCAGGCTGCAGAGCAGTGAAACCAGGGTCCAGCTGTGGCATTTGCACTGTGCCAGAGAACAGTATTCCTGGGGATATCACTGCAGAACAAATATGGCCAGAATCTGAGTATTCTGTATCCAGAGATAATGTTTGTTACAGGAAACAGGGTTGCGAAAACATTGGAGTGCATTAAAGCTGTTGTCATTGTTCTGGATTCTGTTAGGTAAAGCAGGATGCATAATGCATTGGTCATCCACAAGTATGAATGTCTTGAAGCTCAAAGAAATTTAGGGTATTACTTGTATTATTTAAAAGCAATTTCTTCCCAAACCCACAAAAATAGCAACAATAAAAAACTCCCTTTCCCCTCAATCTCTGAGTATCAAAGAAGCTATTTTGCTCTTTCAGACACCATAGAGTTTGGTAATAATGGGGCAGAGTTGCCAGAATAGAGGAAATACGAAATTTACCATTGTAAATACATTTCTTATCACATTTTATTTCTGGATCAATAAATATAGCTGGGAAATAATGTGTAATGTGTATATTCAGTGAACAGAAGTGCTTGTACTTTCCAGATGAAATAAAATCACTGCAGTAGTTGGAGCAGCAGATAGATTGTATCTACCCTCATTGCAGAGAAGTAACACAAAAGAAATGAAAGAAAATTACAAGTATTTACTGTCATGAGGTATTAAAGGAAAAGAATATTTTGACTTGTAACCCCTGATTTTAACATGCTGTGGGATTGTCAGTGCAAAAGTTAATCTTCCTTAAGTTGAGACACAGCCTTTTTTATTGTCTTTTTGTATTGACTTTGATGTGTTACTGATTTTTAAAACAAAAATGTGTGAAATCCATAGTATGTAGTTGAGTTATTAGGTAGATAAAGCGTTTAGATGCTTTAATTGCTTTTTGATAAATATTATTGAATCTATTCTTTTTTAATGTCAGAGGGACCACTTAAAATTTGACACTATCGCTATCATTTTACAGTACCGTTAATAATAAATCTGGCAGATGATTGGTGTGCAATGAATATGAAAGCTAAGTATTAGAATAGGCTGTGTGAAACATAAATGCCTGTGTGATTTGGATTTAAAATTGCTTAATTGAAAAAAAAACAAAACAAAAACACAAAAAAATTGTAATTTTGTTATGGGATCATAGAAGTCACATTGAGCAACCAATGCCATCTTAGTAGTCAGGAAAATGCAGGTCTTAGTCCCTGAAAAAGCTTTGGTGCGGCAAATTTGCAGTTCTCCTACTCTTGGCAAGATCAGTATGGGAAATGTTTGTAGATAAGGTAGAGCTAGAGCTCTCTCTCAAAAGTGATTGCTTTAAACCAGACAAAACTGAAAGTAAGCCACAAGAAAAAATGGGACACTAAGTTGAATAGCAAAGGTCAGTTGAGGAATCAACCTCTTTTATGTGTATAGAGCTGAACTCATTGGCAAAGCCAAACCTGAAAAGAAACCTTCAATGTGGGCTGCAACAGCAGAAGACTTTTAGTGATGTTTTTATGTTTTTGTGGAAAAACATGTATAGATACTCAATGTGATGTTCTACATAATGATAGCTTAAGTTGCAGGAAAGTAACTGTTGTAGGTACCTGTCAGTTTCAAGTTCTGATATCTGTCTTTGGCAGAGAGGAGCTGGGAAACTCAGCAAGAATAAATATTTGCCTTTAAACATGGTCAGTTTGACATCATTCCTTTCACAGGCATTTCTTCTCTTTCCATTCACTTACTAATCAGTTCAGTTTTCAAGTTACAAATTAGTGCTAAGATGTAAAACATGTAAACTGTGTAACTTTACCCAAGCTATGGCCTCACATTTTTATCACATATTAGGATGTGAGTATATCTCACATTTAAGATAAATCCATCAGCAAATTTGGACAAGAAAGCCTCCAAGCACTGTCAGTAGCTGTGAGTATATCTTGTCAGTGCTTGTTCTAATAAATCAGTATTCTCAGAAGACCTTGTAGAGCTCCTGCTTTATCTATACAGATACTGGCATTTCCTTGGGCAAACCTAAATTCTAAATCTGTTTACCTACTCTTTGAAAATTCTGAATCCTTCCAAAGTATTAAAATTACAACATCAGAAGTCCCTGTTGAAGAAAACTGGGGAGTTGTTTAGGGATTTTTGGTGTCCCTGCTCCCCCTCGCTTTGTCTGGAGAGTGTCAGAAAGTAAAATTTTTGTTTCTCTGCCATTCCTTAATTTTTAAATACCTCTTGCATGACAAAGTTCAAATTTTCCTATGCTGATTCAGTGGCTTTCTGGTAGGAGTGATCTCATTTTTCTGCCTCTTGCAAGCACTAATCAATTACATCTTTCTTTCCTTATTATCTTCATATTTCCCCCCTCTTTTAAACATTTCTCTCCATCCCAGTATATTTGTGTGTGTGCAGGCATTTGTCTTTTCCAGTCTGATTTTTTTAGGCTGATTTAGCGAATAAATTTGGTCACACAAAGCATCCCTTAATAAATATATATTTGTTTGGAAAGTTGATGGACTCTTGAGCTTCAAGTATTGAAAACTCCTCCTTGTTTTGGTAAATTAAGCCATAAGGAAATATGCAACAACTGAAAATGGGCAGTCCAGTTTCCAAATTCAGAATCACCCTAGTGTTTTCCTAGACAAACATCCCAAGCAATGTGATGTTTATGTGCACTGAAGTCAAACAGAGATAAAAAACTCTTTCCCAGTTGCTCCATATCAACCTTTCATATTTATATTCTTTTGTCTATCTTAAAATTAATCTAGGTGATAGTTTTATGCTGAACTTGGAAGAACAATGCTTGGAAAAATAAAACTTCTCCCCCCCCCGCCATTTAGATTAGTAAATTTGCTAGTAAAAAGGCAAATCAGGAATACAGAGGCCCAGGAATAGTGACCATGCAAAGGTGATCTTTGTATTTCAAGTCTTGCAGACCATATAGGATCACTGAAATGTGATTTTTGTGATTATTGTTTGTGGGATGGAAAAGAATAGATAAAGCTTTTATGTTACTGAATAGTCAGTAATGTTTGTTAGGGTTTAACAAAATGAAGGCTAACTACACCTCCATGCTTAGCTTCGCAAAGATTTCTATTTTGACCTTCACATTAGTGAAATTCAAAGGATTTAACTAATAGGTGGTCTCCTTTCTTATCCCACCTGTAGTTTATATACTTAAATTTCAATATGACCATATGAGTCGTATCTCAAACTACTGAAAATTAGTGTGGGGAGAAGCTCATGCAATTGTCATGTGTGTGTGTACTGTGAAGCTGGATTTCTCCGTCTTTTGCTCCAGGTTTCTCTTCTCTTTTGCTCATGCTACATGTATGATAGATTGCTCTGCAAGAGCTATCTCTCCCTAGATGAACCCTGACTTAATAATTAAAATTATAATGGGGACTTCTCCAGTAGGCAGAATGGATGGCCTACACTGTATCTTGCTTCCTCTGCCCAGTCTGTTTCCCTGCAGGCTTCCTGCCTCACATCACACTGCAGAAACACAAATTAGATTGAGCTTAAGGCATTTTTCTCATTGTCTTGAGTAGAGAGCAGGGCCCTGGTGGTGTGTCCTATTGTGCTCGGCTGGATCTGCAGCTGTTACTGCAGGCCTGCTTCCTGATGGGAGATAACAAACCCAGCAGATCTTGCCAAAGATCATGACAATGGGAAAACAGGGCTGAACTGATATGCATCCAGCCTCCAGAGTCCCCGCCAGGTCTCCTGATTCTGTAGAGAGGGATTTGGATTTTTGGGAGCCACCACCCCCAGCAGCACCATCATGCTGTTAGTTACCTGGGAGAGCCAGATGTACTTCAGCTGTGGCACTGCTTCAGTTCTCTCCAAATCGGCAAAGAATAATCCCTCAAAGGGAGGCAGAGCTCTCAGTCTTTTTAATTAGAATTGCCAAGGAAATGTAGAAGTAGTTTTGATCCTTCTTGATTCTTGTCCGACAAGAATTGGGTTATTCTGAAATAATGCCGTATTAGTATGGTAAGTTCTCAAACAGTGTCCTGCTTCACTGAAACATGCAGATTTTCAGTAATTGGCATGGAAAAACTGGGATCATGGGAGATTTGTGGCATGTCCTATTTTATTCCCAGAAGCAGTCAGTCTTTTCTTAAAATGCAAATGCTCTTTGGAACTTATTCAGTATTCACTAGCTATGCTTTCAAACCTTTACTCATGTATTAACCCATGCTAACTGATGTGATTATAAATTTTAATTCAAATGAAACGTAAATGCTTCTTGCAGCTGACATCAAACATGAACATAGTTTGTATAACACAATCTACATATGTCTATTTAAAGTGGCAAAATGGTAGTTCATACTCGTTTACACCAAAAAGACTTCCTGAAATACATTTTAGCCAGCTGCTGGTTACCTATTTCATGTATATCGAATGGAAGGGCTGATTAACTGTGGTCTATATTGTACTGTATTTCAAAATCAGATGGAATAATTATATGGCTGAGAAGGGTTATAAAAGTGATAAATGTAGATACCATTTAACATGTATCTTGGTCTAGAAAAAAGAAGGGTCTCTTCCATGAAATTTGTTGCTGAAATCTTTTCTTAAAAAAGACAAAAGACATGAGTTTTATGATAGTAGAAAATAAAACTATTCAAGGTTGACTGATATTTGAAATGCCTTTCAACATAGGCATATTTATAGTGTCAATTATATGGATCTAAACCTAAGAATAAAACTCGTCAGATGATTAATTGAAATTTTGTTAAATGCTAAATTAAATTTACTTCAATTAAATTCTTACATTTTTCTAATTTTAGTAATTCAGATTTGAATAGCTTCATTGTCAGTTTTGGCTTTTGTTGATAGCACGTGCTCCTGTGTGCTTTACCCGGCCATTCTTGCTTAACAAATGAAATTCTAGATTAACGTCTTTCTTCATTAAGAGTTAAAAATAAATATATTGACTGGCAAAAGAGCTGAATATTAATATAGCTTAACTGAAATTTATAGAAATGTCATTTGTCTGCTTTTCTGAGGCAGGAATGAAATTACTGCCTAGTTTAACATATTGAACTTCCTTTTAATAAGTTTTCGAATGTGAAGTATTTTCTGTGTTGTAGCAGAGACCTCCTGGAATCATCCAATACTAAACAGATGATAATAGAGCTGAAGCAGTGGATGAATTTGAGGAATTGCTCATCAGCTGACTAACAAGCTGCGAGCAGTTTCCTGTGGAGTAATGGAATTATTTAATATTTTAGGCAGCACTGCTCTGCCTGAAAAGAACATGGCCTATGACCTCAGCATCTGTATTATCTTGTGGTTGGATAAACACCGAAATGAAATTGTTTCTTTTGGCATATTGATGTTATAGGGCACATTCCTTGGAACAATGGAAATGTTCAAATCAAGCAAATGAATCTCTAAACCACTTACCACTTCCAAAGCCAGAGTCAAGATCAGGTGCTGTTTCCCAATGCATTAGTACCTGTGTATTGGTGCAATTTTTTCTGGCCAAAGTGCCCTTGCATAATGTATCTCTCTAAGTATACCTAGATCTCTCAGTTAAACGAAAGTGTTCTGTGATATTATACATGGAAATTTTCTGACATGTTACTGAATAAGACAAAAAGCTGCATCATCAAACCATCCACTTTTACTTTAGAGCCTCAGGGTTATATTTGCACAGTGTATCTTGCTGCTTATTCCAGGATAATTAGAAAATTTAACAGAATAATTATTTAATTTTGTTTATAAAGTTGAGCTCAGACAAGAAATCTGTCAATCAGTATACAAGCTCTGCTAATCATATTGGACAATCACCTCACTTTCATAACCTATTAACTGTCTTGCTAGCTAGTAGCCTGGAGATTTTCAGGGGCTAAATTTCTTAAAAGTAATTCTGGGATTATTTTCTTGTTGTTTTAGCAGGTAATTTTGAATTTCGTTTTGAAAGAAAAGAAGTTAGTTATAGAAAGCATTTATTTTGTGTTCCAAGGACTTTTTAAAATGCCTTGTAAAAATGCTCATAATTTTTCAGTGAAGTAGAGAATTCTCTCAGTTTTTCAGTAGAACCTTTTCACTGTTTCAGTTTAGTGTTGATTGGTTGATAAGACAAAACAAAGCAGTTTTGGCAGGGTCTTAGCACTTGAGAAGAGTAAAATCTAGGACATTCTTATTACAGGACAGAGCACAAAATTTCTGGTGGAGAACAGTCATATATGTGCTCCTGATTGCTTCTGCTTTGCCTTTGGAGTAACACAACAGTGTGCAAGGCAGTGTTAGTCTTAAAATCTGTAATTGCTCATGAAACACAGAGCTAGAGTTGTGTGGGACTCATTGCTGTGAGGTACCTGGCACGAAGAATTAGCCAGAAGTAATTACGACAACTGTTAATTATTCTATCACCTTTGAACAATGAAGTTCTTTCCCCTGTCTGTACTAACCAAAACAGTGGAACAATTTCATGTAAGAGGGAACATTAAATAATCATTTGCTCTCATCTCCTACAGACTACATAGTTTGCCATAGAACCTTCATCACCTTACTCCTAGTCTGGTTGTTGGGGCTGGAAGTAGCATTTGGGAAAACAAAGTCTTGCTTTAAAGATTTCCAGTAATGGTTAAGTGCTATCTCTGTTTAGCAGAGAAAGTACAATGTGTATCTCAAACTCCGTCACTATATGGATGGAGGTTTAATGTATTATTTTACTTGTAGAACTTTTCCATAGCAACTAGGGGAGGAATTAATATTTGGGAAAATGTACATTTATTTTTAGTTACATTTACTTCAACAGGTCTTTTGACCATTTTGCAAAAGACTGATTATGAGATCACTTTTCATTCTATCCTCTGTTGTCAACAGTTGTTTTTCATAACTGGCAACTATGAAGAAAATCTGCACCTTGTAATCACTGTTACTAATTGCTAAAAATGCAATAAGCGTTAGAAAAAAAATCTGTTAAAGAAAAATATGAAAAATATTAAGTTTTGACCTTATGTAGAGTTTATATAGTCTTATATTTTTGTTTGAAGAGTGCAAACAAAAACTCCTTAAACCTTCTCTATTTCTGTTATCAGCAAATTCAGTGGTAGGGTGTCCCAAAACAGGGAAAACAAATACTAACACGACATTCACAGTAAAGTTTTAAATGCAGTTGGGTTTAGTATGAAACCATTGTAGATCGATGCATTTGTCATCAGAGTGGCTGCACATGCGATAACCTGCATCTGTTATGTGTGTTCTGGGTGTACAGATCCACATGGAGCAAATACTGTGTTAAATATTAATGTCTGAAGGCTGAGGAAGAAAGCAAATCAAAATGGCTGAGTTAAGGCTACCTGCTTGGTTTCTTTGGTAAGAGAGAGTGTGCTAGACTACCATCTGTGCCCACTGCAAACAGATGGGCAGCAAATGGTGTGATTTGCATAGTCCTCTTAAAAGGCAGTAAATTGGATAAAATGCTGTGGTGTTATCAGTTTTTTTATCTGTATCTCTGTAGGTTGTTGCTCAGGATCTTGGTTATGTGAAAGTAACTTCCTGGCTTTGGAACACACAGCCCTCTCATTTGTGTCTGTTTAGTTTTCCATAACCAGCGGTATGCATTAGGGCAAGAGTATTATTCTGTCCCAGCTTATTCTCTCTCTAGCTTTTTACCAGATGGGTTTGTAAACAGATACATTCCTCCTTCAAGTCCTGTATTTGTCATGCCTTTGACTGAACTGGTGTCTGGACTGGTAGATGGCTCTGAAGTACTGGCCCGTGTGAATGTAATCAATTATACTCTTCACTCACTTCCATGGATTCCGGTTTTCATTCATTGTTGCCTTACTTGATTTTATCTGTATGTGTCAGTGAGCTTGCTGAGGTTTATGACTATCTGGAAAAAAGAGGAAGCCCACTGTAAATGCAACCTTTTAATGTTGGTTTTTTTACTACTGCACGAAGTACAACCTCAAAATATAGATCTTTCAGTGTAGCTGCCTGGCAATGTGGAGCTTTTACAGACTAATAACTGAATGAGTTCTCTTTTGGAGGTGAATTCAGAGTTAGGTAGTTTCTGTTAATCATTGTGTGTGTGTGTGTGTGTGTGTATGCATATGCATATGCATATGCAAAAGGAAATTTAAAATTATTGATATTCCACAAATGGAATATGAAATTATTCACCTACATGTGAACTAGATAATCTTTAAGGTCCCTTCCAACCCAAGCCATTCTGTCATTTGCGTTATTTGTGAAACGTTGCTAGAGTCAGTACCTCTTAGTAACTGCTTTTCACAATGTACTACTTCAGGTTTAGGGTTGATTGAGTTCAATCACATGTTGGTTGTATTTGTATTCTGTTTCTGGAACAGATAATTCTCGGAATGACAGAGACCTTGAAAGGCAGTCTTACTGAGAAGAGATGAAAATATGTAGCCCTATGAGTTTTGCTTATTCTTGTGATATCTGCAGATACTTTGGGAAATAAAATAGCTTCTAGTATATAGGATTGCCATTAAATACAAGCTATCTTTAAGCTTTAACCTGGAAGAAATCAAAGACTTGACAAAAGCAAATTTTTCAGCCAGTATGGATCATCATGAGTATTTAGCTGTTCCTGAGATTAACTCCTACGTAGTTTGTGTGCATGAACTGAGAAATCTATGTCAAGAAAAATAAACAAGATGAAGGTCATGGTAGGCCAAAATTTCACGTTTATTGGTGCCAAAAAGGTTTGCATTTATAAAATATTTCACATGTAGCATCCTAAGATAGCAGCCAAGTGCATCAGTATTTCACCTTTTCATAGTGGAGAGAGAAAAAAAATGAGCTATTTATTTAACCAGCTGAATGAACTCAAGACGTAATGAAGCTCGTTGTAAAACTGAATCATTCTATGTTCAAAACAAAGCCCATGAAGATACTGTTTAATGAAGCAGTGCCCAGTGAATCTACAGCAAATAGAAGGCCATAAAGTTTGGAATAGGTTGTGTGTCCTTTGTAAGGAATTCAGTGAGCTCAGCTGCAAGCAGTTGACAGAATGGAGCTTTGTAGGGGGCGCTTATTTTTGAAGAGCAATAGAGAAGTTTCAAAACCCAAAACCAATATGATTTCCCAATTTGTTATTGGTGCACACATGTATTAAAAAACTATATTGAATATAAGAAATTATGAAATGCTGTCTATGTTTTTACATTGTATTAAAGAAACTGTTACCAAGATGATGTGTGGCTATGGTTTTGATGCTTGAAAGAAGTTGAGCACACATTCTAGACTATGTATGAAAACACAGAGGAACTGTTCAAAGCTAAGAAAATTGCTGGTGACATGAAATAAAGGAGCTCAGAATATTTTGCTTTTATTTATGAAGAAGATGGATAAGATACAACTTTCAAAGCAGGAAGTTTCTGCTAATATGAAGTTATTTAATTTAGCATAAAAAGACATCATGTGGTGCAAAGGCTTGAACCTAAAGCTAAATGTATTGACTCCACATATAGCATGACATTCTTAATAGTGAGCATAACAAAACATTGGAGCAATACACTTCAGAAGCCAAAATATAGAATATCTCGTGTAAAGACAGAAAAAATCAGTTTGAACCCCAGTTTTGTTCTTAGGCATTTATTTAGGACTTAGGACTGTGGCATTTATTTATACCGGAATATGCACTGTCCTTAGCAGACAGAAAATTAATGTATGTGAGACTTGGAGAAACTGTAAAACTGGAGAAACTGTAAAAATACGTATTCCAGGAACTGAAAGTAGCTATGTTCAGAACTGCAAATCTAGGTGCTAAAGGTGCTGTTTCCATAATTGTTATCTTTTGACAAGATCTGCCCTGCAACACAGATACAACTGACTAACCTTCTGGTTGGTTTAGTTGGTTAGTGGTGTGGTTGAATTCTTTGATCGTCCTAGTACTTCATTATTTAGATAAATACATTGGTGCCTTTTTAACAGATAAATCACTCAATTCAGTGGAATAAGTCTTCTGCAAGAAAAAGCTGTCCTATATTCGAGTTACACCCTAAGTCGATTTTGCAGTTGGTTTATGTAATGGAGTAACACCAGCCCACAAGCATCTGCTCTTAGGGTGCTGTATACTCCTACTCAAACATGTACCAGTCAGTGCAGATCAGATGACAAGGACTCGGAGCAGCAATGCTGCTTTTGCAGCACCCCACAATTCCCAAACGTTTTAAAGGAGAGCCTGTAAATGGAGATTTCCCATTTCTCTGTGTGTCATTTTAATGAAGTAGTAGATGTGAGACCATGGCTTCTGCTTAATAATTATAACCGTTTGCTTTAATGCTCATTTCTGTACACAGATTGCTTTTAGTCGTGGAAGAAGTTAGTTAAGTACTCAAAAATAGTTAGAGCTGCTTATTTACATAGCTTGGTGTCATTTTCTTCTGTGGAAAAGTTTTGGTTTTGAAAAAAGTGCCATATGTAATTTAGGAGTTTTTACTTGACAGGGGATATCTACTAACTGCCTTGGCGTGCCTTGGAAGGAGGTTCTTTATGACACCATATCTTCACTTCCTTGCCCTTGCAAAGAGGAATGAATCAGACTGCAGTCCTTGTTATTGCCAAAAGATTTGATCTCACACTACTAAAAAATCACTGTTTTAATGAAGAAAAACATGTTGTACCTCATCCTCTTCTGGTCCTAAGAAGTTAAATACCTGCTGCAAGCAACACTGGCTTCAACTCTATGAGTCAGTTCTGAAGTATCTGCACTTTTGGTTCTCAGTGAACACCCAAGACTTGCAAGTCTTTGGATTCCATTAGTACTAACCTCTGAGAAGAATGAGACACATCAGCTATGTCTGTATCACATAGTAAAAATGAGTCATAGAATAAAAAAGCTGTGGGGTACTGTGGAAAGTGGATCATGCTATGAAAAGATTTGGTCATTATTACTTCTCATCATGAATGTAATCATTCACTGGCGACGTTGATTTCCAGGACATGAGAGTGTAAGTTGTTGATTACTAATGTATTATGCTGTCATGGAAGTCTGCATCTTGGAAGATTAATCCAAGTACTTAAAATTAGTCATCTTAGCAACTGTTTTTTTCCCCCCAAGTAATTATAAGCTTTGGGATATCAGGATGTTGAAATATTCAGTGAAAAATTGTTGCATACAAGTGAATGAAGAGCAAAAAATCCTGTTTCACTCTCGCAGATCTTAAAACCAGGATTAAATGTAGTTTTCAGAAAGAACACTTTTCTTTTAGAATGCTATTACTATCACACTTTCACTGCTTGATGTACATAATTCTAATTCTACTTGTTTCACTCTAGATCCCAAAAGACATCCAGACTTAGTTTTCATCTTTTTCCCTTTTATGTATAAATTAGGATAATCTGGCATGGCTTTGAAGGCCCCTGGGAGATCCAACATACTGATAAGAGAAAGGATAGTGACTAGCTTTTATTCTTGAAACCCATGGTGTCTACTTTGAGGTATTCAGATGCATCGGTCCCCCCTTTTAATATCCTCAAAGATATTCCATGCTCCCTGATAGCGGAGTCATCATTTAATGAAAAGGCGGAAGTAAAAAGAATAAAGTCAGTCCAAGGCCTGAACTGTAGGTACTTCTTCTGCTGTATGTCCTGTTGGAATACACTGCTATGAAAAGATTTGATGAGGTAAGGTTGTACTTCTCCATGCTTGGCAGCAAACACAGAATTTGCAGAAGATGGGCTCAAGTGCCAAGAACATGTGCCAAGTCATCATATCTCTTCAGCTCCTTCTGCTGGAAGGACCTCACTGCAGCTCCCAGAATGTTTGAAAACCACCGGCAGTCAGTGCTAATGCTGCTATTTAAGCATCAGTCCTCACTTCGGGGCAACTGGCCAGAATGAAGCAGACAGCACAATTTCTCTCTTATTTTAGTAATTTGTGAGTATTTTAGTAATTTGTCTTTCAGGGTGAACACTGATGCATATAAATGTGAATTTTTGGAGAGTGCTTTGTTTGTTTGGGATATGCTGAGTGAAATCATCTACTTTGTCAGGATATTTCCAAGAAAACTGACTTAGTGTGATACTGATGCTGAAGGGTGACAGCTGCTTAATCAGGGCAATGCAACTGTAACTTTCATTAAGGACAGTCATTAAGTAGTGCCTGAGTATTAAACTCAGGTTAAAAAGAACACTCATCTGTTAAAAATTCCAGGTAGCTTGTCCAGAAATCCCAGGTGGGTTGGTTACTTGCTTAGTTGGTTTTGGTGCTTTCTCTCACGTTACAAGAAGTGGTTCTTAAATTAAAAAAGAGTGCCACGGAAAAGTCATTCGGAATGGCCCCAGAGAATTACCATCAGCCCTTAAAAAGTGCCTTAGGCTGCAATACATCTTTATTGACCATTTTGAATAGGTTCTTTAAAAGTTGCAGGTTTTTACTATTTTATCAGTTATTATTGTATCCATTACTACAGTTTGGGAACAAGCAGAAAATGGAGTTACTTACTTTTTTTCTCTCCCTTGCTGTTCTGTAATGTAGTTATGATGTTTTATATACAACTTTTCATCTATAAGTCCCAGTTTTATAAAACTCTGTCTCCAGCTTACAAATAGAGAAATGAAGGCTCAGGTAAGAAAAGATACTTTTTTTCCCTAAAGTTATCCACTAGACCAGTTGGCAAAATCAAGAGTAGAGTACAGGTCTCTCAAGGTCAGTGGTATCCATTAAGCTGCTTGTTTAACTATTGGAAAAGTAATTGCTTCATACTTTGACCTTCTAAACCTCAAATTTGCTAATTTATGGATTATACTTCCCAGAGGCTGATATTAGAATGGTTTACAGCACATCTTTCTCCTGTGAAGGGAAGTAAAGATTCCGACATTTACCTGCAGGTAAAACAAGTGAACAGTTGGCTTTTTTTATTCAGGGCTTTACAATATGCTAATATGATTGTCTATTACAAGTGGATCAGATTCTGTGTTGTAAAATCTTGTTTGTGATCATAATCCTGATATTTTTAATATGTGAAGGTGTTTCATGTGTTTCACACAATATGGTTGCTAATAACTTATTTCATATTTCTCCTTTTGCTTTACTTTTGATCTTTAGTAATTTTCTGGAACAACAGTTTCTTGCTAAAGTCTCTGACTCAGATGGGAAAGGCCATTGTCCTCTAAGTTAGGGAGATAACAATTTAGCATGCACAGGAAAAGACCTGAAGAGAACAGATAAAAAGCTACATTCATTATATGTCTAGTCTTGATAAGTACAAAAATCTGGTACATTCATGTCTTATATAAACTAATAATGTATAAAAATAAATTTAAGATGCATCCTGCGGAATTTATGTGTTAATTCATGTACTTTGTTTCACAGGAAAAAAACCCAGGCAAGAACAGATCAATCACAATTGCATGTTTCAGGCTGCTGATGTTGGTGCTTTAATTAGAATAGTGGAAAGTCAGCATGAATTCTTTTGTTTTACAGAAGGCAAGAAGAATTGAGGTTAATTAAAGGTTAATTAGAGTTTAATTGGTAGTTCTTTCTTTCCCTCTTTACTTCTGGTGATAACAGGAATGTTAGAATCCTTGACTTTGATGGCAACAGACTGGGCAGGCCTGGTGTTGATTGCTACTGCCAACATGAAAGTGGTGCTGCAGTTCTGCAGCTCCAGTTCTTAATCAATGAGGTAAGGACATATTTACTCAGATTCTTCTGTATAAATTTAGTTGAATAAGTCAATTCATGTTGTTGTAATTGAGTGATATAACTTCTCCCATTGACAAATTGTGCCAAGAAGTAAGTAGTGTACATCCAGAGGACATTCAACACACAGCCTTTTAGAAGAATATTTATGGGACTGCACTCAGGGAAAAGTATTGCCTTCCTATACATTAGTTTAAAGTACTGAACGAAAGGCAGTCAATGTATGAATGTGTGCAAGTAGATGTAAAACAATCCATTAAGTTACTAAATATGCTGCATAGTCCTGGTTCAAATAGAAATTAGTAAATGTGCTAAATCTTTCTATCCAAATATATTGATGGTTATTGGCTGAAAACTCAATAGCTGGGGATATGCTATTACTTGAAGCAAGGAAAAGCAATTGTAGAGATCATCAATCAAACCATTGTGCTTAGTCTTTGTAAATGGTTTGTCAAAATCAAGTTTAGACAACATGAAGAAACAGTGCCAGATTATAGCTTCCTCTGTGCAGAACATTCTGAAGATGGGAATAGGCAAGAAGACTTTCTGGTGAATACAAATCAGACTTTTTAGGACCTTATAAATTGGCCAAATCTTAGTTCAGTTGTGATTAGTTTTCTCCCATGACATAAGGAAGCACTTTTGACAGTTTCAAGTCCTCTTTCTAAATGGGGAGATGTTAGAACTTCTCAGGAGAATAGTTTTAGTTTTATGGGTTTTTTAAACCTGAGAAATAGTTAATTTTTTCCTACATCTATTTGGAGAAGGTAACTGAACCACAGACACTGAGGACAAAGGACTGAAATTTTAGGAACAGTCCAGTGAAATTCTTTAGAGGAATGCAGGAATGAGAACAGGAAGCCCAAAGTTCGAATCAGTATTCTTTCTCTTCATTAGGTGACCAGCAAATCCCCTAATACATAGGATTAATTTGATTTCTGTGGTGGACAGTCTTTCTGACTCTTTGGGAGATGAGAATTAAAGCACAGATTGCACTGTATTTGAGAGGTCTCACCTCCATAAACTTCATTTGCATAGGTCAGTGTTGAAAAGAACAGTTGCTGGGATTAGAGGAGTTTTATCAGTCAGTCATAGATGGTATGAAGTAATCTTTCCAGTTACATCCTTGCCCTTCCTCAGTATAAAGCATTTCCTTCTGTTAGGGCAGTCTGTTCCTCTCTGTAATACACAAGGGTAGATCATCTGTGCTAGGTCTGATGGGCGGTGTAAGTGTAGTAAACCACCAGGAGCAGTAGGGAGCTTCCTCTGCAGTTAATGTTCACACGTCATCAGTATTCTGCGGTGAGGAGAAAGGAAGTCAAAAGCTGGTAGAGTAAGTTCACTTCAAGCTGCTCAGTCAGATACAGGCCTGGACTTTGAAAGATGATGGTTTTTGGAGCACCAGAAGCAGAACCAGTCTTCAGAGTATTTCTGATCTGTGATAAAGACTGTCCTTCTGTCTGCATCTCTTAGTTCTTCCTAGGTCCTCTCCTCTTGCTACCTGTCCCTATTTTCTTATCTGCATCCTCTTTTCACAGTTCCAGTTTTGAATTTTCATCTTATCTTGATATGACTGCTAAGCTGTGCTTGGCACTGTCACTTACGTGTCTGTGCATGCACTAATCCCTTTATCCTTCAGTTATATCTTTAACACTCACCTTTTAAAGTAAGCGTTGTCTGTTCTCCATTTTGTCAGTTTTTCTGCTTATGTGGAAAGACATGAGAGTTGGCTTGTGTAACCTTGGTACTAAGCTTTAAGTTGAGTTTTAAATTGATGAAGTTTTAATTTAACTTTGGCTGATCTTGCATTAATTTAAACTGTTTACTTTTACCAGATCGATTCAATTGTCTGTTATTTATGGTAGAGTATTTTTGTTCTAGAAGAAAAGAATGATTTTTCATAAACTGTCAGTTATACAGGTAGATCATTAACAGTGAGGATCATGTAAGAATAAGACAGAATCTGCAGAAAAATAATGTGTTGCTGTACTTTGTGTCTGCTCTAGGGTGCTTTGGTCAGTGCATGTGCAGATGATGCACTTCATTTGTGGAACCTCCGACAGAAACGGCCAGCTATTCTACATTCTCTGAAGTTTAACAGAGAAAGGTAAGAATATATGACACAGAATAGATATCTCATTACAAAAATAACACTTTCTGGTTTTCTTATAATACATTTTGCCTTTCTACAGGTGGATATAGTTTTGCCTTGAATATTTTTCTTTGAGGTTTGTTTCTAGAGACCAAAAACTTCACTTTCTCTTTCTGCAGCTTTCTCAGAACTGGAAAAATTTGGTCTGCTTTTTGCCAGAATGTTCTTCATTTTACTTCTATTTGCATGAACTCCTGTGAACAGTAATATGGATGTTTTTTCTTCAGACCGGACACAAGCGCTCACTTTTGGCTGATCTGTTGTTTAGTAATAGACAGAATACTTCAACTGGCTGTTTGAGGGTAATAATTATTTTATTTACCTTGAAATAATTTTATTTTTGTAAAATACTGGAAGTTTAGCAGAAATAAGTTGTGAATTTGGGAAACTCTGGTAAGTGTCAAGTGAATCAGAGTGTTTTTCTAAATTTTACTTTATCAGTACCTAATTGCAGGAATCCCTACTGAAAATAGATTAAATGAGTGGTTTTAATTTTCAAATTCAAACAGGAGCTGAGCACTTCAATCTGTATTTAATCACCCAAGTAAAACCTGATATGATGTTACAGAACTTCAGTGCTACACTTCAATTAATATTAAGAAAAAGTTCCAAGTTTCTATTAAAGAATTAGGACAGTAGTCAGGAGACCAAGATTCAGTGCATAAATGCAGCAGTTGTTTTTAATTGGAAATTTCACTCATATTTTCATTCTCTTAGCATGTACATTCAGTGTTTATTAAGGTGCAGCAACTTTTTTTAATATTTATGTATTTGCTTGTGCAATGGAGAAAGATCCCGGAACTTCACCACAGCTGTGAAGTAAACAGACTCATCAAATCTTTAGCTGCAGCAAATCTGAAAATTATTACGGAAATACATTTTTCTTTGTTGTTTATTATCCAGATACGAGTCATATTTGCACTGAAATGTCACCGAGGTGCATGATTTGTAGGGGGAAGTACTGCATAAAAATCTGGGAAATATACAGCCTGATTCCAAAGAGTTTATAACCTATAGCAAAAGTGTATCAAGTGCTTTGGGACTGCGTGAGGGAAAATAAAAAAGAAAAATTATGTGTGCATTTCTAGCTGCTTCTGAACAGTAAGTTATCATTTTGCATATGGTGAAATGTTTGAATCTTGGTATTCTCATCAGGTAGGTGCATTATTCACAATTTGTCATTGATAAAGCTAAATATCATAGAAGTTATTCCAGTACATCTTGGTCGAACTCTCCCAGCCAGCAATCTGACATACAACCTAACCAATCATTGCTTATAAACTTTCTGCCTCTGTTCATCTCTGCCTTCTCTTCAGAGATATTAACCATTATCTTGGTCAATATTTTATCAGCGTTTCCTGCTAAAAGAAACTCACACACATTTGTTCTTTGCTAAGAGCCAAACATTTGTCATCACACTTGCCTAATATTCCTTCTTGTCTGACACCCTAAAACATTGGGCAAAATATTTGCAATGCAGTTGTTTAGAATACTAGAAAACTTTGCTCAAAACCAAATTTTCTCTAACGACATTTTTGAACTGAGGTGCAAGATCCTAATCTGAGAATGTAGTTATTTGTAACAAATGCATAGCTAACTATACTGCCTTTTATCAAAATCTAGTAAATTGTGAGGAAAAAAAATACTGTTAGTTCTTTTATGTATATTTTATGTAACTGGTTCAATCGCTGCCATTTAAATAAATTTTATTAGCACATCAAAGGCTGTGAGGCAAATACCCTGCAATATAATATTGTCAAAGAAGTAAGTCCAGTTTTAAATTAAAAAAGAGTTTTCCATAAATATGAAGAAATAACATTGTAGGCAGTTCATTTCTTCTCAGGGTTCTCTAGCACTGCCCTAAGCTTCTGGTTGTTTTTTTTTTTTTTTATTATTCAGGCACTTGGCTTCAGAATGAAATCTCTTCATTTTTATTATATTTTCTTTTTACATCCATATAAATTTATTTTAAATCATCTAACTTTCAATTTTCTAAGCTCAATTACACATTTAGTATGTAAAATTCAACATAAGCCTCTGGAAAAGCAGCAAAAAAGTAAGGCTAAAGCCCTAATTAACCTTCTCAGTTTGGAACATTTATATACCTAATGGAGCTAAGTCTAAAAGAGAACTTTCATTTTTTTTCTGAATATAGTTTGAGTGTTACAGAACAGAAGCTATAACTTATGTGATGGTCAGAGAAACAGTGAATGAAATAATAGTTGCCTTAGCTATATGAAATCTATGACAAAATAGATGTAAGGGGAACTTGAGAAGCTGATAAAGTGATAGCATCAAAATTGATTTTCTTCATGAAATTGAAAGGTCTGTCTTCCAAAAAATAATGTTTTCCTCACTGTGGGAACAGTTAAAAATACTTCGTTTTCATCCTTCCCCCTCCTCTTGCAGGAGGAGGTTAGCTGGAGACAAGATTCATACTGAGTAGAGATTCTTTTGTCTTAAGTTTGTGATCCAGTGAGCAAGCTGGTTTTGGTGTTTCTTAAATGGGGAGAAATGCTTTGACAGAAAATGGTTTTAAAATATTGATGCATGTCTTCAAAAATAGTAAGGTAATGAAAAACGCCATACAGGGAAATGTTTAGAAAGTCAAAGGCTAGTTCTTTTAAGGTCATTTATAATATAGCTTACTTTTAGATTAGATTGCTTTCACAGAGCCAAACACATAATTGTTCAGATGCATTTTACCTATGAAAATGGAACATGAGAATCCTTCAAATTTTTCTATTTGCATGTCTCTCTTCAGGATTTTAAAAAAAATTTAATTTGATTCATCCATTATGTTTGTCTCCTTGATACAGTATTTGGTTTAGGGTTTTTTTTTTAACAAATGGCAGGTTTACTTCATGAACTGATGCAATATAATGCACTTAAAATTCTACTATTTTATCTGCTTGTGATGATGAGGATAATTTTATTGTTCCAAGTGCTTGCTTTATTTGACTTTGATTAATTAACTTTCATGTAGCATCAGTTTATTCTGAGTTTTTATAGTATTTGGTGCATGAAGCATAGAGCTGTTAGATTCTGTTAGATGGATGAATGCTACTTAAGTCTTTGGCTATTACTCACAATGCACCAGTAATCATATAGTTGAAGTGTTTAATTTGCAATTTGCTGCTGCTTCTTGACATCTAAGATTGCAGGATAATAGACTAAAATCTGCTCATTAGCAGTGTTTCTGTGTAGGTTTCTGCAATTACTTGAGTCAAGTTTTCCCAAGTGCATACATACGTATATCCCATCTCTCCCTCCAATGAGAGTAAAAAATATTTGTTCTTTAGTTTGAATGTTGGTAAAAACATAGTTGTGAAGAGCAAAGAACATTTAAATGCAGTAGTCTTTCACTGAACATGTAACATTCAGTATTAAGACTCTGAATGGTTTTTTAATAATAATTCACGAAAAAGTGCACCTTTATGGCCTTTAAATCAGAGTTTACAGCCTCTCCAGATTTAGTTTTTTCTTCTTCTGACCTATTGTTAAACTAATGATGATGCAGCACTAGCAATAATAGTTCATAATTCACTGTTCCTTTACTAAGTGTCTCTTTGGAGCAAGTGTAGAAGGAACACTGAAGAGACATAACAGCAAACTGATATTTTCTGTCATACAGGGTAATGCTCTGGACTTTTTTGGACTTCAAATTATACGTCTTTGCCAAAAATATGTATTATTTTATACAAGGTAATCATCTTAGATTTCTATTGCTGTAATTGGAATGTAATACAATGCATTAAGAACTTTGAAGAAAATATAAATGTAAGCAATGTGTTTCAGTGCTTGGCTCCTTACCAAGAGCTGTAATGATAAGACAGTTACTCAAAGACATGTTTGACAGTAGCATATGGTTGATAATACATGATTTATGGTTTCTTTTGCAAATAGGATGGACAGGTAAAACATTTTAAACTCTGTAAACACGCTCTAAGAACCTCCTTAGTGTTTCTGAAGGTTGAAATTGTGGACACCTTCCATATGTTAATACCTCTTTTTCCTTCCTTGATGTCATAGGAGATGCAGATTCATCTTCAGTAGGCATTTTAGGCAAAATAAATAACTCAGGTACTGGAACTAGACACTGTCTCTATGTGCTGCAAAGAACATTAGGATTAAGCAAAACCACTGGAAACTATTATAGGTCTTCATTATTTTTAATATAATCAGAGCAGACTTCAGCAAGTACAGCTTTAAATATACAACAGTTTACATATTCCCATTTAAGATAAGTACAGCTGGGGGAGGAAAACCAGCAAGGATTGCAGCGTGAAATCCAGGTCCTGTAAGCCAGCAGGCACTAGTTGTACTTATAAACACAGTTCATCTCCCATCGTTTCGAAGCTGAGCTGGTTCAGTTGTATTGACTGACGGGGGGGGCAGCCCTCCTCCCTTTCTCCTTGTAGCCATTGCTGACTGGTGTGTGACAGATGAGCCAGCAGTGCTGCAGCAGCTTACCCACTGATTTACAGCAGCATACATGAGCACAGTGTGACACAGAGTGTTGGGTCTTAAGGTCCATCTGCGTGCACTCCACACCAATGCCATGACAATACCACAAGTGCTCGTCTGAGGGGAGTCACCAGGTGACACAATCTGTATAACTGGCTTTGGGATTCTGATCTGTAACACTTTCTTCGGTGTTAAGGATATGCTGGCAGAGAGCAAGAGGAGCCTTTTAAGTGGGTGACTTTTAGAGCAGTTCTGTTAACTGTAACTCACTATTAGTAAGAGATTTGACTCCTACAGTTGAGATTTTGCAGTATTTGAACAAGATGATTGAGAGTATTACTCCAAATGCTTGGAAACAAATTAAAACAAACCAAAACGGAAACAAAAAAATGGGTGTTTTTGAATAAGGTGACTTTTCTTGGGTGTATATTCTTTCCTGACAGTAGCTGAATCTTATTTTATTTGCCTTACTGTATCTTTGCAGGATTTTGTGTTGTGTGTTAAGAGCATTTTAAAGACTTCCTCTCTCCTTTGCAGATAAACCTCATCAAAATGACAGCAAGAGGCTATTGAATGAATACTGGTGTCTGGCTGTGCAGTCTCAGCAGTACCTGTGTCTGTTTATTTGTGTTAGGGAACTTGTGGGTTAGTTAAAGTAGATTCTCTGTCTCACTGCCTGTTCAAGGAGCTGGATTCCTGTGACAGCTTGCCCACTCACAAATTAACCTCCTGGTTAATAGTGTACAGCTGCAAAGTCTGTTTATGCACTTTCAAATTAGTCAGAGGTCTGTCATCGAGCAAGGTTCTGTACAGTTGCACAGTCATGCTATACAACAAAACAGATTCTGATTACATGGTGTGCTCTAGCACTCAACTATTGCAAAGAACCATAGAATTCAAATATAAAGCAATATTTCAACATAAAAACATGCCCCAGTTTCTGGAAAGGATGTCAATTTTCTCAGGTTTATGATGGAAAAATCTGAGGAAACCAAAAGAAGCCATGTGATTGGCATTCAATTCCACATCTTGATGAAGATGTTACAAAACTTTCTTCTGCAGGTTTTAGGTTGAGGTTTTGTTGTTGTTTTTGTTATTGTGTTGTTGTTGTTCTGGTTGGTTTTGGGAATTTTTGGTTGGTTGGTTCGTTGGTTGGTTGGTTCGTTGGTTGGTTGGTTGGTTTTGCATGTGTAGTGTGGTCTTGCATCAGCGTTTGTCACTTTTGAAAGAATGGTGCTCAGGGTTTTCAAAACCCAATGTTTTTATGCAACTATTGATCTTGAAAAGATTCCTGAAGCTCATAAAAACCTTTGTTCTAGAGGGCTATGCCGTAGTACTTTGGGGCAGGAAAATAATCTTTGTCAAATGTCACTTCAGAAAGACAAAAGGCTGGAAAGATTCTCCAGTGAGACTGACCCAAATCATGTTCATGTATTTATTTACTACATGCCTCTGCTTTCTCTGTTAAAAAACAAAACAAAACAAAAACAAACAAAAAACCCAAACCAAAACAACAAAATAAATCATTCTTTTTTGTACATATTGTATCATGTTATGGAAAATTTCATAGTGCACTTGACCTGTAGGATGAATGGGAGCCATAAGCTCATCCTGGAAAGTGGCATGCAACCTAGCTGAAATGAAGAACGTCTTGGTTATAAAAAGAAATCAGGCACAAGCATTATGGGGTTTTTTTGTCTTCATGACAGGTTAGCTAAGCAATCAAGAAAGAGAAAAAATGCAAAACACAGATTTGTTCATTGATTCCAAGAATCAACAGGTTTGATTTGATAGATTTATGAGACTATGTAATTCCACTGAAATAGAATGAAAATTCACATGATCCCTAAAATTTTCTTTTTAATAGATCTTAAACATGTGAGGCTTCTCATGGAGTGGAGATGAAGGGACCACCTCAGTCTGGTTCCGTCAGTTGCACACCAGAGAACTCATATACTTCCCCTTATTAAATGAACAAACTGACTATGTTTTGCATTAAGGGTTGCTGATGCCATATGATCCCAGTATGAATGGCACTAAAGGCCCTCCCTATAAGTTAGCTTCAAAATGCTATTTATTGAAGCTAGCACTACAAAGAATGGGAGAAGAGCACAGGAAATCTGGCATCCCTGTAGATGCTGGGAGCCCCGAGTTGTGCATCGTCACACAGGCCTTCAGTCAGCAGGTAACCCATCCATAGAAAGTGTTACCCCGTTTTTGTCATCCAAGTTATTGTAGGATTTTCTTGTAAGGAAAAGGCTGTGTGCATTATTCCTACTATCAAACAGAAAGAACATTAATGCTAAAACTTCCTTCTGCACTGTTGGTGCAACCACCACGCAGGAGGTGCCTGCAGGCTTCTCAGTGACAACAAGCTGCCCGTGTTTATCCAGCTTCCAAGGGGTGCGTGCAGCTGAACACAGCCCAGAGACCGCTCTGCACATGCAGCCCCTGGCACCTGCTCGGTGTCACTCGTGTGTGGATCAACAACTCCTCCACATGCAGCAGTCCCCCAGCCAGGGCCTTGCACTGTTATATAACTACTCAAGATGAAATCCACTGTTTGCTGTTCAGGAAAATTGTTCCATGTGGTTTTCATTCTCACGATGGAAAGAAGCCTTCCAGCTTCGAGACTAAATGTGTTTTTATGGCTCTTTTATTCCCGTTTGATATGATATTCTGGTATCCACATTGTCATGCATTTTAAATGTTTTGTCTCTCCTTTGCAGATAAACAGCTCATTCATATACATTCACAACCTGACTTTTTGGTTTGGTTTTCGTTTTCACTAAAAAAGTCAAGATTCTGTGTTTTCCTTTATAAATTTTTGTCTTCATTCCCTTTTCTTTTCTTTGGGCCTTTTTTTCATATCAGTTCTGTCTGAGCTGATGATTCATCAAGGAAACATATTCTAGATAGGGTCCCATCTGTGCTGTGGCCATTGACAATGCCATTTTCATTTGTAATCTCTGCAGGAATGTGTTTACTGATGCATACAAAAATGGCATCTTCCTTTTATGTGGCTTCATCTTACCAGTGTTTGTGGTCTTGCTGTGATTGACTAATACACCCATTACACTTCTTCCCTGATGTATATCTAGTGGCAGGGAATGTGCTGCTTTTCAGTGCAAGCCTTTAACAGTGGAAGCAAAGCAAGACAAGCAAAATTGAAATTATCTTTTTTCATCACTTCTGTATCATGAGCTCTAACCCTAAAGTGGAAGTTCTTTGAAGTTTGAGGCTGTGTCCTTTGCATTTTAAATTTAATTCCATTTCTTGTACTTTACTCATGCAGATTGTCCTTCCTCTGTAGTATTGTGTCCCTAAGAGGTTTCATTAGTATTAGTACCAAGATTACTTGTGAAATTACAACAGCTGTAAAACTAATTCTTGAGAATCTCTCAAATAGCTAATAAAAATTTTCCTTTTTCCGTAAAACCAAGCATAAAATAGAAATTAAAAATAGAATTTTATAGTGATGTTTTTTATAAGTGCTGTATTGAGTTTTGACCTATGCTATGTTTCCTATAATTGGAATATTCTGGAATAGCCTACCTTTGGTGAACCTAACTTCCATATTTTTCTATAATTTTTGAAAATTTTTCCTTTTGAAGGACAAAACATTTTGAAGGACTCAAAACCTTGGTTAGTATGTATTTTTAAGTATAGGTGAGAAAGTAGCAATAACATTATAGTCAGAACATCATAGATAACAACATGGCTTAACTTTATCAGGTTTAGTTGTTTGTGCTTACCACCTTGGGTGGGATTTGTAATGCAGTCTGAGAGTTGGTGCCACTGCAGAAAAAGTGCTGCAAGAGCTTAAGATGGCTTGTCTAAAATCAGTTTGGTTTCTTTATGCTTAAATTACACGAGGATAGATGCTACTCTAAAATAAGATCACGGAAGTCCTGGTCATATTTTTCATTCTAGAATATTAGAGGAATCTCTGTTTATATCCAGATCCAAACTTGAATTTAAGAATTTCTGTTCTTTTTAATGGTGGCTTTCACAGTCTTTCCCCAAATTAATTTTTAGTCCATCAGGAGTCTGCCAATATTATTATTGTCAGTTTCATTTAAATTTAAAAAGTCCTTAAATGCATTATGCTACAGTATCTCCTTCTATATGTGTTTGTTAAACAACTTCTCTGAGGGCAAAATGCCTGATATGCTACATCTGAATTACATCTGAATTAGAGATAGCAGCTGTCTTTGATAACAGAAGGGCAAAAAAACCCTGAAAGATGACTTAAAACCAGTCGCTTCACACATGTGCACACAAAACCATCATGGCCTGTAGAACTGCTGGAGAAAAATGCGTAGGTGGCACAATTACCTGAGGACTTAAAAACAGTACAGGGCCCTCTGGCATAACAAACCTCTCTTTTCCAATCTATGTCTTCCCTTGGGTGTCTCTGGCTGTAGTTCCATGTGTTATTTCTCTGAGAAAAAACCCTATCTCTTCAAAGTTCCATTTTGCAAAACATCTTTGTGAAGTTTTGTTTTTGCTTCAATATGGAAGAAAAAAATGTCTTAGATTATTTAAATTTTATCTCACCTGGCCACATCTGATTGTCTGCCTAGGTAACTTCTGTGTGGGTTTATTTCTGCTGGGAAAAAGTCCTTATGAGGGGACATAATGTTGCTACATGCTGTCAAACCTTACATCATATGCTGAGCAGTGTGCTTGTTGCTTCTAATGCTTTGTAAAAAATAAAGCATGTTTGTCAGTGGATTTATGCTTTTTTTGAGAAAACACAGGGTAACATGTTATGTTGTTTTCACATAGCAGCCATGTTGCCAAATTGCTCTGAGGCCAGGTTTGGATAGCAAAATGTAAAATACATGCTCACAGCTATACATTGAACAACTGTGTTTCCTGGTGTCAGTCATAACAAATGAGAAGCCCAATACTGTAATACAAAAATGCATCAAATTAGACAACAGAAAAAGAAAAAGAAGTTGTCTTTTAAAATGTAAGCAAGTTCAGGCAGCATAAACAGTCTACACTATCAGTTGAATTTTCTTGTTACAGTTTATAGTGTAGATACAGGAATTACATGGTTTTCTCTTTTGAAGTTTTCAAATTAGAGTTTTGAGACATCTTTCAGAGTTCTGCTCAGATCTTTCCTTTGACCTTTGTTATATTAAATTTCCAGTCATATCTTAGAGCAGTGAAGAACATGCTCCTGTTCAATTGCAGTAAGTAATTTTGTTCTTGGAAACCACACCACCTCTTTCCTGCCCAGACACATGTCAGCTTCAAGCAAGAACCCAATGCAATGATTTAGGATACTTTTCCTTCTGTCACAATAAACTCTGGGCATTATTCCAGTAAATCAGAAATAGAGCTAGTAATGTCAGTGTTGAGATTATATCATTAAACAGTACATGAGCAGGAAGAGAAGAGAGACTACAGATTGCAGAAAAACAAGGACCATTAATCACAGAGTCCCTGTCTACTGAAGCGCAACAAATGGGAACAGCTGGTCTCCAATAAGTCTACATGATTTTAATTGATGGAAGCTGTTAAGAAAAAAAGCATGCCTACAAAGAAAAAGCATACACATGTAAAATTATTTTTTCTTTGAAGTCAATTTCAGTATTTCAGTCTTATCCTGATTTTAGTGTGTCATTCAAAGTAACTTGATTGGTATTGATATAAAATTGGGTTTAAACTTATTTTAGTAAGAATGTATGATAAACACGCTGCATATGTTGCAGCTAGCAGAGGGTGAAATCCTAACACATCTTTAGTTTACTTTTCTAACAGCTCTGTGAAGTCAAGCTGTTTAACAAAAGACAAGTTTCAGCCTTTCATCTTTGAGCTAGCTCCCAATCTACTGTTTTGGAGCTATGAGATTGGGAAACAAAAAACTGCATTTTCGATTTATGTATTCAGTGTTGGGTGAAGGGATGAGAGGAACTCTACCTTTAGGTGTTTCGGGTTTTTTCATGCAGATGCTACAAAATCAATGAAATAAATACATCAAAAACTTTCTCTTTTGAAAACATCATCTCCCTGTTCCATTCTTTGTTATTTGGCTTTCTTTCATTGCTAAGAAACTCAGTGGCTCTTACTGTGCTCTGTATTGCCCATCACTGTCAGTGTGTGTGGTATTACAACCTCATTTTTACTTAACCTTCAAAGAAATTTATGAAGGACAAGTGAAGTATTACAAATACGAAATAGTGATTTCACAAGCCAGTAGACAAGAGAAAAACCATGTACATTGTCTTTTCCCTGAAGATGAGAGCGAGAGTCTGTTTTCCAACCCTGTTTCATTAATTTGCTCACCTCACTGATTTTGTGGAATTTTTATTCTCATTTTTGTTGTGTAATGACCTTGAGTCAGCATCAGAAACAAATTTGAAGTCAATCAAAAGTATGCTGGTTTCTTCCAGCATCTTTTTCTATTTAAGGAAGCAAGTTTCCATGTAATTTCCTTGTCTTTTTCTCTTGGGACCAAGTCTTCATGTTACACCTGCTCAGTCCATGGCATTACTGTTGTGTGATACTAAAGATCTAGCCAGAGAGTGTGTCACTCTCACCGTCACTGTCAGATCCTGCTCCTACAGGTAAGACACTCCAATGAATTTGCAGTCAAAACCATGAAAGGGAGTTTACAAAAGAGGGTATCTCTTTGCTGCGTGTTTGCCCAAGAGGAAGGAAAGCAATTTTCTGGCATTCTGAAAATGAAACAAATTATTACTAGCACAGGCTACAAAAGTTGTCATCCCCTTGCACACTGCACCTTCTAAGTTGTTCTTGAGCTCCAGTAATGTCCATAACTTGCTGCAGTGCTACTGCAGATAGCCTTGGAGGGTGGAAATTTCAGTGCCTGTATCTTATAGGAAGTTATAGTGCAGCTGTCTTTCTGTTTGTGTTATGGCATGTTGGATAGATCAGGGTGACCTTTTATGGAGTTGTAAGAAGGTTAGTTATAAGAAATAAAACTGGGAAAAACCAAAGGACCTGTGGCATACTGTAGACTTTGACTGTTCTTGTAAAGAGTTCATAGTAACCTCATATGATTTTATCTTAATACATAAATTCAGTCTTCATTCAAGGGAGATCTCTGGGTTTACTAATTTAATCAAATGGAATGCATCTAATACATTCCTGAACATGCTTTTTCTCATTTGTTCTAGGTTCTTTTGCATTAACTGCTTGTAAATAATTTATGTTGACTCCCGTTACAAATGTTCATATAGTTGCTACGCTGATGTTTTATGTGGTTAACATAAGCATTTCTTAGAACAAGTATTTTTTAAATGCTGTGAACTATTTACTGCAGTCGTGATTGCAAATTCATTTGAAATAGTAAGCTCACAAGTCAAGAATGGGCCTGACTTCAGGCTTTTAGGGTTATTTCCCGTGTCCAGAAGGTTTACACAGGAAGTTCTGGCTTTTGAAGAAACAGAGGAACAACCTACTTTTAATCTCAATTGTTTTAACAGAAAAGAAGGGGAGCAAGAAATGGAATATACTATAAATGGTGCTTTACCTTGCACTTTATATTTTAGTTTTTAACACTTTAAAGGATTAATGATCAGTCCCAATTTCTAAAAATCAGAATGCTACAGAATGTGCCAATAGATCCAATGAAAAAAGAGAGACAAACCCAAAATATATTGAGAAAGAAATAGTTTTCCAGCTGAATTTCGTAAAATTTTACATATTTTTTTTGTGCTTCTTGTATTCCTCATTCTTGTAAGTTGCTTACGTAAAGTATTTCAGGTAAGGGACACCGTAAAAAATGCTTGTGTCTTAAACACGTTGAAAGCAGCAACGGACCACCAGCCAGATGACATGGATAAATAATTTGATGGAAAATAGCTGCATAAGCTTTCTGCTTTGTCAAAATAAATGTGTTAGGTATCTCAGCATTATTTAAGCCTATTGGTCTTAAATGAAACTCCAAAGTGAAAATGTTTTCTTAACATTTCTTCTACGTAGAATTTGCAGAAATTGAAGTGGGGACGGAGAAGGATGTCTCTTAAATTATATGCAGGATGTTCACAAATAGCTGGAAGTATACTTCGCTTAGGATAATTTATATTGAAATTATGGTTTAGAGGTGGAATCCTGATTTGTTGTACCTCAGCATTTGTAGAAAATCTCCCATCACTGAAATTCTTTAAATCAAGAGGTATCTTATAGTAATTTATTCTAGCTCAAGTGGTAGTTAATTTGAAGAAATCAGATTAAGTCAGTATTAAACAGAAGAGAGGAACCCCAAAGGTTCATTTCTTAAATTCCAATCCACAAATTAATTTATTGCTGTTGTACAAGCAGCACTGACTTTGATGAATACTTGTATCTGAACCAGTATAAAACAAAGACAAATAAAACTGTTCTCTGGACTGATTGGGTAAGATGAATAGTCTGAGGTACCAAACTTGAAAGGAACATTGGCAAGTAGAAGTATAGGTGTAGAAAGTAACTGTTACCACTGCCTTGACTCCATTTTTCTTACACGTTTCTTTGTAAGGAACACATATTAAGTTGCCTCATGTAAAGCAGTTCATTTTACTGTCTTTAAAACAGTGATCTCTACAGACTACAAGGTGTAAGCTCAAGTAATGTCTTCAAGTGATCATACTGTCTGCAGGTATTGGTAGTTCAGTCAGGAAATGGGCACAATGATATGTGAGCTAAACGATGACTTGTTTCACAGTTTTTAATTGCAAATAGTTTGTGACTTTCATTAATAACTTAGAGTTTATTGGTAGAGATGATTCACTGAGTAGTTATAAACAGAATAGTTGCATTCACATCTGAATTTGGTGGAAAAATAGAAATAAGTTCTAATTCTTGCACTTCTCATTAGATACTCTTCACTTACCCAGTCTTGTCATCACCTTTATTTGCAGTGTATGCACTATAGTCTTAAAACAACAAATACTTGAGCAGTCTGTGTAACACTCTGGAAAAAAAATACAGAGACCAGAACTGTTCATGCAGTATTTTGAGAATATAATTTACGTTAATATTCGTCTTGTGCCCAGATATTCCTAAATAACAATTGGGTTTATCCTATGTTATGGTGGCACCAGGATGCAATGCAATTTATGCCCAATGTGGTTTTAGCTCAACTTCGGTTTCTTCTATATAAGTAATTAAAGATAAAATAAGACAGATCAACTGATTTTAATTCAAAATAAATGTTGACTGCTGGTGCTAGCAGAAAATATCTGTGAAAGAGAAGATTTTTCTTAATTGAAATTAAAACTAAGTCTGTTTTTAAAAAACAGGTTGACTGCAAGTATCAAAGGCATGTTTGGTTCATTCACTCTCTGCTAGGATCTGTGTGTGCAGGGCTGCTATAAATTTTTGAAATTATCTTATATGGTATTTCGAGAATCTTGTTTGAATAGGAGAAATATTCATGTTGTGATTAGTATCACCAAGGCCCTGAAAGGAAGAAACTCTCTCCAGATGTATTGAACTGCTCTATATTTCATTTGACTCTTAGACAGCCAGTTAGTAATTTAAAGTATTTCCTGTACTTTTACATCAGCCCTAGAAACTTTGCATACTCTGCAAGTAAGTTAAAATGAGAGTGGAAGTTAAACATTGGAACTCATAATAATGGAGTTCATCTTGGATTTCTGCCTTCCTAGGACTTCCTGGTATGTGACAACACCCCGTGTTGCAGAGGAAATGTTGTTATTAATGTGCACAGACCCAGTTCACGTCTGTCTGGGGAACTGCACAACCATCTGCTGAAAACACATCACATCATGTGGATGGCAGACCGCATGAATGGCTGCTGCTGTACATGTTTTTTACGTCTCACAGTGCTGATAAGTTCCAAATTTATATATAGACCTGAAAGAAGATTAAATACCTCCAGAGGCCAAATAGCTCGTAATTTACATCCTTTGCTAGATCTGCTGGAAACAACTCCTTTTTTTCATTGTCAGTAGCTTTAACCTGTGCTTCTGTTTAGGCACTTCAGGTCAGCTACAAATTACTTTGCCTGAATATCTGTCTGAGTCTTCCTGTGGCCATTTTGTGACTTAAAGCAATGATCTCAGCTTGAATATTCTCTACTGAACTGAGAGAAAAGTAACCTTACTCTTCCTGAGAATACTGGCTAGCCAGAAGCTACCTCAGTCAATTTTCGACCACTGGAGAAGGAGGGGCACTAGATAAGTCTGATGTGCTTTGCTTTGTATTAGTTTTGTTCAAAATTACCAAAAGATTAAGGGAGTGTGAGGGAAGAAAGTAAATTGGGTGGAAATAATTTGTGCTTGCTGATGGAGGGAGAAGAGGACTGGTACAAAGTCCTGAGGTACCCTCAGCAGCTGTAGTTTTCATTGCTGGGGTGAAGACATCCTGCAGATGCCAAGAAGGAAGGGAAGGGCTGATGCAGTGGTTTTCCTCTGTTGTGAATATTCATTGAAGGCTACACAGGCCACAGATTCCTCTCAAAAAAGAGCTGCTTTGAAAGAGGGCCTGACATAACATCAGCCCATCATTGGCAAGTACCAGGGATGATGGCCAGTCTATCAGGTGGCAGTGCCAAGAGAACAGCTTTTGGGGATGACCAGTTGAAGGAAATAGCATAAATTAGCAGAGAGTACTGAAAGCATCAGAGGATGCTGGAGAAAATCTGTGGAGTCAGGGGAAGAGCCATAATCACCACAATGAAAAGGAAGATTTCCGATGGCCATAACCTTCTTAAGAAGGTCATCAACTTTCTCAGCAGCTGAATTCATCCATGCTGGGGCAATGCACTGTAATTTGGGAGTAAGACAGTGCCAGTCCCTTAGGAGTCACTGAGAGCAGAAGGCTGGGCCAGGACCATGACTGGCATGCCTTGCAGCTACTGGGCTTTCTTCCTGTCAGCTACTCATGCTCCCAGGTTAATGCTCCTTCATGTTTTATCTCCCTCTTTTCCTGTAAATTTGTGAGATTTCCATATTTCCTGAGAACATGGACAGTGTAGTTTATTTTGGTAGGATTCTGAAAGGGAGTTCAAGCTGATGTTTGTTTTCTGTGGGAGCCTGCAGAAACTGAATGCCTCTGTCAGTCAGTGCTGGGCATAGGGGATACACAGTTTCTATGCTTGTTCATATTTAAGATTATCTGTATAAAGGGAAAAGCCATAGTATAAATTTAATTGCAGTTTTGATGTCCATGAATGAGCAATTAAATAATTAATTTGGAATAACTGTTTATCATTTTGACAAAAATGCAATTTACTCTCCTCGCTTCCGCAGCTCTCCCCACTCACCACCAGCAATAGTGTTCCAGGAAAACTTTTCCTACTAAAAATAGAAAAACCAAAATAACAAAGCAGAGGCAGAAAGAAGTGTTCTCAAAATTATCTTTTCTTTTTCTTGGAGAAATACAAGTAATGTAATAAAGATGATTTTAAGTCATCTGAGAGTTTTTACTAATACTTTAGAGAATATAGCATTCTAAATTATTTTAATGTTTTAGTATTCTACTAATATGCAGTGAGTTTTTGGCCCAGTTTGTTAGACTGTAGAGTGTTGTGATTTTCTGAAAAATATACCTTTTCAAGATTTGCTGGTCAGAATATATTCCTTTCTAAAATGTTTTGACAACACCTCTTTCAGTTATTCCATTATGTCTCTTGTACTATTTACATAATTTTAGTTATGTTTTTAGGACCTTAGAAAAATAGTTTACTAAATTCTGATTTAAGTGTTTTAGCTAGTACCTCTTGATTTTTTTAAAAATTACATTCTATATCCTGTTTTGTCATTTGGAAGAATGATACAATGTTCCAAACTCTTCTGGCAGAATAGAAACACCTTTTTTGGGTATCAGTTCATGGTTTTTACTATTTCTTATAATGATCAATAAGATTCATGTTGTGGTTTGCTGCTCAGAATGTATAATATCCACATTTCTGGCTGACTCTCTGCTAAGTGATCAACATTGAGAAAATCCTCAAGTTTCCATTTAATTTGGTTGCATGTTATCTCAGTCAGATTGACAATATGATTAAACTTTGTCAAAAGCACTTCATACTGACAGAATTCAGTACAACCCCTACCTTCTTAAGAAGAAAAATCGTCTTTCTTTCTTTCTGGCTTATTGACTTGTTTTTGTAATGGCATCAAAGGACATCTTAATTTGCTTGTGGGATATATGACTAATAGAGTCACAGAATATAATACCTTTCATCCACAATGAAAACTGCAGTATGAGACTTCATTGTTTTCTCTTAAAGAAATCATTATGTAATTTCAGTACTTGCTGAGATGGAAGATGTTCATTAAAAATCTGAGTCTTGCTTCAAAGTTTCCAAGCCTCAAAGTCAAGTTAATATTTTCTGTTGAAGTGAAAAGTCAATAATATATGAAGCAGTTTGAATTTAATTTACATAATGTAAAATAAAACTGCTTCAGAGAAGTGCAGAGTTTTAGGAGAATATGAAAATCATATGGCTTTGTTTCGTGAAGCCTAGCAATATATTGTTTTAAAATGCCTAGGAATCCCTGTGCTCTAATAGGTTTGTTACATACCTGGATTGTCTTTAAGGGAATACCATTTTCTTTTAAGCTCACATATTGCAAAAGGTTTCATAATTAGACATTTATACATTTCATAATTAGACATTTCATAATGTCTAATAACAGTTTGGGTAAACAATGAAGACTCATAGGGTAGTTTTCTTTGTGGAAGAAAGAACATACAAGAATACTTTCTTATCTGGCTGTCCCATAAATTTGTCAGGACAAAATGAAATTATTTAAGAGGAAGTAGCTGAGCTTAAGAAAAGAGGCAAGGCTGCGCTGCATTTTTTTCATTCTTTCACAATACCTAATTCTCTTTTGGTCCTTCATATTGTACATCCAGACTTAGTAGTGACTGCTGCCTGGGATTTCAGATAAGCCAGCAGGATATTAAGTCTCGTAGCTTATGGCCTAAAGACTTATTAGTAGTTACTACATTAGGCTGATTTTTCTCTTGGTGTAGGACCTTGTTCTTAAAGCATAATGTTCTTGGAATTTTAAACCTAAGGCAGGCAGACAGAGGACATGCAATATCTGGGAATGCAAACATCCACTTAGTCTGCTGGTTGTTGTGGCAGTGTGTCCTAGAGATCATGCCATAGAAGCAAATCTCAAAAAGGATGAAAAGCAGCCCAAAGCAGCTTCAAGCAGTGTGTGAGGTGATGCTGAAATTTTGTTCATAATCAACTGGATTCATTCTTGCACATGGGAGACCAGATTTTCTGCAGTACCCCATTCTGGGTTGTGAATGGATTTAACAGAGGACTGAAAAATAGTATCGTCCTAGGTGGACTTGAGCCTGTTTAGTCTGGTGACACTACTGCAAGAACTTGGAATAGCAACATTCAAGTCAAGTAGGGTTCACGTTGGAGCTCATGATTTTTTTTATCAGTCACTAGATAGCTATGTTTTCAACATTTTCAGGTCAAAATTATCTTCTCTTCCTGTAATTTAACAGTCTACTACAAACAAGTGTTGTGTGAGCTTCAACATGAAGTGATGAAGAGGGTTTATCAACCAGAGAAGTTTTTTATGGGCTGGGACCTAACAAAGCACCCATATGCTTTGCAGTGCAGGAAAGAAGAGTAGAGGTAATACAGAAATGCAAGAAATAAAACAAAAAAAATAAAGACTAAATATGAATTTAACCAGAAGTGAAGGAAATGGTGCACCTGAAGGGAAAGCAAACAAAATGGAGTTGCTTAGTGTAAAGGAAAAGGATCAGGAAAGATCTGAAAAGCAACTTCCTGTTTGAAACTGTAAAGTCAGAAGGGCAAATGGTTCTTTGCACCTGTTATGAGCAGAAGAATAAAGCTAATAGCTTGAACTCCATCAAGGATTATGTCGGTGACATGTACCTTCTGCAGTTGTTTCTGTTGGATCTTTGTTGGTCTGACTGCACCCACAATATCAGTACTATGTTGCTGCTTGAAGGCACTTTCACTTATGCATACTAGAATATCACTCCCATTCTCAAAGCAATTCTCTTGAAGAACTTGGTGCTCTTTCCACTAAAGGCTCCAGAATTATTGCCAAAATTAGACAACTCATGGTAAAATTTAACCGTGTTCAGCTGGACAGAACAAAACCTATCTCATGTTTAAGTCTCACTATAATCAACAAAACAAGATTTCTGTGAAGGGTAAGCCTTATTCCTGGTTCCATGATTCCACAATAATTTTCCCCATAAGTTAGAAAGTGAAGACTCCGTATTTCAACTGTATTCAATCCAGTGTGATGCGTAAGTACAAAAAAAGTAATTTTCCTCACTTGAATGAATTTAGCATTAAATGTACTGACAGTTTATTAGATACTCTGAAAACTACAGAACTATGCAAATACTGTGTATAATCTGTTTGGAACCTTTTTGTTTGTTGAGAGTACTTTACAGGGAACAATTACATAAAGTATATTTAATTTGTATAATTATTGAACAGTTCCTTAAAGAGTGGCAAATACCCTACTCAGAGGACTTTACTTGGCTGAGAGAGCCAAATTACTGAAAGATTGCCAACACCCCTCTCACTCCTTTATGATAAATTCAGAAAGATTGCTGTACCATAAGAATGAAAATTTTAAATAGGCATGGTTTTAAATACTGTATGTACTCTTTTGGTGGTTGGAGGTGCTAAGAAAAAAAAAAATCAAGTTTGTATATAAAAGCCAGAAATAACCTGTTTGTGGAACTGCGTGATAACTATAATAACATACGACATACCAAGCAAAATACGTGGTTTTTTGTCAAAATTTACAAGTCTGTACCATAAGGTTGGATTAAGTTTCAGTCTCTGTAGATAGCATGCATTCACTTATATTTGAGTAGCAAATGTTTTCTCATCTCATCTAGATTTAGTTTTGTTGGAATGTATGTAGTATCTACGTAATAACCATAATATGGAAGGAACCTGAATCTACTAATTCGTCATCTGTGAAAACTTCTATGTATTATGACGAGAAATTGTCATGACATCTTTCCAAGCCAATGTAGCACTTGTTCATCACCTTGTAATATGAGTGTAGGATTCAGTGTGTCTGTGATAATTCAGTTTTGATAAATGCTCTTCTCTAAGGTCCTACTCTTCCAGATGGCAAATAAATGAATGTTTTCTTGTGTGAATTACGGTGTTACACTTCTGTTGTACAAAACATGAATTTCACTGATGTCCACAAAACTCTGTTTGTTGAACTGGATAATCTGCTTATTCTAAGAGAGGAAATAAGAAAGCCTTCCTTAAGAGTCCTGAATACTATCAAAGTGCAATTTATATGCTCATGGAGATAGATGGACTTAGTTCAGTGCTCAAGTGGTGCATCTCTTTTTTCCTGCCCTTAATATAGGCAGGCAGGATGGCCCTGCTTTGTTTCGTGTTCTCTTTTATGATTTTCCTAGAGATGACCCCCAGAACCTGCACATTCTTCAGAATGCCTGCTGGGCAAGCTTTTCTCAAGTTATAAAATGGAAAGAATAATTCTTTCAGCTGCAAAATTGTTTGAAAATATTGTTGGTGTGATATTCAGTCACTTTTATTTTGTTGTTTTGTTTTTTTCTTTTCCAGGATTACTTACTGCCATCTACCTTTCCAGAGTAAATGGCTTTATGTTGGAACAGAGAGAGGAAATACACACATTGTAAATATTGAGTCCTTCATTCTTTCTGGATATGTTATCATGTGGAACAAGGCAATAGAACTGTAAGTGCAGGCTTTTTTTCATTTGTATGTGTGGTCATTTTCATAGCTGTCTGAAGTTTAATTTTTAAGAATTATTTGGTTTTGCAAATATTGTCAGATCTTTTGAAGCCTTTAATTTCAGAGAATGCATTTGCAGTATTAATTGGTTTTTTACAGGACATTAGGAATCAGATTTATGTTAGAGACCATGTAATTGTATTTCATATAAAAGAAAAAAAATTTTGGTGTACTGTTTAACTATGAAGTTGCATGAAATACAGAAAATCTTTAATCACCAAAATTCAGATTTTGCTATTTTTATGAGGAAATCTTGATCATCATATCCCCCATCCTATGAAGAGAATAATGGAGTATATTTGCCTTAGGATTCTACAGAGAATTTTTCTTCAGTGAACTGTGGAATCATTTAGATGAGAAGGGACAGGGGGAGGTCTCTAGACCAAGCCTCCTGCTCAACACAGTGAGAATTTTAAGGTTATTTCAAACACATCAAAACTTGATGAAGTGATGGAAAACACAATGAGTGCCTTCTCTAACAAGCTAAGCCAGGTGCCTGTGTTGTGGGTATGAAATGGAAAGAGACAAAAATCTGACTGGGGTACATCTATGCTTCCTGCAAGTAAAAGCCTCGACAGAAAAACTCTTTTTCTGCTGTTTCCTCTGTGGAATTCCAACAAGAGGAGCTTCTGTGGGAAAGCTCAAAGTACTTCTTGCAGTTTCTGAGACATCTGCTTTATGTTGTGAGGGACCTGTAACCTCTGGTAGTGAACTGAAATACACCAATCTCAGTGAACCAAGAGAACAATATCTAAGAACAGGGTTACAGGCCTGCAGGGTAACCCCAGTTCTCAAAAATTCCTTCCTTTCTTTTCCCTCTATTATTACATTATACTAATCACTCTCCCCCAGGTTGACAAAATTGGTGCCTCATTTTCTTCCTCCCCCTCTGCCCCCACTGAACTTCATAGGCACAGTTGTAAAAATCTAAGTTTACCTTCAAAGAACACAAAAACAAGGATTCAAATAGTAATCGGGATTCAGTCTGATGGTAAATCTTTCATCCAATTCTCAGTTTTGGATTGTTTGGTTGTTCTGCCCCCGTGGGACTGCTCAGCTCTGTTAAGTAGTTTTTGGCTGCAAAAAAGTACTGCTGGAAAACATGGTTTAATGAAAACCAGAATATAATCATTTTCATGAGTTGTTCAGGTGGCAAGTAGCCTAACTGTTTTCTATTTCTCACTTTGTTTTGGTGACATTGGCATATTGGAGGGCTTTTGGAATCCTGTATGTTTACTCCATAGAGTAGATAACGTCTTTAAGTTTTTGGGAACAATATGTTTTCATTTTTTGTGCATTTGTCATTTTCTTTCCTCCAGAAATTAGGGTGTTTCTGTTCTGTAGGGAAATAGATCCAAAAGTTTTTTATGGACTGGAAACCTTCCACCAAGTTTCACTTCCCAATTATTTCAAAATTCTTCTGGATAAATGTTTTTTAAATTATTTTAATGGCCACAACAAACAATTTTCATGAGAACAGAATAGAATTATGTGGATGTTAAAGACCTGGGTGCAGGGAGATTTTAGTTTTCTGACAGGCGTCTGTGTGAAAGCCTTGCTTTCTCACGGACACTGTGGGAAAACAGTTCAGAGAAATTGTAAACTATGGTATTGTTATGATACCAAGGAAGAAAATACATGAGGTAAGAGTTACTGGGTCCAGCCAATCCCTCTGGGGGGTGGCTGGTCAGTTAACCAATAACCTTACGTCAGTCCAGCGTGCTAAGGTATATAAGCACATCTGTAAATTAATGAAGTGTTGGTTTTCTTATCTTCATAAAACCGTCTGTGTCATTTCTCACTGGGACTCCGCTCACTAGCGACAGAATTGTGCTTCTCTTTCTATGTGGGAAATAAGGGCTGCTTTCTGACAAGCTTCAGTACTGAGTTGACATAGGCTAGATGCTGTGCAATAAGCTCCCTCTCTAGAACATTCAAGGAAGGAAGCAGCCTCTACTGACTATCTTTTTTGTATTGTCTATGGAGGAACATACCTAGATTGTCCAAAATTTCTCTTCCATAAGTTGTGAAAGATAATGACAGCATAATAAAGATAGGCTGTGTTGCCTCAAGCATTTGGAGGTGCTGTATGGTTACCAAAATAGGGTCTTCTTCTAAAAAGCAAGTTTGCCATGTACTGTTTTGCTGACAGGTGAGCACAGGTACTCATTCATTACTGCTTCTAGTTCTACCAGTCTGACAAGGATAAATTGATCCATGTAAGTGGTGTGCTTCTCTAAAGCTCCATCCTCTCCATGCAATCCCATCATGTACTCCTTGATACGGAGTGGAGGAAGTCGTCCTTGCAAATATTTAGTGGGTGGACAGGAGCTCCTATGTGTCTCCAGATTAATTTCTCTATATTAGAGGAAGAGGCTGGTGGGACTAATGGTGGTGTTTGCCACAGCAGCCACTTCTATAGATGCTATAGTCCTGCTGAAGTTGAAACTGGGTGACTCACTAAAGTAATTTGAACTCTCTCTGGTAATAAACTATGATGTCTCTTCCAGTACTATTGCTTTCCTGCACATAAAAGGGAATGTAGATTAGCTTTTAAAGGAAATGTTATTAGCTTAAAATGTACTTCATGAGGTTGCGCTTATGACTGTAGACTTTCCTTTAGAATAGTACTGAGAAAAATGTTTGAGAGGACAGTTTTATTTTGGGCCATGGATTATGTTCTGATTGGATTATATTTTTTAATCTTCACATTATTTTCACATACTTTTTGCATATTTTTCACATTTTAGTATTATAGAATCATAAAATAATTAATGTTGTAAGGCTTCTTTATAATCTTCTAGACCAACTTCCTGCTCACAGTAAGATCAGCTAAAAAGTCAGGTTCTTCAGGGATGTATAAATTCACAGGGCCTGTCGATGTTAGGTACTTTCAAAGATGAAAGAAAATAGGAAATATATGTATGTAAAATTCAGGAAAATCTTCAACCTTACAACAAACAATGTAAGGGGCAATGGTGCTCATAACATTATGTTAAGTTCTGAGTTAATTACAACATTTCAGAGTGTGAGGTTAGCTTGAAGATGTTACTATTCTCTATAAAGCTTGGAAAGAGAGGAGTTACCTTTTGTGCAATCATATGTCTTGACATAATCATATGTCAAACTTCTTAGCAAGAAAACACCAGTAAAAGCCATTGCTCTGCTGCTATATTCAAGTTCTCAGCTTAGATGGAGGGTCTATAAATAAAATTTTAAGTGTGTCAAGTTTGTGTGTCATCTGCTCTAACAAGCCTGAAGGAGTTCATCCCTCTTCATGCAATTCTCATCCAGTTTCTAAACCTGGAAGTCTACCAACATAACTTCTCTTTCTTTTAATCCCCCCCTTTCTTTTCAGTGATTTGTATCTACTTCTAATGAAATCTCCATGTAACCCTCATCCTCAGAAACAAACAAACATTTTGAGTCAGTGAGGCCCATCAAATGACTGCAAGAATTTTTTGTCAGTGATTCCTTTGCAGTGAAAGGCTGAGGTGAAGAGGCTTTGTAGTTTGAAGACTTGAAGGGGAAACAGGTTTAAATGTAACATTTTTAGACTTTGCATATGATGCAAGGAATCTGATCACCTTGTCCTGCATGGCCACTTTTACTTACAAAGTTGACATTTGGTGCAGACAGGTTTTTCTTGTGATTTTCTTGTCTACTTTTGTATCTGAAAGATCTGTAGAGCACTAGATTTTTGAGTGATAGTGGTTTTATGACCTGTTCAGAAGCATCTAGTAGAGATACATGTCAAAAAGATGATTGCAATACATATTTTATCATAGGGACTATTGTCTTCTCTTGCAGGAGAGATCATTCGGTGAGCTTAAACAGTATCTAATGTTAGTGAGAAATTAGGGCCTGAACAGCTAATAATGCAAAGGAAACGGGGTTTTTTAAGATTATTTTCAGAACTAAGTTGTAACTGATTCTGGAAGTTACAGGAAAAATTTCCTTCTTAAATCATGTGCACTGTCTATGTCTCAGTGGACCTGTCCTTGAACAGAGCTGAGAAAAAACACAAGCATATGGGTACCAATTATTGTCTCAGCCATTTCTCTCATCTCATGCATTATCACTACTTCAGGCCATACTGAAGCATCTTCTCAGCTAAGAATGAATAAATCAAAACTTTTTCACTTGTCATTTCTCTGTCATGTAACATATCTAGTCCTTTGCCAGAGGGGTTTGAGGCTCACAATACTGTTTGGTTTTCTACTCTCTAATAAGCAAACAGTTTCTCTCTTTTCCTTGCAAATGTTTGGAAACAGCTTTGGAAGAGAAAGATAGTCAATGAGCACAGCATGTCCCCATTTATTCCAACTACAGTGAGATCGATTTTTACAGCATGATCATACATTGGGGAAGGTCATCTAGTGTTGGAAAGGAAAAGAAGATCTTAATATGTGTCCACTGAACTCCAAAAATAAAAAATCTGCATTATAAGCCCCCAGGAAGATTCCAGTGTTCGAACACACACTGTCTAATGAATGAATAACTGAGACTTGTTAAAATTTATGGGATTTGGAGTATCAAAGAATTGGGCAGACTAGAACTCAGTTATGACAGAGCCATAACTTGGTATCTCCTTTCTTAGCCCTTTCTTTGCCCATCCCCATTTCCTAAAATGGTGACTCAGAGTCAGTAGTTCCACAGCAGTGAGGGAAAGAAGTACAAAGGAGGAGAAATAACAGTCTAGAAGTATGTGCTACCCACAGATACACCACTAACTGTGTGCAAACTCAAATGGAGAAAGTTATTAATACAAAAAAATCACAAATTTCACGGGTTCCTTCTTCTGGACATTTCAGAAAGTGTGTCTAAGACTCAGAGTTGCAACTTGAGGTTGAACTGATTCTTGCTTACTCCAACTCCCAGCTTTGATCCACAGCACATGAATAATGTATCTAACTTACTCATTCTCTTAAATTTCTCTGTGACTCTACCCGTGAAAAGAAGGTCTTAAATTCCCTGGAGCACTGCACCTTTATGTAAAGTGGAACTGTGGAAGATGCCTGACTACTGACACTAAAGAAGTATCTGTCTATGCACGTGTTTTTTTAAGCACTGCCACATTCAGTCAACTTCAACTCCATAACGATGACTAATAGAGATGTTTTCTTTCTTTTCCCCCCTCTCCTAACTCCTTCTATCACTTTCTAACACCAGATTTTTATTCTTCTCAGAAATCATATAGTACTTCTCCAATTGTGCAGGCTACTTTTTCTCTGAAAAGGAAAATTCTTTTGATTTGATTCTATTTTGTCATAGTGTATTTCTACCTCCTTTAAAAATTGTCTTGTATTTGAAGTTCTTATGACAGTATTTAAGTCACTTGATTTCTTAGACTGCATAAAACATTCCAGGATGATTGAGGAATACATCATCTATGTATTTTCCACATTTTGCTGGGTTCAGATTGTAACATTGCTGAAGACTTATTTCTGAGCTTCTTCATTTTAGGATAAAAAAATTAAATAAAAGCTTCCATCCTTTACAAGTCTTCTGAAGACTGTTTTACGGTGACTGGTTTCTTAATTTCAGTCCAGTTCTTCTGAGTCAGAGTCACATCTTACAGCATAATCACTCTCTTGTCTCCCCAAATGAACATACACCAAGTAAATGAATACCTGCTGCTGTCAGGAACAACTTCTGATGAAGTGCAAAACAACTCAAATTATCAGTATCTTCTTAGCAAAGTTCTAGTTTTAGTTCTGTATAGCTGTCATGGGAATCTTTGGTTCCACTTTTCAATTCTGCAGTCTGTTTTTGTGGGCTTAAAGGTCAACAAAAACTATGAAATACTGCAAACTTTTGTATCATTAGCTCATGTTTTCTTCTTGTTCTGTTGAAGTTAGCTTTCATTTCAGAAATTTTTTACTGCCAATCATTGCTGATAGTTTTTGGACTTGACCTTCTTTTTTTCCTCTCTTTTCTTTCTGCTGTATATTGACTTGGATTTGTGTTTTATCCCTTTTGTGCCTTTTCAGAGCTTTTATTTTCTCAGTTATTCTCAGCTGTACCCCGGCTACTATTTGGGAATGAAAAATTCCCTGCTCAGTTATTTCACTTACACCTTATTTTCATCTGATTCTTCTTTATTTTTCCCTTTCTCAAGGGATAGGACCTAGTTAGTTTTTATGCAGTTCCCCAAAGCCAGCTTGAAGGAATGCCTATACACAAATACCTGTCATCAACAGTAGAGTGCTTTATTCACGATAGCTTCAAATCTGGTTGGTTTTCCAGGACCTCGTTGTCCTCTCCAGGAGTTGTTGGGTCTCTGCTTTTGCATTTAATGTAATTCAGTTTTTTTCTTTGTAGGCAGTTCCACAGTGATGGTGTCCAACTCTCCAGTCTCCTTGACAACTTCACTGTAATAGCAATGAGGGAAAATAGAACATTTTATGTATACTAAAACTGCTTGAGGCAAAATGGGTTTTGTGTATAGACATTTCCACATGCAGTATAATTTACTATATGAAAGTAGTAATTACTGTATCTGTAGCTCTGATAGTGTTCCATGGGTTCTATTAAATAATATTATTGATATAATACAGTTAACTAAATAATTGCTTTGTTTAATCCTGCTTGTAGTGCAGTCATGATGTCTACCCTCAGGAGAAATTGACTGTAGAGCCTAATGCCTTGCTCTTCTTTTACGAGCAACACTTCCCTAGGGCTCCAAAAGATATTGCTATTGTTTCTATTTATACATAGCTTTCTTGAGGAGACAAGAAGATGCAAGAAGTGAGGCACTGATCTGCCTTTGGCAGACAATTCCTGGTCGTACTGTGGCACAAAGGACTAGGTTTGGGTTCCTCACCACAGTCCTGTACCAGAACAGAGATAACATCACTTCAGGAGAAGCAAACCAAAGATTTATCATGTCACTCTTTCTGTATCCAGCCATTGGGCAGGCTCAGAGCGACAAGCAAAAGGTCTTGCAGAATGGAGGAAGTTGCAATGCTTTCGCACAGTTTTCTTCCTCACTCCACCTGAACTGGGGTTATTTTGTATCAGTTTATCCTCCCGCAAACATCTGCCCCAAGATGGGACTGTGCATATTCGTCCAAAACCGAACACCAAACTTTATGCTGCGTCTTGTGAATATTCCTTGTTATGTAGTCCAAAGAGGAATAAGTTTTGATGCAAATACTTTACTTGCTATGTATAAAAAAATCAATGTTTCTTGGAGCCCTGGAAAGGCAGTGCAGGAGGACTGCCAGGGACTAGGCTCTACACATCCAAAAAGCTTCAGGAACATCTGTTGTCATTTGTGTGTGATCTTATCTGTGATGGCACATGTGAAATCAGTTTTAGTATATACAACTATTTGAAAAGGATCCTTTCTGCTTTCCTGACAAAAGCTGTGTTATGACTGCCAAACTTAATAAACTCTCTACATACTCTTACCTATGTATAAACAAAGCTGGCCTCTGTTAAGCAGTCAAGGAAATTGTGGTGGGTGGATCCTGGCTGGTTGTGAGACCTCCACCCGACTGCTCTCTCACTCCTCATCCTCAACAGGACAGGGAAAGGAAATAAAATGGAAAAGTTCATGAGTCAAGGTAAAGACAGGAAAATCACTTACCAGCTGCTGTCAATGGAGAAACCAGACTAGACTTGGAAAAAGTTATTTTTATTTATTGACAGTTAAAATAGAGTAGAATGGTGAGAAATAAAGACAAAAACTAAAGCACCTTCTCTCCAAATCCTCATTTTTCTTAGACCGAGGATGTATGTGTGAAAGCTAAATGATGGTTTGTTGAGTCCTTTGATAGAGTGACATACCTGACAGTCTTAAATTTAGTAGACGTGAAAGAAAAAGGAAGAGGCCAGAGCAAGCCAGGTATTATATAAAACAACTAAATTATTAAAATATCAGGAAGTAATATGAATACTAAGAGAATACTTGTGTCCCATATAGAGGAAAGACAACGAGGAAAAATAAAATCTTGTACACTTAGTGCATAGACTGCTGTGTTTGGTATTGACTTTGCTGATAGTGTATATAAAGCTGTTATTCAACAAAACTAAAGAAATAGCTAGGTGCATAATAATTAAATTACAATATTCCTAAAAGAAACAAAAAGTGCTTAATAAAAAAAAATACCCAAACCCTACAACATTAATATAGTGTAGTAAATCCCAGGATCCTCCAACTACAATGAATTCAAGAGGGAAATGGAGGAGATAGGAAAATGTATGATATTAGTGAAGATTTCCCCTTTCAGCTGAGGTTTTAGCATGGAAATCTGAGGCTATACCCCTGCAGGAATATAAGATAAAAATGAGGCTGGTAGTAAAAGACAGGGGGTTTTTATGCCATTTACAGAGGAACAATGAGTTTGTGTGACTATGAAACTTAGCCTAAAGAGTAGATGACAGCTCCTGTAAGAGTTTGCTTCTACCCAAAGGCAAATCAATACATTCTTTGGTAAGCAATATCATATGTATCTTACAAAGAAACTGGTTGCACAGATTGAACTAAACTGTTCCTGATTTTTAAAATTAGTAGGTACAAAGAGCTGACTAAATGTAATCAATCTTTACCTTAGAGAGACAGTACGCTCTTTTCCTTTCTCCCTCCATTTGTCATGATTTTGGCAATATTCCTGGTCACGTACCAATACTGGAATAGCCAAGCAACCCAGCCTGCATCCTGGTTGGTTCAGTGGGCTGGGATAGCTGCCCAAACCATTATGCTTTGTCAGCCTCCATGTGCCTCTGCTACCATCTTGTTTGTTCCCAGCTTTGTCACATCTGATGTTTGCTTGCTCTGCTCTCTCTTCCGTCATCTGTCTGTGGTTCTTACTTGGCTGAAAACTGAAAATTCTTACACTGTCTCTTCTCTTCTTGTTTTTTCCTCTTATTCTTACCCTTCCTCCTTTGCCCATCATGGCATAGGCAGTATATACTCCAAACAGACCTGGTTTTTTCAATCAATGTATTCTGACCAGTTCAGACAGGTGAACCTATGTCAGGACCAACATTTGAAGCAGCCTAGAATGTCCCAAACTATCATATCCACTCCCTCAGACAGATGTACAAGACGTGTGTAGGTCTAAGCACTGCTTGCAAACAGCCTTGCCTCGCTCCTCAGTTCCCTGTCACTGCCTACCTACCCTGCCTGCTCCAGGGCCTGGTGTTGTGCAAATGATACATTTTTTTCAGTATAGGTTGCTCAGAAACAGCAGCTCAGCCAAAGGGGTCCCCTCTGGTAAGCTGGCTTGGGTAGGAATGACAGCCAGATCTCCTGCTATCTGCATCTCTGTAAAAATGGTTGTGTACCCTGTCTTGGGCCAAGTGGGTACTTGCTGCTGGCACCATGAAGGCAGTCTGTATAGAATGTTACTGAATAATCTGTCTGTCCACTGCTTTCCTGCTGGTCTCATTTCTGTGATGGGATATGCTGCAAAACACTCTTGCAGAAACCTTGCTCGTGGAGACCTCTTGTAGGAAAGTAACATGCTACATGTCCAGGGTGTCTGGAGTAATTTTTCATTGTCCTTAGCTCAGAAATAAATATCAAACAAGATCTTTGCCTCTCTGCTTTGACCCAGCTTTGGTGCATGATGAAATAGTCAAAATATTTAAAATGTAATGTGGGCAAAATGTATAGAGGCCAGAGAAAAGTGTGCATGCTTCTAAGAGTGTTGGAGCATACTGTTTTGGGAAGGAGGAATCTATGAGGTTATGGATCAGCACGCAGTGTTTTAATGTATGAGTTGCCTGGGAATTTTTGCATACCACTCTGTCTTGATTTGGAGTTGGACTTGTAGAACAGAGGCCGATTTTGCTATAGTGCAGTATTCAGCCAAAGGAAGAGGCCATTATTTTAGGAAAGTCCTTTGAGCAGTTTGGCTGGAGAACCATGTTTTGGTTTGTTTCTGATATTCTCTTGCAGATTGTTTAAAACTTGTAGCCTATCTCGTTTTATGTATGGCTTCCAGATAAATTCTTCACTTTATGGGCTCTGCCAATCTCTGCCGTATTTTTTTCCTGGTGACCTTTGGTGAACCAAGACCATGTCATGCACGTCTAGATCCTAAGCTGCACTCCAAGGGACACGTGCTCTGACCCCAGAACCTAGATGGGAGAAAGGTCCTCCTCTGTGCAGGCATTCAGTGTGGACTGGTGCTTGTCTTCTTGCTCTCTATGACTGCTGGGGCCTGAAGGTCTGGTCAGAAAAGATGATAGATGAAAAATCTCCATCTGTCCAATCAGTTTCCTGTGATTTGCATTTGCTGTCAGGAGCTGGACATTAATAACTTCAGTACTAAGTTGCATACAACGCAGTTGGTACACATTGCAAAAAAGGAGGGGATGTCAAGATTGGTAATTAATCTTTTTACAGACTTACAAAGGCTCACAGGATGGGTGCTGTGGCTGAGGAGCCTCACTGAACATGCATTGTGGATGTAACTGTGTTAGTTGGTCTGAAGATGAGATGAGGCTTTACAGATCAGACAAAGGCAAGGTGGTCCATTTCTGAAACCCCACTGCAGTAATGCCAAGAAGCTTCCTGGCAGGGCAGTGTAGGTGGGGTTACTGAAACCCTGTCTTTAGTGAGATTGGAACATGGTGAGTCATGCTATCAGTACCTGAAATGAATCCAGTAAAGACTTTGTAAATCCTTGGCAAATTAGCCTTGAAATGAAGCAAGTAAGGAGAGAGGGTCAGAAAGAGATGGAGTAGAGAATAGAAAAGGCAAAAAAGCCGTAAGAATGAGAGAGGGGAAAAAGTACTGTACTAGAAGGAATATTGAGATTAAAAAAAAAATTAAGGAAGCATTCATTAAGAAAAGAGAATCTTTGCCTATAATGGCAAAAAGGAAATAGAGGAGAACATGGAAAGATACTGGTAACTTTACCTTCCCCAGCTGTGCTTTTTAGAATTACTTTTAAACCACACCTAGAAACTGAGGTATCTAGCTCTTCGTACAACAAAAAACATTTGCAGATTTCAATTGATTTTTATCTTGCAGATCCACCAAGACTCACCCTGGCCCAGTTGTACATTTAAGTGACAGCCCAAGAGACGAGGGAAAAGTGAGTACAACCAATGGTATAAAATTTTGCAACATTTCATAGCCTTTATTTGCTACTCTTTCCTTTTGCTTACTCACTGATTTTATCATCTGCTTTCTTTCTATGTTTGCAAGTCCCTTTCACTATTTTACCGTTCTTAAGAAAATAAATTATCTTTGTACAAATTTAATGAGTAAACATTTGTGATGCAGACAACATACTGTACTTTGAAATGCGTAGCCATCTAAATTGTTCCTGATTTAAAGAGCTCGATTTTGTATAAGTAAGATTTGACTAAAAACTGTATCATGACTTCAGTACTTGGATAAACATGCTCTTATGAAGGCATTATAGTAAGTTTTCATAAGATAGCAAATCTTTTCTTATATAAGAATTATCATGATAATAACCCAGGTTTGGAAGTTGCTACTGTTTGCTATTCTCAACTCTGTTCACAAAGAACTGTCCACAAGTGGAAGCCAAACATATAGTCAGAGCATCAGAGTTGTGACTGATACCACCAGGAGGCACAATCAGAGTTGGCTTTATTTGTATGGCAGCTTTTGAAAAATGAAATATGATTGACAGAATTCTGGTTCTATTAGAGGGGATTTTATGTGTTGCTACTGATTTTTGAGCATTTTGCCTGTGTGGAAAGGGTATTTATTTAACTGTTTCATAGGTTTTGATCATTTTTAGTAACTGCATTTCAATGTGTGTTTATAAAGTACTGCATCTTACAAATGGTGTATCTGTTTGACAGGCTGCCTCACATAACAGCTAATAGTTGTTAGAAACTAGCAGCAGTTTCAATTTCTGATACAGATGTGGAGGATATGCTGAAATTATGGGTACCTACAAAAGCACTGGTGACTACATCTGATTTTCATTTGCATCACTTGTCCTTGGACTTACCCATGTTGCAAGGTGACCTACATACAAATGGTGCACTTGCGAACTAACTCTCCAACAACTTCGATGGCATCTCTAGGTGTTTCTGGAAGAATCACAATAGGTCAAGCAATTTAGAATACTCTCAAATAAAGTGATTAAACATTATGAAGTGTAGTGTTTTAGCCTTGAATAAGAAGCCATCAAGAAATGCAATATAATTATCTGTGGCAAAATACCTGGTAAGAATAAAGATCTATTGATGAGGCATCGTTCTTGTTTACTGGCCACAGTAGAAGCTGCTGATGACCTACCTAAGGCACACAGTGTAGGTAAAAAGGATTCTAAAAGAAAAAATGGTCTTGTCAGTGAAGATTTTTTACAGGAATGCCATGCACTGTCTCCAAACAAATCTAAAAATATTTTTCAGCAGAAAGAGAGAAGATGAAAAGGACCCAGGCAAGGGAGTTAAAGGAGAACTGGCTTGGAAATACAAATGCTTGTTGCTCAGAGGGCACATGGGAGACATCTGGGCACTGATGAAGTACTAGCATTCGAACAACAACAGCAAAATCAGACAGATGCCTATGAAAAACAGACATTGAAAATTTATGGGGAGAAAGAATAGAAAATGTAAGCTATACTAAAACCATCCCAATGCAGCTCTTTGTATCATTGATAGGTTGAGAGTGGTATGAAGAACAAATTGGTGCTAACAAAATACTTGCAGTTTTGCCGAGTGTAGAATTGATAGTGTTTACAGGAAGATGTCAGTAACAGGTACACACAGATGTAAGAGAAGATCCAAGCATTAAATCAAAAGACATAATTCTAAATAAAAAAAATTCAACAGTAGAGAAATAAGTTAAGCTGCATTTTTCAACAAAGTCTCATTAAACTTCAGTTGGAAGAATGAAGAATAAAATAATCATTATTCAGAATGAGGAAAAAATGGGAAAAAAACCAGTTCTTGGGACTCTTGCTGATCAACATGGTCATAAATAGCCTGGAAAAGAGAATAGGTAGTGATGTGGTCTGGTTTGCCAGACTTCAGGAGGCTGAGAAACTCAGCAGTAAAGTGCCAGGTTAAATACTGTCTTTTTAAGTATATTAAGTGTAAATGGTGAGAATTGATACATGTAGGGCAAAATATTTCTGACTTTACATATAAAACAATGGGTCTGAGCTGATGATTACTGTTTGGTATCAAGAGCTTTGAGTGATGATTGATAGCTCAATGGAAATGTCAGCTCAATGCTCAGTAGTGAACAATAAACAAAATCATAATTAGGCATTATCTAGAGAAGAATAGAGGACAAAACAAAGCTATTAAAGAAATGCATTGTTGACCTGCCTGCTGAATACTGAGTATAATACTTGTCTTTCTGTGTCTAATGCTGAAAGAAATTCAGAGAAGGGACAGGGTTTTCTATATGACAGACAACTTAGTGAGACAGGAAAATTCACTATGGAAAAGACCTGATTGTGATTCCAAGTTTGAAAATCACAGTTGATATTATGAGGATGGAAACAGCTCATAGTCCCTTTCAATACAAAAACTAAAAGGATACCAAATGAAGCTGACAGGTCAACTTCCAAACAAGCCAATTAAGTACTTCTTCAAAGATGCTGTGGGTAGAACCTATACAACTTTTTCCAAGTGCTCTTGTGTGTGCCAAAAATGCATTGATCACAAGGAAGACTTAGAAAAGTTAACACAAAAGAAATCAATTTGAGAGTAACTGAAGAGGTTTGCTGAATTCTCCTAAAAGGTTCTTAAAGATGAGGTTAAATAGAGCCATGTATAGTTGAGGAGATGGCTGTATTTGAATGAGAAAATTACTTAGAGAATATGTGAGGGTGTTACAAGTCCTTGTTCTCTTCCCATATTATTTGGTTTTTGCTCTTGGCCATTTTAGTACAAGATAATGTGATAAGTAGACTTTAATTTAGCAGAGTTATTCTTCAATAAAAGAACTGTTTGAAGATAGTTCTACATACTTTGCTTATCTCCACAGCTCCAAGTTAACCAAAGACCACAAAGAGATACTGGTGGAGCAGTCAGACTCCCCACAACACTTCATGATAGGCAGCAGATAAAAGTGTTCTTTGTATATGTTTCAGGAATTAAATAGTAGGTACAAGTCAGTTATAATCACTACTCAAAATACAGATGTTCTTGTACTCTACAAGAGTATTTCTGTACAAGTACTTCGCAAGGGTTCAGTGGTATATTCTTCTCTGGGATATTAAAAAGTTGTTTACAGACCTGGGACTGTTTTGCTGAAGTAATTAAGTATTTCTCCTATGAACACTGAGTGGTTGAGAGACCTAAAACATAGTTAGACCTTTCAAAACCTAGGACACTCATAAGATCTCTTTTTGAAAGCCAGGGAAGTTTGTGCTTCACCTTTTTAATTAAGGTCCTTTGAATTCCTAAAAGTTCCAGTTTATATCATTGACTGGTGATTGGGTGCCTTGTGCCAAAAGAGTGAATGTAATTCCAGAAGACTTCTGCCATTCAAAACTTTGTTCCAGAGTAGCCTCCAGGCAAACTATCTAGGCAGGCTTTGGAAACAAGCCTCTTTCATGAATCTAACAAGCTGTGTTGGGGCTGGAAGACAGACATCAAAGAGAACTTGGGCATTTAATGTGTCACTGAAGAACAATTCGGCGACCAAGTGATTAAGTTAATGAAATATAACTGTGTCTGCCAAATCAATTAATAAGTGTACATTAGGGACAGACTGAAGTGCACAGACATTTATAAGTGGCAGATCTGTAGCAAACATGATTTTTCTTGCTGACAAAGGAGCAGACATTAACTGCAACAATCTGCAGTTTCCCAGCAAATAGAGAAAACTTAATAGGCGAAGGCTTAATGCTATTAACTATTAGCTGGTGGGCCACACTTCCTATCTCTGAGTTCTGAGATCTAATAATACCTAAATACAGTGTGCATTTGGAGGCTTGTTTGTTTGGGATTTTTTTCTCCAGCTGTTTTTTGTTACCAGGATAAGGAAGGGGCTTGCTGGCATGTACCAGGATGTAATTAGTTGATTTTAAAAAAGAAATTTTTCCCCATCATCAAAAGCATTTGATGAAGAAAGATTTAAGTCAAAATATGAAGCAACTCCAGTAGACAAGGAAGATCTTGCCAGGACTTCTCTCTCCAAATTCTGTCCAGTGTTCTGCTTTTTTTGTAACCTAATTAAGCATGCGTAACTAAATGAGGTGTCATGAAATACAAGCTGAAGAGAAATCTTTGGAGTTGTTTCCGTCCTGGACTCTTTTTACAGATATTGCTTTTCTTTGTCTGTGTTTTCCTCTCTAACTGCATTTATGGATGTTTTACTCTTTACCTCTATTACAGAAATAGATCTTGTCTTATAGATCTCCCAAGTGATCACTAGGACTGAGAGGAGTGGGAATGTTTGAGTTTCCTGTGGTTCAGACAGGTCAGAATCCAGAGCATCATAAATATCCCAGCAATGAGACTAAACCCATTCACCCAGTTGGAATTGTGACTTTAGTGCTATACCACAGTATCAGTAATAAAGCAGCATGACGACTGTCTGAACAAAAAGAGAGATTCCTGGCTATGCAGCAAATCTCTTCGCCTTTCAATTTCTTCCCTGAAATCACAACACTTTGTAACTTGCAAATCTTTAGTGCAGTTGTGCATTAAGCATTTCGGCAATAGATCAGGTGAAATGCAGCCTCTGATAAAAGGTGTTTAACCTTCTAGCAATTACCTGGAGCATGGTACCTTTGCAAAAGAGAGGGATAAAAATCAAAAGACAAGCCTGCTCACCCAGGGAGAAAGGCTTATTAAGAAACAGGGTCGCATACTAAATGCTTTTCAATTCCTTCACTCTTCTGGATATATTTGTACAAAAGCTGAGGCCAGAAGAATATTGATAGATACAAACTGAACTCGACTGGTTTGGTACCCAGCTGTAATGCACAGGTGCAAGTGCTTGTTATGATGATAGTAAGGAGGGTGCTCAGACTACATAACTTATTAAAATACTACTTATTGGAGTTAATACAAAGAGGATGGTGGGAACCCCAATCTGTGTAGCACTGGATGAACCTCCAATAAGGGCATAGCACTATCCGCTGTGAAGAGGTTTGTCATTTTAGAGGCATTTCTAGAGACCCCAAAAGATCTATCTTTTTTAAAAGCACCATCCATTTCTACTGTCAAGCAGAAGGATGTTCACATAGACCTACTGCCTTACATTAGGATAAAGACAAAGGCACAAAGGTGCTGTCCTTGTCCTTACCAAGTGGGAGTGCCCTACAGGGTCCTTTCGAATTAGCAGCTAAGTTTATCCTGTGGCCAAGGAGTATGTTCAGCACAATGCAGGCCTGAAAGCCAAGTGCTGTGTGCAGCACAACACAGCCCAGCACAGGCCTGCACCTGCTCAGGTTAACTGCTATGAGCATCACTAACTCCTGGATATACAAAAGGCTTCCGTTCAGGATCACTGCATGAGCAGTGAAAGCAGCTGCAGTAAGACACTCCTTTGTTCATTCTCTCAATGGCAGCTTATTATCCCAGAACACCATATGGCATCCTGACACTAGTGCTATCCAGTTAGCTCCATGCCTTCTGACTCTGCCACAAAATCCCATATGGAGCCATCCAGAGCAAAAATGCTAAGTATTCTGGAATTTCTCCAGGACCGTTGGAATTTTTTTCGGGAGAATAATTCTTCAGGAGCATAATCAGTTATTGTTCATATTCAGGTATTAGATATATTAACTATAAATCATTTCCAGATTAGCTAATAGATTCCACATAAGGAATATTCTCCTGGCAATGAAAAGAATCGTATCTGGTAGAACTGAGAGTATTCCCAGGCTCTTTTGTAGCACTGTTGATGTATCAGTTATGCTTAACTTGGAAAGAAAGTAATGTTTTGTTTAGCAGCCCAGCCAAATTTCATTTTTAGGACTCATGCAAGCTAAAGTGAGTGATAGCAGCGATGCTGTTAAGGTTTCTCCAACTAAGAGATAATCTTGCCATTCTTCTGCAAAAATTATTTATATAGAAACTGTAAATTCTTGCCTGCATTCTGTGATATATCTGTTTATAGATGATGAACAACTGCAATTGTCACTGCCAGTTGTATAAAATATTCTATCACAGAAATGTGAGACTCTGCCAGTTTAGCCATTTCCAGTCTTCATGTCGAGAATAGATTCTTAAGAAGACAGATTCTATGGGAAACAGTTTTCAGGACAGCTGAATAGGCTAGACATCATATTGTCCATAAGATCTGAAATTAATTGTGTTCAAATGAAGAGTAACTCTACAGTGCCAGATCAATATTTCACTTCTTTTCAATGGAGACAAGGAGAAACAATTGTTTTCATTCTTATTTTTCTCCTGAGCATTGTTTTTCTTCTCTTTCATCTATTCAGAAATCTTTGCTGGTATTTCTCTGGTATGCATGATGATATGACATCCCAGTTGTAGAAGAAGTAAAAATTGGCGTATCAATTCATTTATTTTCAATTATTATGAAAACAAGCAATTTATTCTCTGCAGGAGGAGTTCTTCAGAATGTTTTAAAGCAATAGCAAGCATAAATTAAAGGAATATAAGTATCTGAATGAGTTTAATATGGTGACTCTCTTGGTTTGAAGTTATTTAAGTGGTCTCTTAGCGTCAAACATTTTTTTCTCCAACAAGGGGCAGGGTAGGTAAGAGCTAGTAGCAACGTGCTACAATCTTTGGTTTTCAGCAGTCATGCAATTGAGAAGGCTGTCCAGGTGCATAATAATGCAGGGGAAAAAAGGCTGTATAAAGCCCTTTTTTTTTCCCCATATCAGATCTTAAATTGTCAATAATGTGAAGTAATTTATATTGAAAGATAATTTGAAAGCAGGGTATTACGTGTAGGGCAAATCACAATCTTGCGCATCACTTTGGTATTTCTTTTTATATTATTCAATATTTATGTGTACCTTTTGAATCAGAAAATGTAATTGTGGTTTTTTTTCCTCCTCCAGCTGTTGATAGGCTATGAAAATGGGACTATCGTGTTCTGGGACTTAAGATCTAAAAGAGCTGATCTGAGAGCTTATTATGATGAGGTAAGCAATTTCCATTAATTCAGGAAAGCCATTATTCAGCAGTTCGCCATATGTCTTACCAAGCAGAGGGATGTTTATCTAAAGGCATTGCTGGTTCTGGAAATACTGTTTGTGCTATGCTTTTGAGCAAATTACTGACAACAGAAATCACAGTCTGAAATATCTAGCTCTGATGCACTAGGCTTTCATGAGTGTACTGTGGCACAGAATGTCTTCCCCTTGATTTTGACAAGTTCGTCAGTTTCTCTGTGGGGATCCTCAGTTGAACAGAGTCTAGCAAGGAGTTGAGATACAGCTACAGTAGGAATTATATAATAATCTTTACTGGGTATTTCTAGAACATTCATTATAATGGAAGACAAATTACCTTGTACAGCTGTTGATATTACCTAGTACTTAAGGTCTGATTAAACAGTTCTCAAAATTATATTGTTGTAGTTATCACACTATTGTCTCTTGTCATTTGTAAGCAACTTGTATTAACCCCAGATGCCGTTCTTATATAATAATCAAGCTGCTTGAAAAATAGATATATTGCTAGCTATTATGATTTTAGCACTAACCCTAGGGAAAAATATTCTTTGTTCTGCCAGTCCTCTGAAGTTCACCATGGATGAATGTGAATGCAACTACAATTGAAGGTAGAAAAGGACATTTTCTTTCAAGTGGTCCAGGCAGTAATTGGTTTCCTGTAGTTCTCTTTCCTTCTTCATCTTGTCACCTTGCTATGTATAAGGAGTGTATGCACATTTATTTCCCCTCTAAAAAGCAATCTGAATACATATGAATCCTGCACTCTTTCAGACCTGCTGTCAGAGACACATTAAAACATTAAAACTCCACATTAAAAGGTTAAGTTTCTGAGCATCAACACAGCAAAAGTTTCAAAGGACAGAGTTTGAACAGGCCAGCACTTAAGCCTCAAGATATGCCCACTAAATTGTCTCTCAGTGGCAGTCTGGCTGGGTGAACACTTGTGAAATTGCACCCGTTCTATTACTTAAGGCTGAACAACTTTTTCCTTTTACAGGTCTCGTCGGGAAGGGTGGGGGTGGGGATGTCTGTTCGTCCACTGTCCTCTCTTGTACTCAGAATGAGATTGCATAAAGAAGGATCTTTTTGATACTTTATACTTAATACTCCTCTTTTTCTTTCTCATTTTGAGACAGAATGGGTGGGTGTTGAAAATTTCTCATACAATTTAGTTGTTCCACATTTTTCAATACTGTTTTCAGGAACTTTTTTTTTTGCCTTTTAATCAGCCCCATGCTTTCCTCCTCAGTGGTTATTTGCTGTGTCATTACTCCACTTTGTGCAACTGGTGCTAGCTTCTTATTTACTGAAATAGTTGCAAGATTCTTATTTTGTTTTTAAAAGGATTGTGTGACTAGCCATTTTATTTTATTCCAGACATTCAGGCTCCATATTCATAATGTTCCAGACCTGCTAGGATTCCCTTAGGGAAGCCACTGCCCTTAGGGAGCCACTAAAAAGGGTTCCTTTTTAAATCCTGGGTTACATAGGTTTTGTGAGTCACAAATTATTAGTTTGGCATGTGCCACTTGGTATTTAGCAGCAACCCAAATTATCAAGCCTAAATCTCATTTTATGGATTGGCCACTGAAGATCACAGTCCGGAAATCATTGTTCCTGCTCCCCTTCACCATGCTATCTGGACTGATATAAGGCCTTTGTGCCCCACGATGTCTGACCAATCCCTCAGTATTGTTCTGGCACTGAGCCAGAGCAATATCAGTTGCAGAGTATCTGTGAAGTCTCGGGTAAATTACTGTAAGTATTCTGTAGCTTCATTAGGTACTAAAGTGCCTCTTTGCATGAGTTCTGAATAAAATTAATTCACCCTCACTTTTCTTGCTATCGTTATGATTTTCATCTCCTCAATGGTGATATGTGTGAGATATTGAGGCCCTTCCAATCAATGCTCCTACACAATGTCCTCTGTAATTTCCTTTATAATTTATAAAAGCCCTTATAATTGGCTTTCATTCCAAACCCTTTTATAATTTCCTTCAAAAGTTTATTTCCATCAAGTATATAAAAAGACAGCACATAAACAAGACAGATCTTTCAGGTGGTTCTCAAGTTGTTGATAGTTGGCAGACCCAAAAAAACCAGCCATCTTGATGCACAGGCGTTGGAAGTTTGTGTCAGCCCACATTCAGAGCTGTCTGAAGCAGTAATCATCTTTCATTGGAACACATCTCCGAAATGAAGCTGCAGAGTTCTCAGAGGCATTTGCCAAATGACATCTCCCTACCTTTGTCTAGCTCAGTGCCACTATGGAAGTATCAAATTGAACATGGCCCTTGCTGTAATGGTCCTGCAGTACTATGAACACAAAGGGGTTTTAGCATTCAAACAGTAAGATGGGACAAGCATTGTTCTTGTACAAAATATGGTTAAAAGTGGTACTAAAGACCCTCAGTGGAGAAGGTTTGTGGTTGGGAAGGAACTGAAATGGTGTTAGGCATGCTTGATTTTAGTACATACTGAGTATGACCGAAGATGGAATATGTATGCAGCCACCGTGGGTATTGCAGGAGGAGAAACACACCCAATCTGGAGTGAGATGCTGTATGTGCATACACTGTGTGAACATTCACATGAGTCACCCACCATGATGAACTCCTGTTCTAAGCAAATAACTGCTCCTTTTGTGTGTGGATGCTAAAGAAGTGGATCAGAATGCTAGACATATTTTAGCAGAGAGAAAATTCTGGATTTGTTGAGGACCATCTTTCAGAATTACTCGTGACTCACAGCTGAGACCTCTGAAAGAGTTTCTGTTTCTCTTTGGGGCAAAGTCTAACAGGTCAGTTTGAGTTGCTGCTATGCCACCTGTCTGTGTCAGGGTCATCCCACCTCAGCTCCACTCCACGGGAGGTTTATGCTGGCAGGTGGCACCTGGTCACTGAGAAGCAGTTTAACAAGCAGCTCGGTACAGTTTTTAGCTAGTTACTAGCTCCTGCTCAGACACAGTCAGTGACTGTAACCATGTGAAATGTTTCTAAGTGTGATAACACGTCAAAACCAGATTGAAATTTGGCATGTTAGCAAGCATGAATGAGCTCATGTCAGAATTAATTTGCATGAGGATAGACATGCCTTCAGTGTAAGTGAAGCAGCGCTCCCCACAGAACTAAAGTTCTTCTACCTGAGGGCAACAACACTGGACTCTGCATGAGCCATCTTTCTGTGTTGTCTTTTGTTATTTTAGTTAGAGTTTGGTTTCTTCTGCTTATTTAAGAAGAATTGTGTACCAGCCCCCTCTCTGGAAGGTAGAAGTTTGAGTGAAATGTCATCACAAAATAAATACCTAGAGTTCAAATTTTTCAGCTCTATTTTTAGAGTCCTTTTTGGCACAACTTTTTTACTAGTGTGTTAGTCAAGCATTCGTATACAAGGCATGTCAGATTCCTGTTAAAATATCTGGGTCATCTTAATGCAAAGACTCATTTGTGGCTCTGCTGTCCAGCCCCAGGAGCTGAGTGAAGCTTTGGTAAAGGGTTACAGCCCTTTTGTTGATTTCTTCTGATACTCTCTCCAGACCACAAGCTGTAACCAACCATAACAATCAATATAATTATTAAAAGAGGAAAACCAACAGGGAGTTTTGAATAGTGACCAGTAGCACTTAAGCAGAATTGATATGAACAGCTGCAATGCTGACTTACGAATAACTGGGCATGATTTTAAGTCATTTGAATAAATCAGGTAAATGGCTATATGCAATTGTAAGTGCATGCAAGGCCTTAGCATTTCCTGGGTTGAAAAAAAAAAAAAAAGGAAACTTATTAAGCTGCATTCAAAAATAGATCTCTTTTATTTACATCTACATAAAATTATATTGTGTTTTTTGCTATTCAGCAGTGAACATTTCTGGAAGGGATATGGATTCAAGGGAGAATTCTGTGAGTTTGTGCTTCTGAGGGGAGTGTGTGAGAAACTGGTATGCAATTAATGTTTTGTCAGAATATGGCTTTTGTTAGTTTCCAGCACATACCAGGAAAATTGAAGGACTTGCACCATTACCCTTTCAGATAGTTTGATGTAACTGGATATTTTCAGTCAGTTCCACTGATTGTGCACAAAATACTGAGAATCGTGTGCGTAACATTCATCATGTGATACTCGCAGTGTGCACAAAGGAGTGTGATACTCCCCTTCTCTGATGCACTGTCTGTTCCAAAACTATCTTACATCATTGTTTTAGTGATTTTCTATATCAGTGAAATGGTCCTGGATTCTTTAGTGTTTTGGTTTTTGACATCAAACATCTCAGATTTCTGTGGACTTGCTCTGCAGCTTTAATATGTGAGAGTATGTGTGGGAATAATCCAAGAGCGGTGTATTACTTCCTCTGGGGAAGGCTCTGTGCGTTGTATGTTACCTGTGAAGATTTTCACACAAAATTTCTTCTGTGTAAATTTGCCAGATTAAATACTTCTAAAGAGCGCTATCAGACATATTACAACTGCATTGTATGTTCCTTCTTCTTATACTTTTACCTTAATACCCTTTTCCTTCAATTTTGGCCTGATTCAGTACAGGCTTTCCTACATTATTGTGTTACATTAGCCTTTATGATGAAATGTGGATTACAGCCATACGTTTCTAAAAAGTAATGGTTATGGACTTTAGGCAAATGAGAACCATCCAGCTGTTGATATACCATTAGAATAATATAATCTGAAGTCATACATTAAAATATCATTGGTGTAAACACTGTATTCCATTGCAGTCTCAAGTTCTTCTTTCACTTCTGTAGGCTATTCATTCTGTTGCTTGGCATCATGAAGGGAAACAGTTCATGTGTAGTCACTCTGATGGCAGCTTGACCCTATGGAATCTGAAAAGCCCTAACAGACCATTCCAGACCACAATTCCACATGGTAATTCTGATTGTTAAAACATGTAACTAAAAAGCCATACAGTGTTCTCAATGCTGTTTGCTAATATGTATGTTTATTTCAATTTTCATTGTTGCCCAGATGTTGCTTCTTGCATAAATATTTTGATCTGCAAAGTAGCTGCAAATTATTGTAAAAATCAGTAACTCAGATGAAACTTTTTATTTTAATTGGTGTCATAAATTCCTCTTTCTGATTAATATTACTGTAATATCTTCTTCTGTCCAATTCCTTTTAAGAGTCTACTGCTGGTCTGTGAGACCCTCAGGCTGTGGGATTTTTGCATTTCTTTATTTATAGTTTGTAGGTGGGGGCTTGTATGTGCAATTTTCACAACAAATTGGTATGTTTTGTGCAAGGTACTGTGATGTTTGTCATGGGGCTGGTAGACTTCCCAAATAACTGCAATGAAGAATTTAAAGGAGCCATATTAAGAGATGGCTATATCTTTTATGGCTGGGACTTTATATGAAATTACTTCCTACAAATTCGGTAAAAAAATAACTGACACCATTGTAAATCAATACATTACTAAGAAACCTGACTAGATGGGAAGGGAGAAAGAGGAGGAAGTCAAGATCTAGCCCTAAAAGGATTTAGCATTTTCTTAATTTTCTTGTGTTTTATCATTTTTAGTCATGAAATTATACAATATTAGAAGGGACCTCTCAGAGGTCAACCAGTCAGACCATCAGATCAAAACAGGCCTGATTTGATGAGTAAACTCAGGAGCCTGAGCAGTTGAACACTTCCAGCAACTAATTACACGACCTCTCTGGGCAATACCTTTCCGTACTTAATGACCCTTGTGGCATAAATTTTTTTGTTAATATCTAACCAGAATTTTCCATACCACAATTTGTGTTCTTTATCTCCTATCATATCACTGTGCACCTCTGAGAAAAGTCTGGATCCATCTACACTGTGTCCTTCAGTCAGGATGTTGTCAAAAGCAAGTATAGACTTTCCAAAACAACAAACCCAAAATGGCTATTATTTTTTAGTTCACAAGTGACTTTTTTCTGATTGGAAGAAAGTACTGAGCCATAATTAACCAAGAACTAATGAATTTCAGTTGTATGCTTCATTTAATTTTGTCACTCAACTAGTTACACTCCGAAGCATGTAATATTTTGTCAACAATAGGATTTAAGTCAATCTAAAAACGGCTTAGGAAAAATTAAACTGTTTATGGTCATTACATGGTCAGAAAAAAAGGCATAACTCGGTTATGTGTCATACTCAGAAATCTGCATGGTTTATAGATGTCTTTGAAGTGTGTTCTATGGTTCTTTAGATGTATGTGTCAGTAAAAACACGAAGACATAATAAATGTAATTAATTTAGCCAAATGCATATTTTATGGAAATAGGAGCTAATACTCCTTATCTTTTTTAGCTTTAAAGTTGCTTTTTTTGTTGCTTATACAGTTGTTTCAATTTATATGTTTTAGTCTGATAGTTCAATTTCATGATGTTTTAATAGAGTTTTCATGTTCTTTCTTTCCTTAGGAAAAGTTCAAAGAGATGGAAAAAAGCCTGAATCTTGTAAACCAATTCTTAAAGTAGAGTACAAGACCTGTAAAAACAGGTTTGTTTTTTAATTCTGTAATTAACTCAAAATTGCATTCCTGAGTTTAAGTCCTTTTAGAATATTTTCCTGCTTTCTTTTTACAAAGCTATTTATTATTATTTGCAGATACTAAACCTATAATGTAAACTTCTATGTACTATGTAGACTTACAATTATTATGTTGGGTTTTTTAATACAGTGAACCATTTGTGATATTTTCTGGTGGATTGTCATATGATAAGCCTTGTCGAAGACCAAGTTTAACAATCATGCATGGGAAAGCAATTACAGTTCTTGAAATGGATCATCCTATAGTTGATTTTTTAACTCTTTGTGAAACCCCATATCCAAATGGTGAGTTTATTGGGAAAAGTACAATTATGGAAAAATATAAACAAAGTGGTCTTTCCTCATACATTAATCCCATTCCAGGGACTTCCATCCTCATATTTGTCTTCATCTCAAGAAAACTACATAACTGAAAGTACCTGGAACTTGTTTGCATTTTCAGTGTAGGAAGGAAGTAGTGAGTGGACAATAAAGCATGCATAAATCTTCACTTATAGGATTGAAACCCATGGGCTAGAGTGAGAAAACATTGTTATTAATTAAAGATAGGTGCTTATATTTCTGAAATTTTTCATCATTTACAGCTTGCTAAATTATTAAAATTAAACTATTGCTTACCTGCAAAAAGATTCTTACACTTCAGCATGAAATGAACTGTTAAAAAGGTTTGCTGCATATTGTGGGGCTGCCGCGTTCTGAAATATGTTGTCAGAAAGTTCCAGAAAGTAAATTAAGAAAAGCTGTATGTCAAAAAGGAACTAAGTTTAGCATTTTAAGCCCTCAAGCAGAAAAGTAAAATAAATCTTATGTACATAGCTAAATCAACTACATATTAAAAAAACTCCTAGTAAAGTGTATATGTGTTTCAGTGTCACGAAAAAATTTAATTTTCCATAATCAGAGTTGGTTTGGGCCTTCATTTAACTGTGTCAAATACTTCCCAGTACTAAGGATTTGTAGCACCTTCCCCTGCTCACAGACTAATATTTAAACATTTTGGTTTAACCTGTGTTATTCATAGCCTTGTATAAAAACAGGCAGCAAATAATGTGCATTCATAGCAAGACTGAAAGGAAGATGAATCAGTTGCTCTCATTCACTCGTCCTTTTGACATCACCCATCTGAACAGTTTATTCTGAGCTTGCATGTGCTGGAATGATTTGCAGCTGTTGAAAAGAAAGTCATAATTTCACCTTTATATTTTTTTTAATAACTTATCCTATGTAAACTGATGTACTCTATGCATGAAGGGAAACATTTATTTGTCATCTTAATTCTTTAGTTTTGATAAATAAGAAGAGAATTGTATAAAAAAACAAACCATATAATCTCTTAAAGAGTGTGCAGGAGGAAATGGTGTGTTAGTATCTGAACTGAACACAGCAGACTTACAGGATTCCTTGGAAATATTCCGCTTGAATCACCTCAGAAATGGGGGCATTGTGTATCATGAAATGTCCTGCACAATCTGTTTCTGAAGAGCAGTTGTTCACAGTAGAAGTATTACTCCGGACAGCAAAAATACTTTTTCTGTATAATAATTGGATTCAGCAATGCAATGATACACACAACTTAGTCATATCCTAGTTCTTTACTTTCATCATAGCTTCATACTGGCAGGCTATAATATTCCAGTTCTTTTTCGGCTTTGTATGTTTGTCAACAGTACTATCCAAAAGTAATGTCTTACTTCCTCTCTGGCCCTAGTTTCCAGCTGTGTCTGGTCTGTGCATATGTCAGGGGTTTATACCACAAAGCTTCTAATATACTGAAAGTTTAAAGAACAGAAATATTACTTGCTTGCTTAAAATGGCTTATAGGAGAACTCCATGTCTTTTATACTTGATTCCTTGCTTACAGAATTTCAAGAACCCTATGCTGTAGTTGTGCTTTTGGAAAAAGATCTCATTGTTGTTGACCTGACACAGAGCAAGTAAGTATAAAATTTTATATGAAGCTATTTATGTATTTAACTGTCTAGAAAATTATTGTAAAATTCCAAATGTTATCATGCAATATCATTTTACTATCCAAAATCATTTACTCTTGGAAATAACTCTTGCTGAATATTTACTTCCACCTTAAGAGCTAAGTTCACCTAATGAACAGGAACTTATGATAATATTTGGTCTTAAACTTTGGAATAAATCTTCATCTGCAGTTCCTTCAGCACAGCCCTCAAACATTCATTCAACACCAAAGTTAAATAATACTTGAACACGTACATGTTTTGGAAATAAGATTCAACAACTACTTTTATGCATGTCTAGTTTCAGTATCTTAATAAATAATGGCATTGTTTTATCTGGATCTACAGAATTACTTCATGATCCAGTTGCTGCTTTAAATGACAAATAGTTCTTTCATACAAGAATCCATGTTCCTATCAAAGAGGAACTATACATCATGTAAAGCATAATTCAGTTCTTATTTATTTAGTTCTGCCTCCAACACTATCAGTAATGTACATCCCCATTCACACTGGTGTAACTAGGAACAGATTTGGCTGTCAATGTATTGAAAAATGTTAAGTGAATCATATTCAGATCTCACTTACTTTAAAGAATAATTCAGATCATCTTGGCAGTGTAAAATGGACATAACTGAAATCAGAACCAAATTTCCTGTATTTTTCAATTGTGAATAACATTGTGTGATGTGCCAAAAGTGAGGTTTTTCTCCTTATCAGGCTGTTCAAACTGATAGAAGTGAGAATTAAACTGAGATCTACTCATCTGTTATTGCAATTTTTCATTGTATAATCAGTAGTCTACTAACCCAATAAGCTGAGATGTTCAATATAAAATGCACAGTTGTAAAAGTAGTTTGTAGTTCATAGTATATATCATATCCATGAACCTGAAACTTTTAGAAAATGTGTCACCTCTGTATAAATAAGATTTTGAGAAGTTAGAAAAAAAATAGCTCTTATTCATTCATACAGGTAGCCCTATTAGCCTTAGGGACTGTATATGTAACAAGAGGATTCTTGTCCAAGCAGCGGAATTTTTATGTCTCTATTTGGGTAACTATACATTATTACTGATATTAAAAAACAGTACATAAGTTTCAATAAATAAGGGAAAATACATGTAATTAGTAGTGATTTTAGTTAGATTCTGTTATATACTTTAATATAAGAATATGTTTTATTCTATGGCTCAGTGTGTCACAGTGCTTCTAATAAATTGTCTTCCTTAACTAGTTTTCCAATCTTTGAAAATCCATATCCTATTGACATTCATGAGTCACCTGTTACCTGCACAGAATATTTTGCGGACTGTCCTCCAGATTTGATCCCTGTACTCTATTCTGTAGGAGCAAAACATAAAAAGCAAGGATACAGCAATAAGGTAAACAAAACCAATACTCTTTCTTTAAGCAAAGAAAGTAGATGTATAACCTATGTTTTTGTGACATCTAACCAAATTATTTTTGTTTTACTCCTTTAATAATCACGTTAAGGTTAGTCCAACCAGCAGCTTAGCAGCCTGATTACAGTCCAGTATTTATCCCTCAGAAACATGAGCTCTTAAGCAGAACCATTAATTACCATTATAAAGGACTTAATCATTATGATGCTGGAGTTATTCCAGATCAGATTGAGTTAAAGGAGAGCCATCAGTGTACAATTCAAATTTGTATGGATACGTTCTCTCTATCAAAGAAAAAAGTGAAAGCACTATAACTGAAAGACATAAGCAGAAGAGGTTCAGTAAGAGTTGACAGCATGTCTGTGAGATTTGTAATTAAATAGGGATATTAATAATTGTTTTACTGAACTACCAAAGTCTTACCATTATGCTTTAGAAATAGGACAAGCTGCAGAAAGTAAAAGAAGAAATGCAATTAATTTATAAATTTCAAGCTTTAAATTGGTTTATGTTTTGGCTAGAACTACTCCATTTTAGTAAATAAAGTGGAAAAAAATACTGGGTAAACAAGTCAGACATCATCAGTTTTCTATTCAAATCAACAGAAGTATTCTCTTTGGAGCTGGCTTGTTTTCCATTAACTCAGAAACTGAGCCCTCTCTAGTTCTTTTGGATCTTGGTTCAGAAAAGTACTTCAGAAAACATTTTATTTCTCTTATTTGAGTCTACCCTTACCTCATACACTTTGCCACACCTGCCTGTATTCCCTGCATCCTCTCTTGTCCCCTTGCTTTTTTTGTGCACATAAAATAATTACTCTGAAGGCAAGTAGTCACTCATATGCCAGACAGCCATTTCTGTACCCACGAGCAGCCACTCCATGTATTCACACAAACAGTTTGTGCTCCCAGTTTTTCTCCAGCCACTCATACTCTGCACACATCCTGGCCCACTCTGCACATATGTCATCCTCTAAATCCTGTATCCATACATGCCAGGACTTTAGGCACAGGGCAGCTTTCTGCTCAGCCAGCCTAGACCAAGAGAATGGGAGTCTTGCCATTAGTAAACAAAAGGCAAGGAAGAGATGATGGTCTCATATGTTCTGTAAAACATACATTCTGTTATCTCATGGCATCATGCTCTGATACTTGTTTCTGGGCCAGCTTCTTCAGTGGTCTTTATATTCAAAATAAATTCTCAGTCTGTTCAGTGTTCTATAGAAACTCCAAGAGCCAAGCCATCTCCAAAGACCAGCAGAATTGTTTATTACTTCTCCCTCTCATTCCTGTTTTAGACTGTTGACTGTTAGCTGCGTGGAAATATTTTAAGAGCATAAAACATTAGATGATAATATAAAAGTGTTATTAAGTCTCCAAAGCCTGAATTGATAACACAAAAATGTTAATAAACTGTAAGAGCCTTGAATTGTACGTATTTTTGTTCTTTTACAAGTAGTATTGCATTTTGGGGGAAGATGATGTCTACTCCTGAATTTTAAAATGAACCAAGCAAGGTTCATCAGAATAAGTTGTGATCTCTGTACTTTTGTTTGTTTAGGAGTGGCCTATCAGTGGTGGAGCATGGAACCTTGGAGCTCAGACATATCCTGAAATCATTATTACAGGGTGAGAATGAAACTGGGGATTGGTACTTTTAAAGTATTTGCATCTACTCCTTTTGATTGTGGGTTAGCTATAGACAAGAATTGAGACTTCACAGCATGTGCATATCCTGGCTCTTCATTTGAGCAGTGTCATGATAGAAATACTCTTTGCTGTAGAAAACAGAACCTTAGTACCCAGGGATGAGCTACCATTAAGAATTGCCATTTGAGGCCCCACTGTTAGACAGCAATACTTGTGAAGGTGAGGTCTTTGGAAAGAAAAGTCTATTGCAAGAGAATATTTTGGCCTTGAAGGTCATAGAGAATAGCTTCAAAAAGGACAGTAGCTGTTCTTCTATACCTGTTGTCCCTTGGCCTTCTGAGGACTTCGTATATGGGGACAGTTTGGGAATTCATTTTAATACCCAGCATTAGTGAGGGTGTGGTGCACTGGAATGAATTTCACCTTGTGGGTGGACAAACAGAGCAAAAAGGCCTAGAAAGGCTCAGATTGCAGTGGGAGCCCCATGAGCAGTGCCTGATGGATTCCCAAGAGCCATACTGTAAAACAGAAGGTATTCAGCTGACATGCATGATCAGTTTTCCTCTGGTCTCAGTCATGTATTTGATAAGTTGTTACTATCAATGATGCTAAAAACCTGTTTTTAAAAATAAGGTTATGATGTGTGCAATAGTACGAGAAGGTGATGAAGGGATCCTTCTCATTGTAAACAGAAGTGTCTCCTTTCTCCAGCTTTACTTCAGGGGTTTTATGTTAATAAAAAGAACACAGTTGTAAAGTATCAAGCAAAATGAAGTTACCTTCTGTCCTTTCAGAGTTCACTGTACGTGGCATTTTTAGAGTGCTTAGGCTTGATGCTGGCTCACTGCAAAGCCAAAAGTGCTGTAACTTAAACTCGTTATTACTATGGAAAGTAATTTCTTCTTGTTCTAATCTTGAAATTCACTGGGGGCTTAGTTCTCTGCAGGAAATGCATAAAAATATTTTATTAACCAAATGAAACTAATAACAAAATATTTTCTTATACTTGTATGTATGTCTTTAATATATTGTCAGTAAGTTATAGAGAGTTACATGAGCAAAGTGAGTTTTTTTCTGCTTATATTTATTAGTCACTGGAAGTAGATGATGTTTTAGAATTGCATTTTGTTTTAACACATTTAATTTTTATATTTTTTTAAGCCATGCAGATGGATCAGTAAAATTTTGGGATGCTTCTGCCAGTAAGTTTCTAAAGTTCACTTTTATATAATGCTGACAAATCACACAAACACACATTTATATATAAAACAGGATACTTAACAGGTTGAGTAGTACTACTGGGGCTGATATAATTAAGAAAAAGGAGTGAAATTAAGAAAAAGGAGTGAAATTAAGAAAATCTTTATTAAGTTAAGGGAAAAAATGCTGGTAATGAGCTATATTAGGCAGAAATGAATGAGGAATAACTCTAAGATCCAACATACCAAAACCTATGAAAGATGAAGTGTTGGTGAAAAAACCTTAGGGTACATTCTTCTTGTGTGTCTAGAAGAGAGGGCTCAATTAAATCTAACATTCAGTTCCAGTTCTCATGTCACTTCTGTACTGAGTACAAGAAAGTCTTCTTTATAGCGAAGTAAAAATAAAATATTGAAATACGTTCATACATTTCAATACATGTTTAATCAGGTGAGGGTGGAAAAGACTCGAATCTTTTCTTGTCCAGTCTCAAATCCCAGGAAATCCCAGGAAGCATTACCATTCATCCTAGCAGGAAAAAGCTTCAGAACATACTTGTTCCATACAATCTAGCTGTAACTGCACATATCAGCAAGCAGCATTTTCCCCTACAGAAAATACATATGGTATTCATTAGTAAAATATATTTGTTAAAATACACATACATTTTGATTGAAATTTAAAATATTCTCCTTCAAATAATGTGACAGTGCTTCACCAAAGTTCCTTTAGAGCTGCCTTGTATTCTTGTCTCTTTGGTGGTACAGGGTTAAATATCACTCTTTTATGAGGTATCAGCCTCTTAAAGAGAAGAGAGTGTGAAAGAAAAATTTGGATGAAATGTTAGGCATAGAGAGATTTAGTATGATCCTGATAACCAGTCTGTATTGGGTGCCAAGATCATGGAGTATGGGATACTTAAACTACCTGCTAGTTCCACATGGTGCCACAGAATTGTAATTATTTATAATAATGCCACCATTTCCAGCCAAACATGGGGGATGTTGACAAGTTTTTAATGTCAGCTAAACCTGACTTTGTGAGGTGCTTCCCTTTTTGCCTAATACCAAATATTTTTACTCAGGATGGACAAAGAAAAAATGAGGATTTCCAAAGCTTCATTTCACAAAGATATATTAAATAGGCACAGCAACTGAACGTGACCATGGGTTGGTTTTTTATTATGTAATTTGTCTGTTTGGAAACAGTGGAAAACCAGACATGTGCTGCTCAGAGTTTACATCTTCCAGTAACTTCAGATTATGGTGAACACCAAAAAACCCATCATCAAATGAGGTCAACAGTTTATCTGCAAAGAAAGAAGTCTGTGAGAGCTTTAATATGAACAAAAGTAGGATAATTAGTTTTATTTAGAGAAGTAGAGTGAGACATTAGACTTTGTCTTGTGAATATTTTGTTTTTAACAAGGATCTGCAAATACAGGCACTAAAGTCAGGGTGAAACAATACAGACTGTTGGAAGACCCCAAGGCATTTAGTGTATATACTGCACAGGAAGCAGTGTGTTAGTTATTCCTTCTATAATTCTGGCAGAAATGGGGAAAGAAAAATACCTCTCATAGGGAATGTAACCATAACCCCCTAATCAATATATACATGCTGCAATAGGAATTTTTCTTGACATTAAAAGCTTGATAATGATGAGATGATCATGAATATTCACAATCTCTTCAACAATAATGGTATTTTCAGTACATATCTGATGTCCTGGTCCTAGTCCTGCTTTTCAGGGCATGTACTGTGTTACTTGTGCCATACTTGGTACTTCTTATTTACAAGGTTTTGATTATTACGAAGTTCTATTGTTTACATTATTTACAAGGTGTTAACATTTTTTATGGAGTTCTAAGTTCATTTGAGATTTCCTAGCAAACATAATATCCTACTGGTATTTGAAGGCACAAAATACTTTGCTTTTAGACATATTTTAGTTGTGTAATCATGTATCTGAAAGCACAGATTTGTCAGAGACAGGGAATTGCTAAGCCACTGTCCAGTATTTATGAATGTATCCTGTATTCTGAATGTATTCAAAAGCCATTGCTGTTTCTTATTTGCCCTTAGAGAAGGCCCAGAAGGCACTAGGTACAGATGGTACCTAGTAATTCAGAGAAGCTTAGAGGGTCTTGTCTTGTACTCTGCCCTATGATTCTATAATTCTTCCAGTCCTAGTGTGCATGGACTCATGATGCCTGATTTGAAGTGCCACTCTTGATTTGCTACTGGCACCAAGAGCAGCCTGAATCCCCTTTCATTGCCACGGAGGGCAGGAAGAATTATGTATTTATTACAGAAGCACTTGCTGTAATTTGTGAAAATTCCAAAGTGCTTTATGTGCCAAAACATTAAAAATTGTATATGCTAAACCTCCTGGCATATATCTGCACTACCAAACAAAAATGTGGTTTTGCTGTGTTCATCATCTGGTTACATAACCAAAACCCTGTCCTTTCATCTTCCTGATGCTCTTGTTACACAAGCTGGCCAGGCTGAGCTACCACAATTACACTGACTTAGGCAGCAGCTTTGCCTTTGTGCATATGCACACCTTTGTAGGTGCTGGGCCTGACTGACTTTTTCTGACCTTATGCAGTTACTGACTAATACCACTGATAAACTAATGTAAAAGTAGTAAAAACAGGGAAGAATGCAAAACATAATGGGGTGAATTGTCATCCCTGCTTTACCTCTGGAATTTGCTGCAGTGGAGTTCTAATCTTGACAAAAGTTTCTGGATATTAGGATTTTATATACAGGTATAAATACAGATCTACTTATTAGTCAAGAAATTCAAAATGTTTTTGAACTCCCATTAATTCAGAAGGATTTTGTGTTGACCAGGCCACCAGAATGCTCTCCTAATGTTTACTCTTGAGTTGCCATACAGTCTTTACATTCTATCAAGACCATAATCTCAGACAAATGAAATCTTAGTTTCACATCTCTTTAGGAAAGTATCAATATTATCAGAGTCTCTCTGTAACACTGAGTAAAAGCCTAATTATGAACACAATGATTTACACCTTTGACATTCTGACCCAGAAAGTAATAAGAAGTATTTCACAGACAAATACCCTTTTGGGAAGTATTAAATACATATCCTACCAGTAATGTGTACCAGAATAGTACCTGTATTGTATAATACACATCTTCTCCTCTTAGGCTTTCCCAAGATTTATTGTTATGCCACAACTGAGAAGAAAGTGGGAACTGAGGAATTTTATAACTGATTTGCTTCATGTTAGTATTTTTTATATGTTTTAATATATTCCAGTTACTCTACAGATGTTGTACAAACTAAAAACGTCAAAGGTCTTTGAAAAACAGAAAGTGGGAGAAGGAAAAGCAACAGCTGAGATTGTGGAAGAAGACCCTTTTGCTGTTCAGATGATGTACTGGTGTCCTGAAAGCCGAATTTTCTGTGTGGCAGGAGTGTCTGCATATGTGATTGTTTACAAGTTCAGCAAACATGAAGTAAATACTGAAATTGCAGTAAGTACTTATTTCACTCTCTTATGAGAGAACATAATTTCTAAATCAAATTGCCTTGCTTCATCTGTCCTCAACTACTTAAATAAAAATAGCAAGCAGTATAAATACAGGTTTAAGGACATCCCATTTTAAACCTTTCCAGGGAAATCTTGATCCTACTTAAGTTACTGACAAAAATCTGTGGGTTTGAGAACCTACTCTCCACTTTCTTTTTGCTTTAGTAGTAACCTACAGTGCAGCTTTCAGGCATAGTTTGCTTTTAAGACTTTATGATACCATAATCTCTGTTGTATTTACCCGGTCTAAAGTTACTGTCTTCTGTACGTTTTTATCAGTTGATGTACATTGTGTACATGCACAATGCTCTTTTTAACTCAAGTATTTAATCTCTTTAACTTCTGTTCATAAGGAGACTGAAAATTATCAGTGTGTTTAACAAAACAAAAAGAGTTGGTTTTTTTCTGGCTTACGCTGACGTTGTTTCCCTAAAGATGGAAACTGTATGAAATGCCAGATTATTTGTCACCTTCCCTGATTATAGTTCTTATCCTTTTCATGCTATTTAATGTACTGTAGAAAATTCTGCTGTGGCAAAAACCTGTGTCATTTTTGGCCTGTAGCCATGTGCCGTTCTGTATAGAAATTCATTACCTGTAGCTCTTCTCTTGTTTTCCATTCATTTCCCTCCCCACCCCAGGCAATTATTAAGCTGCCTGAATGTATTTCAGGAAAGGTTTAAAACTAATGAACAGTAATTTCACGTTACTGACCAGCTCATATATAATGCTGCTAAAATTACTCCGTTTCAGTATTCTTACATTGTTCCACAGCAAGTGCACCTTATCTTTTATTATCTATAATTTAAAGTCTTTTTTCCCTGTCCTTCACTTTTCTGGCTGAATTGCGTCATTACTGGTATTTTCCAAAGTGTTACAGTATGTGCAGTTTAACAGTTTCTCAGGTTTCATCTGTAACTTATAAGCATTTTTCTCTGAATATTAAATTACGCAATCTTGGTGGCATAGTCATGGAATTCCCCTGGGTTTTGTGCATCTCTGAAATGGGCCTTCTCTCTTGTTTCTGCATTTTTGCTGCTTGCATTTAAGTCTTCACTCTTAAATGATGGGGTTTTTTTAAATCAAAAGTATGGAATTCCTTGTTGGAATCTGCACCTGACTTTAGGCTGTGTGCCTTTGTCTATATTGAGACTGAGTTGGCCAGGCTCTGGATTTCTTTGCTGCCTGAGGTACAAAGCACTTTGTGTCCTCCCCTCCTTATCAGCCAGACTGAACTTACCTTGAGTTCAATCTACAGTTCCCAGCATTTTAAGGCCCCCACGTTGGATTAACTGCCCTGATGTCAGTGTCGTAATGTTATTGCTGTGGCAAATGGGAAGCGTGGGGGCTACTCACAGCTGCTCCATGTAGCAGAAAAGTCTGCAGCTGAATATGCCTTTGGGGCATAGGCTGTGCCTGGAATTTCCTCAACAGAAGTATTATTTGCATCATTTCATATCAAATTCTGGAGGCAAGGAGTATGCATGAGACAAATTCTGCTCCCTATCCAGCCTTAGAGTCATTGCCATGCAGTTATATAAACAGCATTTGCTGCTGTTATTTTTGTTTTCTCATCTGAATCCACTCCATCCTGTCTCAAAAGGATCTATTAATTAAACATGATCACTTTCTCAGTGAGCATCTTTCCTCAGTGAAGCTCCTCTTCAGAGCTCTTGAGAAGAACCATAGGAAAAAAGGTCACACTCATTTGAATGTGGAAAGGGGAATCAATATGCCTAGTGATGAGATCCCCAAAAAATATCTTTACTCTCTGTCAAAATAAATTGGTTCAACATTTCTATAACCCTTCTGAGGTCCAGTCAAAGCAGAGACAAAAACATAAGGAAAATTCTCAGTCATGTTGTTAGTCTGAGTTTTTCCTTCTCCCTTCAAATGCACAATAGCTAGAACTTAACAAAATTAATTTTAGTAGAAAAAGGAATACACACAGAAGAACATCCAAAGAAGAGTGATGCACTTCTAACATGGTAAGCAGAAGAACATACTCTTCAACAGTTACTCCAGTCCTGCATAAAGATTAAACAGCATTATAAATTGTTTCAGTCAGCTGCAATTACTTCCAGATTAGATTTTCCTGAACTCAATATTTCACTCATTAGTCTTTGAAGGCAAATGTTGTCTGTAGGTTTCTTTAACTGAATCAGGCAGAAAATATCAGTGGATTTTGCAAGGAGAAAACAAAAGTGAAATTTTGAGAAAGGACTCTCTCTCCTGGTTGAACAGAATTTCTTCTTTCTGAAATCTTGTATGTTTTAACACAATGGTTGAGAAACAGGTGACCCTTCAGTACTACTCACCTTTATCTCCTGGTTCTCATGAAACTTAGATATTTTGTTAATCTTCATTCTGATACAGATGATGTCTCAGTGAAAGATCCCTAAGATGGAGCTTGCAGCGTCTACCTCTGCAATTGCTTCTGCTCCTTTCAAGGTAGCAGCACTGAAATTACTGTTCAGCTAGTAATCCCCAAACCTTGTCTCTTTGAGAGCTGTACCTTGTACATTTTCTTTTCAAAATGGGGATCTCCTTGGACAGCTCATGAGGTAGAAAGAATTGCTCAGTATTTACTACCTAGATTTGAACTTCCTGTCCAGTTCCCCCTGTGTTTTGGAGTCCTTTGGTTAATATTTCCTGAATAAGGGGAAAGAAAAACCAGGGTGGTTTGGCCTGGTTGGTTTGCTTTTCCCTTTCTAGAGAGGCCAGAAGGAAAGCAAAATGTAAGTGGTTTGAATTTTGCTTTCTAGAATCCACCAAACTCGCGTTCATTCTAAGGAATACAGAGCTGTCTGTGCTGTTATCTCTGATTTCCTGGCCCCCATCTATGGACAAATGAAGCTCATGTATCAGTACTACTGACACTGTCAGGCTTATCCATCCTGGCTAAAACTTGTCTGGTAGAGACTCTGTTGTATGAGTAATTAGGAGGCAGAGTTGCTGATCATTCTAATTCCTATCTGATGTTGCTGTTGTGCTGTATAAATAACAAATAACAAATTCTTTGCCTGCAAATTATCATGATAAATGGGGGTTATTTTTAAAAAAAGGCATAATGATATTTATTTGTGAGTGACAGAACTTTCAGCAGCTTTCCTTATGAAATAACTTAGCTTTTTATTTTTTTAAGTCATTAGAGGTACGACTTCAATGTGAAGTAGAAGACATCATTACTCCTGAACCAGAAACAAATCCTCCATTTCCAGATGCCTCCTCCCAGCTTCCTTCTTTAAAGAGCCTTTCAGGCAGTACCAACACTGTAGCATGTGAAGGAACGATGAAGGACAGTATCCCATGTCTTAGGTAAGTCTACGCCATTGTTCAAATATTTATCTTTCTAAAAAGCATTCCTATCTGTTAATTCATCAACTACTAGGGAAAAGAGGTTAATTGTATGTATGTGACACAAAATGACAAGAAACCAGAATATGGAACAAACAAAATAATTAAGGCAAAATAATCAACAAGGGATTTTTAAAGGGATAGATGTAATTATGAAGAATATAAACTGTTACAGAAAATGTTGCTGTCATTTTCCAGTGTGATCTAGGAGTAAGTCTTCCGGGAATTTCTGAGGAACCTTTTTTTTTAAGGTTCATGAAGAGACTTTCATAAAAGCTGACATGTGTAAAGCTTTCTCTCCTTGATTAATTAGCCTAACACAATTTTTCTTAATGAAAGAACAGTATACATTTTATGGTGTGTAAGGCATGGAAACTTGTGTTCATACTTATGAAACAATCTTTAAAATATACAATTATGAAACAGTTGCACTGTGTGGAAGTGTATATTTGTTTAATCTTTAGAAAGAAGCAAATTGTTTTCTGTTGGAATACATTATCACTGTTTTGGAGTAGATTAATATGTTCTTATTAATAAGGCAGATAAATTATGGGTTTGAATAGTTTAAAACAAGAATTCTGTACAAAACTCTATAAACTGTAATTTTCCAGCAATTAGAGTGCATTGCTGACAACAATTGCTCTCATTTTAGTGAATTCATTATTATTTTGGTCTAATTATTATTAAATCTTTTAAATGCTTCAATTATTTCAAAAGCAGTTTAAATGAACATTTCCTGACTTTGCAGATAGTTTGGGCTGCTTGGCTCCTGAAAATAACATTAGCATTTAAAAGCAATATTGTGCTATTGTCCTTGTAAAATTGACAGTATTTTTCGGCATTCTGTTCAGTTGTCCACCTCATTCAGTCAGGCAGTTGAACTTCAGACCTCAGTTTAATCATTAATTTGAACTGAAAATCAGTAGAAGAAGCAGAGATAAGTTATTAAAAAAGTCCAAATGTGAAATCTATTTATGACATTGAAATCAGGAAGAGTGCAATCATTTCACTGGCTAAGACTTTCCCTTAAGAGATTCTTACTTGATTTTGTCTGGGAAGGAGAGGAATTGTTGATGTTGGAGTGTCAGAAAGTTGTAATGAACCCAGAGAGGTTCTGCTTGTTTGTTTTTAGTTTTCTTAACTCCATATAATCTCACATTAAACTGCCCAGTAGATTTTTGTCAAATTTTACACAAAATAACTGTAATCTTATTTTGGCTGAGAAGTAGATTTTCAAAGTCAGAGTAATTATACCGCTAGAACTGCTGGCACGCTCCTACATTTAGATGAAAGTATACTTATCTTACCCTTCTCCGTAAGGAAAGACATACAAATATCCACACTTTCCCAAATCCTAACTGGGTCCACAGGCCTTGTCTGTCTATAAACTTCTGATCTAAGCAAAATTATGGTGGTAAAATGAAAGTAGTGCTGAAAACACAGAAAAAAGCCAGTAAAGACCGGGATGATGCTGTTGACTTTATATGCAAGCCATTCAGGTGGGCAGCAGTACAGAATCTGAAATAGACCAATAATAATGTAAAGCTGCAGCCATCTGCACATGGAGAGTGAGTGCACAGCTTCAACTATATTGATAATGCACATAAAATTTTACACACATACATAACTGGCTCCATTATGTTTTTCTTATCTGCTTCTCAACATTGTTACAGCAAATGAATGGCACGCCACACTACATAATTTTTTTCTAGCCAGAAGTCAGAATGACTGAATGTGTTTGTGTCTCTGAATAGGTACTAGGAGGAAAGTAATTGGAGAGACTGAAAACTTGGCACTTTTCTGAAATCAAAACTGTTACCATGAGAGACAGGCAGCAATATGGAATAAATACTGTTCTTGCTTCTTTCAGAGATTTTGCAGTGAAATATGCACCTGTGATAACCTAAGAAACCAATGGTTTTGTGATTATGCAGATAAATACTTTTGATGTAAATGCTGTTGTCATAAAGCTCTACCCAGAATGTCAGTCTTTGTTGGCAGTCTTCTAGTATCATCCCAAAATTAGGTCAGTCAGGGGTTTTGACAGTAGCTTCAAGTAACTCCAAAGTGATAAGGAACTGTGAATATCTTGTGAAGTAAACTAAAAACCAAAACTTTGCAACCAGCAAATTCAGTGTAGCAGAACAAGAACGTGTCAAGGAAATCACTGAAATGTCTACATTCCTTCTGCTCATACTCCTGCTGTCTGTTTAGGCTTATATTATAAACACTTCAAAAAAAGCCATCCAAAACAAGGTGAAGAACTGAATATCCACATTACTGTTCAAGCAGGATGGTTAGTGAAACAAGGGAAATAGCTCAAAAATTCTTAAGCAGGAAGATGTCACAGACACGTGGGAATGACAGCCTTAATCATGAAATCTGAAATTATTGTACTCAATTATTATGGTCTTTCATCACCTACAGCTTATTCTATGCTTAGAGAAAATCCCTGTGAAACAATATCCATTTTTATCAAAGTAGATGCTCAAATTTGCAGTGAAAAATACTTAGAGAGAAAAGTGTTTACTTTTTTCCCTCAGGTGACAACAATTCAAAAGAAACCTTAGAAGGTACTTCAAGTTCTGATTTTTTCAGGATGCCATTAGAAATACATTGGAAAAGTAATACCACATTAAAAAACATGTTTTAGAAGATCAGAATTAATTCTGCAGCCATTGTCAGTCTTATGGTAGCTTGTTTAGAAGAAGGAAAGTATAAATGCATTGCTTTGACAGATACTTGTTGGAGCAGCATGCTTGCCTCTTGCCTCTTGCCCCCACATCATCAGTTATCCATTAGAAAATGTGGACAGAAAGCTCAGCTGAAAGGGCATTAGACTAAGACCTGGTTCTTGGATCTCATTTACCTGTTCTAGATTTTTATAACATTTTTAAGGGCAGGAACTGAAAGCTGAAAATGGGATGCAAGATGGGAAGACCACCACTGTTATGCCTCTTAAAGGCTTATCCACAGGCATTAGAAGCTGAAGGGCTCCATCACAAAGATACTCTCAAGGACTGTTTGTAAAATATTCAGCTTCTGCTTGCTGTGAAGTTTCTTTGAAAATAATACATCTTTACTGTATACAACTATTGTTTGCAGCTTCAGTTTATCCTGGTTTCAAAAGAACCCTCTCCCTTAGCAGCTTGGGTTCACAGATGTTCATACCTTTGTTCTCACCACAAATACTCCTGGGTAATCCAGAGCTTGCTTCATTAAGGTTGTGGATAGCATCACTTCAGAAATGCTCATGGATATGTAACATATGAACAAAGAAAAGGGCAAAGCTCTAGTGCCAGCAGAACAGGTCAGAAATTGCAAAACTCTGAGCAGAGGTTTGCTGTTAATAGAAAACAATGATACAAAGCTATTGCCAAGTGTAGTGGGTTGAGCACTTGCTGAACTGTACTGTCACATCTTTCCTGCAACAATATCTAAGCCAAGTGCCTGATTACTGCTCCAGGCAAATACACATGCAAGGTCTGAAGAGTACTACAGGTAAAAGAAATAGAGTGAGTGTGCCAAGCTGCTGTCAAGGAAATGCATTGAGAGAGATAGAGCAGGAATGATTTTCTCATGAAGTAATAAATAAGGGAAAGTTTTGGCAAGGTCTGTGAATCCTGTAGAATAGAAATATAAGCATTACAGCATAAACTGTATTACTGAAATGGTTAAAGAATTCAAGAGAGGGTGTGAATGTGTTTTGAACAGGCAGTTATCAAAGAGGTATCAGGTGCAGGTACCTGGGTGCTGCTGGAAAGGGTTACAGGGCAGCCTCTGTGAGAAGCAGCTGGGGTTGCCCTGTGCTGGACACAGCAGGGCACAGCTGAGCCCCTCAGCCAAGAGGGTGGACCCTCTGGGAAAACAAATTTAACCAAGGACAAAAATGCTGCACAGCAGCTGTGAGAGAGAAGAACAAGAAAAAAGAATGAGAAACAGTTCTGCTGACACCCAGGTGAGAAAAGGGGGAGGAATTGCTCCAGGCACTAGAGTAGAGATTCCTCTGTGGAGGAGACCATGATGGTACACGATGTTCCCATGAACCCCATGGAGAGCCCACATTGGAAAAGGCTCCTGACGGGGGCTGCAGCCTGTGGAGAGGAGCCCACTCGGGAGCAGGTTTCCTGGCACAAACTGCGACCCATGAGGGATCCACACTGGAGCAGTCTGTTCCAGAAGAGCTGCACTCCACACGAGAACTGGGGAACTGCATGATGAAGGAATGGCAGATGCAAAATACAGAGTGTTATGAATGGACCACAAACACTGTTCCCCACCCCTGCTGTGCTGCTTGGGGTGGGGTAATGGGGAGAAGAGTCAGGAGTGAAACTGAGCCTGAAATGAAGGGAGGGGAGAGGGTAAATTTAGTTTCAAAGAAGTTTTCACTCTCCTACTATATTTTTAATTGGCAATAAATAAAATGAATATTCTCCAATTTGAGTCTGCATTGCCTCTGATGGTAATTGGTAAGTGATCTCCCTGCCCTATCTAAACCCGTGAGCTCTTTAATCTTATTTTCTTCCCCTGTCCTGCTGAGGAAGGGGAGTGAGACAGCAGCTCAGTGGGTGTCTGGCAGACAGATGAGGTTAACCTGCAGCAGATATGATGGTCTCATTAAGAAAATAGTCTTTATGTTCTAAAAAATTTTCATAAAGCTTCTACCGTTAACACTGACCAGGAGATTTTACCTCTGTGTCATGAGGTACACCCAATGCTCCATATCAAACCATGAAAATGTGGGAAGTAGTGCACTGTCATTTGTTTTTCATAACTTCTTTCATAATTAAAGCACTAATTTCTTTGTGTATTACCCATTGTGCTACTGGAGTTACCTTGTTGAGAACTTCTGCCCTGGTGTTATTCTGTGGTTATGTTTTATTTCCATTTACTTCAGTTTTCTGCATCTGTCTTCAATTTTCCAGGATTGCCAATAGCCCTGTTTGCTACCAAGGTCTCTATCCCAACAGATGCAACCAGAATGTCTACAAGAACCTGATAGCCTTGGTTATCGAATGGGAAGTTTGAATATCCTCTCTTGAAAGAAGTGCTTACTTAGTTGCTTCTGAATAAGAATTAGTTGTGTTTTTTCCAATCTGACTCATTAACTTTTCAGGTGTATGGGCCAGAATTGCTTGGAAAACTTGCAGAGTCACAATCAGGAGATAGTCTGTGTCATCAAAGATCTCTTGTCCAAGATCCAGTACATAGGATAATACTACTTAAGTATGGTAGACATATATGTATAGGGAAGGACTCAAAGTAGAAGGATACATTATGTACCGAAATTGTGATTCTTCAGCATGCATTGTCCATGTCTCTATGTCTATTAACTACTCTCTTTCCTCTTCCATTTCTCAGTCTTTTCTGGAGACTGTTTTTCACAGGGGTAGAGGATTATTTGTGATAGACTGCCCTATTTTATGGCTGTGTGCAAAGGGGTGCAATACAAGCAGTCTCAGCAGTAACAGCTACAGTGAAAATGCACTGACTAGTGGGTTTTACCTGTAAATTACTACCTACAGCCTGAATGTACTAATGACTAACATGAATACCTCTAAGTATTGCTATTAGTGCAGAATGTTTTCTTTCAGCATATCCCACGTTAAGTTGTACCACTCAAAAATGCTCATAAAGCTGTCATACAGAGGTGTTCAGCTCTTACACTTCCCCTTAAAATGTACACCTTCACTACCTGCTTTGCAAGTCACTGAATTTGTCATAACACAGTAGGAACAGGCGTTAATTGTTTTATCAGATTTGATGTAGGAAGCATTCATTCACGTATTAGGTGATTATACTCCTAGAAATAAAACAGAACTTGTTTGCACTACATGGACAAATAGATTTGTCAAGTCCATAAGTTTCGAATATGCTCTGGTGAGGACCATTACAGAAAGGTATATCTTCTCATCTCTTGCCTCTTTGCATTTTTCTGTCACGCTTTACTTCACAAGAAAAAAGTTCCAAATACGCAGAAATGTCCTTTATCAAAGTCTCAAAAAAAAAAGTATTTTAGGTTTTCCATTCAAATTCAATGTTCATAATGATGCAAAGCAGTTGTTATTCAGGGCCCAGTGTTTGTTTCTTTGTTTGTTCATATTTTGTACCTCTTGTTCTTAGCGTTAAGGCTCGACCTGTGCGGATGCCTCCTGGCTACCAGGCAGATCTTGTTATCCAGCTGGTATGGGTGGATGGTGAGCCTCCACAACAGATTACCAGTCTTGCTGTAAACTCTGCTTACGGACTGTAAGTAACTCAAAATTAAGGTTGCATTGATTTATTGTTTATTGCACCAAATCACGTGGTTTTCCAACTGTACTTTGAAATTTCCCACAGACAATTAAGGTCAAAGCGAAGTATTCAAAAGATGCTGTAAATCAGATCCTTGGGGAAAAATTATTTGAACTGACGTAGAGATTGTAATATGGGATGTTAAACTGCAATTCTTGCCAATATTTTTACTAATCCTGTTTAAAAGACTGAATCTTTTCACATAATTCTTTCCCTCCTATCAAATAAGATCTAATTGCATTTCAAATCTGTAATTTTCAAAGTTATTTTGAAAGGTTCACCAAGGTGAAATGCATTTAATAGAAAATGGTGAAGTGATTAACTGCTAAATGCCATTTATCATGACATCACATCTTAGTTGGAAATTGTCTTCTGAGAGCAGCATTTTTATGTCTGTGCTAATGTCTGTTTGCACAAGAGCTGGTGACCTGAAATTGAGAATTGAATAAGAAACATTTGAATGCTGTATTCTGTATGGCAATGCAAATGAGTGTGTGTAATTGCTTCCTCAGATTCAATTTATTTGCAAATTTTTTATGTTTTCTCTTACTGAGAGTCACCCAGATACATTAAAATGGTTTTCCCTGTAGGTGTTACTCCAGTAAAACTATTGGCTGTAATGGGTGTTAGGTGCTGACTCCTGCTGATTTTCAATAAGTCACTGGACTCTTTTCAGAGACTCTGGCAGTTTAATGCAGACTTTTTACATTTATGCAAAAATATTGTCTTTTGGGGGCTGTTCTTTTCAAGTCTTCAGCCTGAATTTCTAGATAGTTTCCTATTCATGAATTCTAGGAGTTTCTTTTCTTTACCATACCTCGATGCATTTGTCACTTGTGCAAATTGTTAGGGTTTGTCTGACTTGCTCCCTTGCAGGTCTCAGACCTCAAGGCAGCATCTGAATAATCACACCATTCCCTCACTTGTAAACTATTCTGATAGGTTGTGGTTCTCCTAATAGTCACAGTGGTTTCCTATACCACTGGCTTGATTCAATCAAGTGCTTTAAATTGTTTTGTTTGCTAGGAGCAATAATAGTTTATAGGACAGCCTCTTTTAAAACACCATATGCTAAGTACATGACTGTTTCAGAAATAAATGCATGTATGAATAAAATAGGCTGATAACCTACATTTAACTATCCCACAAAAGCTACCCAAGAAAGGACTTTTTCCTTACATTTTTTTATGCAGACTCTCTTCTCTCTTCCTTTCTCTTGTCTCTCTTAACTTTTTCCTCAGGCCTATGGCAAGGCACAGTCCTTTCTTTCATCAGAATTTCTGTTTACTACTTTAATTGTCACCTGTTACCTATCTTCACAATGTGGAAAACCTGTGCCATTTCAGCATGAAACCTGAGAACATGTAGTTTTTGCCATGCTGGTTGTAGAGTTATTTGGGTCATCTTTTGCCTAATTTTTCTTCCAATACTAATCAGTTTAACTAGGTCGAAGGCATAAAATGGTGTGTGTTCTGGAGAGTCTCTTCCCAGTATTCTTTTAGTTACTGTGATTTCTGTAAATGTTTTCCTGCAGCCATGAAACAGGAATAAAGTGAGATGCAAAAAACCTTTATTCCCAGCAAAGATGAAAGACTTTAGACAGTGCAAAATTTTATTTAATGTATTTTGTTTACTTTTAACAGTACCAAGGCTACAGATTAAAAGTATAACACCTGTTTTATTTTTGTTGAAGTGAATCATCAAAAACTTCTTCATGTTATGAAAATAGAAAAGAAAATTTGACAAAATGCTTCAATTACGACTGAAGAACTAGGTTAACCTTCAGGAACAAGGTTAAATACAAATAATAAATCTGTTTTAAAGTAGGTTCTGTTTGACTGAAAGCAGTCACTTAAAATTTATTACCAGCTCATGGGGTAAAAAGTTTCAGCTAATCTGCGTATTTATTGTCAAGAAATGTCTGATGAGGGTTTTATGACATTTCTGTGAAAGATGCCAAGAGAATAAAACGTCACCTAGCAACTAATTCTGTTCATTGCTCAAAACTGAGAATTTAATTTTGTATTTGCTTTCATAAGGACTTTGTTGTTAGCAATTTATCTTAAGCCTTGTTAATAGTAATGGCTGTCTGGATTTTTTTACCAATCCTCAGAAGTGTTATAATATTAATGAGCAATTTCTGATTCTTTTTTAAACTAATTTGTTCAGGTAAAAGAAATATTAGATCCATGCTTGTGTGTTAAATTAGAGGAGTTTAGAAAAATACAGATCAGGAAATGATACATTTTATTAAATTGCTGGCCAGGGGTGTGAATAATCACTAGCTCTCCTTATGACTCATGTTTTCCAAAATTAATAAATCTCAGTTTAATAATTTTCAATGTACAAATGGCTGTTCTTTTCCCTGAAGTATTAATAGATGAGAGTGACACTTCTCATTTTTATTCCTTCATTTTTTTCTCCACCTAGAATGCAGGAACTTATGAACACATAGAACCGACCCTCTTTTCGTGTAAAGCCCTTACCCCCATTCACATGAGCCCACTCCTTGAGCTTGTCCGGGTCCTTCTGGATGGCATTTGTCCCTCAGGCACATCTCCGCTTGGTGTTGTCTGCAAACTTGCTGAGGGTGCCCTCAATCCCACTGTCTCTGTCACTGGTAAAGACCTTAAACTGTACCGGTCCCAGTATGGGCCCCTGAGGGACACCACTCCAATGAGGAAAAAAAGTCAATGGGGAAAAACCAGAGTGCATCCACAGTACTTCTGTAGATGCTGTACTAAAGTCAGCGTTGAGACGAGGGTGTTAAAGAGTGTAGTAACAACCAGTAGAATTTGAGCCCCTTTTGTGCCTTAATTTGCTAGTTTGACAATTTAGGAAAAATAATTTCGTTTTACCTTACATATTACTTTTTTATTTGCCATACGGAGCACTCTTTTTTATACTGGAAGCAGAGTAAGAAAATACGGGACAGAGGAAAATTTTCTAGCCACCCTGCTTTCCCTCTGCCTCATCACTTTTCTCGTGTTGTTGTTTTTCCACACACAAATTCCTTTCAGGTATTTTGGAGATATATTAAGAAGAATTTGCTGGAGGTCTCAATCCCACTCACTTTTAGTGTGAATTAAGTGCTTAAAGATTTTGCAGGGATTTGAACTAACCATCTTAATCACTTTTTACATAAAATGACAGAACCTGGTTGAAAGTGATTCTGAATATGATTGAACACAGTTTGGGGTTTTGAGTTTCTTTGTGGCTGTACCTGCAATCCTTTCTGTCTGGAATTTAAAATTGCAGTCTGATACAAAAAGAGAGAGATCTTGCCTGTAAATCAAACCACCATCAAAATGCATTTGCAGAAGCATTTCAGAGGGGTGGAGACTGTTTTAACAGGAATCTCTGCTGTAGATAAGCTGAGAGAGTTGGAAGGAAATTTTGTAAATGCCTTTTGGATTTGGGTATCTCCACAATACAGCCTATTATATTTCATTTGTAATTTCTATTTAGCTTAAAAAGAATTGTTTTTATGTTGTATTTGTATTTATATTTTAGTTTGTATTTGTATTTTACATAAATTCATAACCACTTTTTAAGATCTACGCCATGATTTTTAGGCTTAATTTATATCTTTATTATAATTAGAATTATATTGTTCAGTGGAGCAATGTTTAGACATTACTGCAATGTGTTTGGTACAGAAAGTTGGTAGAAATTGTAAGTCTGCTTCCTGGAAACTCAGTTCAGAATGCAGTTTTTAAAATTCAGGATTACAAATCTGTAAGTAATAAAAAATGTAAGCTTTGAGTAGTTCCTGAAGAAAAAGTTTGTGCAGAGTTCGTAATAATAATTATTATTGTTTTCAGAACTCAATTACATATTACTAACACTTTTGAGGGATGCTTCTCTTTGCAGAGTGGCTTTTGGGAACTGCAATGGTTTGGCTGTTGTGGATTTCATGCAGAAGACAGTCCTGCTGAGCATGGGCACCCTCGACCTCTATGGATCGAGCGATCCGTACCAGCGCCAGCCCCGCTCACCTCGCAAGAGCAGGCAGTTTGCTGCAGGTAGGAAATAAATCATTGTGGTTATGAGCCTGAGGTGTTTCTTTGATTTTTTTGCCTGTGGCTTTTTATAGTGCTTTTGAGATGCATGACTATTTGCCGGCCCATGGAGTTTCTATAACTTGACAAAAGAAACTTGACATGCTGTAGGTGCGGGCACTTTCTCAGAAACAAAATGTTTTATGAGGTTTTTTTTTGTTTCGGGATGGAGGTCAGCAAGTCATTCCCTTAGCTGAGTCTGTAAAAAAAATCACAATGAGCAGAGCAATAAATTGTTTCTCTGGCAGTCACTTGAAGTGTAGTTTGTATGCTGTTTTCTTTCTGGTTTCCATAAGTTCATACCAATGAGTAAGACTTCAATTTAAGCTTAAATGTACCTTCTGCCAGGTGCTATTCATTTGAATAGTCAGCTGTGTTTAGAGAAGTGTAACACCTGGGAGGCATTTTATGTAGATAACACAAGCAGCTCGAATTAAGCACTTCATTAGTGAACTGAAGTTCTTGATATAAACTTACAACATCCATTTTAAAATTTGATGCTAAGAGGATCATATCTGTAAGTCATAACTGTTATTATGCATTGTTTATTAGAAATATTAGTACTTCAATACAGCTAAATTTTACCATACTTTGTTGGTTATCTAAACATTTACTTGTATGAGAAAAAGTCGGAAGATCATCTATGTTTCAAGTCTTTTCACTTGGCATATTCCATAGTAACATGCAAGAGTCAGACACTTATGACAGATATGAAATATGTTTTACATAGCTGTGAAGTTTTAGAATTAGATTTTAAAATATCTTTGAAAATGTGGAGTTTTAAATCCAACCTTAAAATTATAAGAGCAACAGATTATAGTGGGTTTATGCCATCCGCATTTTCATCAGCAGACCCTGCACTAAGTCATCAAATCCTACTTCTCCATAGAGTTATGGGAAATATTTTTTTAATTGGGAATGTGTTTACACTCCAAGTAGAAAGGAAAATTTAGAGGAAAATTTATAGAACAAAATATAAGTCTTCAGGCCTACTTCTGCTCCTGAAAGACCATTTATCTCACTTTCTATGCATTTAATCATGCCAAGCTTAGTTCCCATCTGTGCCAAGTGTTAAATATGTAAATTTGGCACAGCTGAGGAGAGGAGACACAAACAGCTTCACGTTACCTTTGGCTTCTCTGTCTGGTTTCAGGCAGCCTCACAGCAGCTCCCTGAGAAATGTGAGCAGCTAGCCACAAACAACATGCTGCAGAACCCTGTACAAAAGGTGGAGTATTGCTCATGTAGAAAAAGCTTTTATCAGCACTGTATCACAGAGGGTTTTTCTCTGTCAGTGGCAGTCTGGGCCAATCCTTTAAGGCATCATTCCAGCTATCTAGTGCTGCCAGAATGGAGCCCACTGGGGATAAATGACCACTAAGAAGGATTGCACACTTCTAGATTGCTCATAGAAACTATGCATCTGAAAAAAACCTCAGCTGCTTTCTCACCATCCATCCCACATCCTTTACTTTTTTGATTATTTTTCTTGTTATATCTCCCAATTGGAAGGTAAGCATCTGCTGAAATTTCTTCACCTTGGCTGTTCTAGATGCTGGTTATGATATCACTTCCTTTCACTTTAGACTGTTTTTTCTCTCTTTCCTCTGCCTGCTGCTGATGCTGGTGTACTGGCATGTTCCAAAGACAACTTTTGCATGCGTGGCCTGTCTAACTTTTATCCAGATTTAACGAAACGGATCCGTACTTCCTATCAGAGTAAGTTCTATAAAGGTTAGGCAAAAAGCTTTATCATGATTGGACTATGCCTGACTTAAACCCATGTGTTTGTGCTTTGTAATGTGTTTTTTTAAACACATTCAGCATGCATGCAAACTTATTACATTTTGTGATGTCAACCATGCTTATTTTTGACAATTACCTTTATTATACAGAAATTCTTTTCTTTAAGAAGAGTCAAAGAGAAAACCTCAGTGTTATATGGGGCAGATTGGGCATTAGAAATTATATTTCAATAATTTTATTTTCTTGGTGACAGTATCTTTTTTTGGTTTTATATTCATTTCTATGTATATTTACTAGTATGAAGCATTTCTTGTTTTGCAATGGCACTATCTCTAGTTATCAATCAATTCTTCCCTTTTATCAGAAGAACAATGTGGCTTAAAAGAGTACCCATTGGATTGGATGCTGTGAAATTTAAAATTTTAATCTTGGTTTGGTACTTATATATTTGGCTTTGGGGAACCATCCCGTGCCTCTGATCCTTGATGGGGAATGTAAAATGGGCATAAAAATACATACATCAAAGAGGGCTATGAAAATTAATGTTTTTAATATCTTTAAATTTTGAGTTATAGTGATATGAAATTTAAATATTAGTATTCATCACTGCAGAATGCAGTGAACAAAGCTATAATTAATTTTTCAAAAATGACTGTTCAACAGATGAGCCATACATATCTTAATTAACTGCAGTGCTTATATGTAATTAGGTCTCTAGGATGCCTCTTTTTAAAGTACTTTTCACAGAACGAAGGGATAGGCAATTTTATGTTAAATATTCAAGTATAGGCAAGATAAAGGAGTGGCCGTTGTTTTATCATCTCTCATAAATATAAAGTTATGTAGCTATTGAAATACATTCGTACACTTGCACGACACATTCTGTTCCATCCCTCTAGGCTGATTTCTATGACTTTATTTCATAATAGCTCATAAAAGACGGTCTGTTTAGTTGAAAGAATAGTCCAGTTACAAATTCAGCACTCCATAAAAAGGTTTGGTGTATAGTATCTTAAAGCCTGTTGGTCTGATCTTGCTAATCTCAAGTCTGTAACAGAGAACCTGAGAGACAGACAGCAGTCAACGGTTTGGGGTTTTTATGCCCCCCTCTAAAAAGTTAATAAATCCTGAGCCCAAAAATTTCCAGTGTTTTCATTCAGAATTACAAACATAGACCATAGAGTCTTTCATAGCTGAAAATGTATTATCTTGTTTCCATCTTCATCCCCAGAGCTGGAAAAGTCTGCAAAATCTTCCTATGAGGTATGAGTCTGAGTTTTAGGCAAGATCATGAACAGCCTGATTTCTTTCCTCAAAAATTATTTGGTTCTTGCTTTTGTTGTTTGACACTTACACAGGCATATATATTGTATGATCTGAAAGATGCACCAAGCAGTAAGATCAAGAACAGGACCAGAATCTGTCATGGACAGAAAATATCTTGCAAGTCATTCTCAAGTTGTGCTTTCTTATATCTCTTATCTAAGAGATGAATTTTAAGTGAGGTATTAAGAGAGAATTTTGGATTTTGCTTACAAGTTTATCTTCTCTTGTTAGGGATGATGATGGGAAAAGTAAATTATTTTTGGAAATTGTGCAGTCAAAGCTGATATTATTATGAGAAAAGCAGGAGTAGTCATGTGATAACATAAGCATTAGGTCTAAAGTTTTAAGGGTTATATCAATGAAAATGGAAGCTAATGGGAAGATACATGAGTAGTTGATTCAATTGAGTAATGACCAAGGAAGATAATTTCATGTGGATCAGTTTGAGAAAAAAGGACTTGTAGGCACTGGAGCCAAAGAAGAGATTATCAATGAGCAAGATACTTGGATTTTTGTTGGTCATTTCAGAGATGATTTGCAGGAAGAGACAATGCAATTTAGTATCCAGCCTGAATATGGGAGTTAAAATGTGATTTTCAAAGATGTAACCAATATTATGGATTAGAGTATCAAAGACAGTGATGCTGATAGCTCTGTTGGTGTAGTAAAAGGAGGTTTTAGCACCAAAAAAAAGCAGAGTTCATCTTGGCGATGTTAAGTTCATATTTGGACACTCCTGAGTAAATTTTAGAAAGACAGGATTACGACTCTTAACGTGGATGGAAGAAATCCATGTTAGAGGTGTGTATTTATGAATCATTAGGGATATATATTTTGTGTAAATATGGCAATAATTAAGTATAATCTCTTCAAATACTGGGTCAGAGAAAGAATGTGTTGATATTTCAGTCTGGGATGTCCATATGTGATTGGTTGGTTGGTTGTTGTTTGGTTTTCTTCTTGAAGATCTTCTTCTTTTGAAGATCTTCAATCTTCTTCAATTGAAATCAAGTTGTACATGTTATTACCTGATTTTGGGTAACATGCATTCAAATATTAAAACAACTACATTTACTGCATCTAGAGGGGTAATGTCTGCAGCAGAATATAAAAATACCCAAATGATGCAAAAGGAATTTGCATCTCCTACTAGAAATTCATACCATCTGTTGGTAGAACAAGAAAATAGTCTTTATGAAGCATCCAAAGTGTTGTCAAGTCCAAAGGATGTTGATACATTGCAAAATAATTTTCATAATGCAGACTTTTCTGTGAGAAGTGCTTGTTCCTCTTTCAGGCCAGTCCCTTGAGAATGGGTGAGCAAAAGTACCCTTGGTCTGACAGGAGGACACAGAAAACTCTTTGCTATGAGTCACTGTGTATCAGTAATTGACACTTTAAGTCACACCTAAGAAGCTAATATAAGTTGAGTTTTAAGTCAACTGCTATATTCTGAACTAACTAATTTCCAAAGAATGCATGCATAGATATATATAGATATATAAACATAGGGAAAACATAGTATGGTAATTCAGTGTGAAGATGATGGATTAAGATAACACTGAGCTTACTTATTTTATTGGCTTGTGAATATTTATGAAAATTTATTTATAATTCATTTATTTATAGGCAAAGATGTAATGGCTTTGGGTGCTTTAGAGTAAAGGATCATTCAAACATACAGATAGAAATTTCAAATTTCAAACGTAATTTTAAATTACGAGTTCATTAAAGTTGTTACCTCATAGTAGACAGTATGGGTTTTGATCCTTTAATAAAGAGGAAATGAAAATCACAGTAAACTTAGAAAAGTATCCATAGGACATGTCTTTAAAAGTGTTTTAAGGCCTTATGTGATATATTTACATCTTGCACTATTTACACACGTTTACGATTTTCGCAGATCAAGGACAATTTCTTTCTAATGTCATGGGTATATCTTCTCTCAGGTGGTTGTTCACATTGCCAGTCTCAGGATTTTGCCTTCGTTTTTACTGCTATGTTCCTCTTGCTCTAGGTGGGCTCAAAATTTGCTGGGGTGGTGGTTTTGGGGAGCTAAAAATAGCTAAAGTATCTTGGGACACAAACTGCCTACAGAACTTCAAGATGGAAAGTGAAAATATTTTTTGAATCTAACTTCAGTAGCTGTGGTAGTCTCTCAGACATTTGAGGGAGGCTGAGGTCCATGGAAATATTTATACATGGTAAATTATTGAAAATATTTAGTTTGGTTTCCTTAAAAAGGAAATGACAGTAAAAAATGAGCAGTAGCACAGGGAAAAGCTTGAGATCTCCCTTTCTTATCTCAAAGGGAAACATTTAGTGGAATCAAAGGTAACACATAAAAATTGACGGATATGTGTTTATCCTTTTTAGTGAATGATGACTGAACAATTCATTACCTTACAACATCTTCAGAATTTAGAATTTAGCAAGATTAAAAGAGACTTTGGATAAATGGGTGCATAATGAGCAGAACTCATTATAATATTTCAAAGAAAGAAAAATTTATGGCAGACGAAAATCTGCAAGTAGAAGTGCTTAAGCAAATCTAAGTGAGATTAAGACAATGCTCTTGTGCAGGGCACATGGTACCACTTACATTTCACATGGGGTTATGTTGCACTTCTTCTTTAAAAGCGTCTGTAGGTGGTCATTGCTGGGGGTGACAGTGGCTTGACAACAAGTCAAGGGTTGTAGAGAAGTTCACGTGTTCAGCATTCTTTAATGCCATAACATGAAATGTATCTGTAATGTTTTATGTTGCAGAAGTGTGCCAAACATGAAGAAGTCGTAGTCTTCCTACGGCAGTTGCTCTTGGGTGGTGCAGTTTGGTGTTTTTCCCGTTTTAAGTCCATAGCACCATAATTTATATTGAGGTGTAATACTGTTTTTATGAACTCCATATTAAAAAAAATCCTCAAACTATTTAGAAGCAAAATCTGACCTGGGATTTGATATTGTATCCAACACCAGTATTAATTATACAACATTTAGAACATCATAGCCAAGGTGTTAATATTTTAATATCTCCAATAATTCATTTACAAAAGAAACAGTACACTATTTTATTTATCCAAGGCCTCTGATGCTATGCAAATGTGCCAAAATTGCTCCTACTGCACCTTCCAGAGAGTTCTGCAGCAAAAATCAATTCTGTGCCAAAACTCTAGGTACATAGAGAAACCTTGGGTTTAAGCAGAGTCAAGATTTGCTATAAGAAGGCTGTACTAGAGAGGCTCCCTAAATGATTACCAGTTGTGAATATTCTCATAATTTCAAAAGTGACTGAACTCACAGTTGATTGAAATATAAAATTTTACCACAGATTCTAAGTTAAAGATACAAGTGTGTTTCTCAAAATAATAAAAACTTTGGTTTTCAACAATAGTATCTAGTTTGGCAGTTCTTAAGTCAGGAGCAAGTATATTGTTAATATTGATTTAACAGACTAAACCAATACTGCTGGTTTTCTAAAGGGCTCTCAGGATTATTCTTGCCCTCCTGCATCTTCATTAGTGTTAGGAGCTGGTTTTGTTCTGCTGGCTGGGGCTCTGGATCCTCCCCAGCTCTTTTAGCAGTTCAAAAATACATTGTAATGATGTTGTCGGTACCTACATTAAGATTCCACTGGTGTTAATGCTAAGAGAGCAGCACTGGTGACTGAGTGGTAGCAGAATTTTTCAAAACAAGAGTGTATATGAATTTTAGTGGCGAGGGTCTCTGGGCCTGAGAGTCCAGAAGCGATAAAAATTATGACATGTAATCTTTCAGGAGCTATGGTGCCCGTTTAAAGCATACTGAAAGGTTCTTGTAGGATGTTTGATTCTCAGGATGCAGCAGAAGCAGAGTGTGTATCAATACAGTATCAGTATGACAGCGATGTACACCTGACTGTGGGCTCTGACCTGAGTGCTGCGAGTCCACCTTGTGGCACATGAATGTCCGGGCAAGGCTGCCAGTCAGTCCCACGTAGCCCACGGCATGGAGTGCCAGAGCTCCTTATGGCAAGGGTGAGCCACAGGGCGTTGCAGAATACATACAAAGGATGTATTTGAATAGGTGTGGCCATGCCCAGCTCACCCACTCAACAGTTGGTAAAGGATGGCATGAGGTCAGACTTTCCCTCCCTACCATGCCAAAAGGCATGTTTGAACTTGTACATTCAACCTGTGCCGAAGATGGATCTTAGTTTGCTCACAGAAACAAGTTTATGCAGTATAGACTAGGATTGCTTTCCTTGGTGCTGTCTTCCATGTAGATGGAGTTCCTCACAAGTATTTATAAGCCACGTATGAAGTATTTTGTCAAAAAATTCTGTGTTGTACTCAGCCAGCATTATCAATCCTTCTATGTCCTTTCAAATGACCTATCTTGTGTGAATTCATATGGAAGTTCTAATATTTCACAGTAGTGGTAATTTTATTTTTTCTTCCTCTCTTTTAATATTTCCTCCCTGCATTATGCAGCAGTTGAAAGCACAGAGTTGTTTCCACATCAGTTTGACAGGGATGAATGAGATTGAGTCATATCACAGACTTTTAAATTTTAAACTATACTTACTTGTTTTCTTTTGTTAGGTACAGTCACTCTTTTCTATCCTGAGGCACTCGGAAAACAAATCTGAGTTAACAAGAGGTGTGATTCTTTTTTTTTTTTTTTTTTTTTTAAACCAAGCCTAAATTGCTGCAGTGACAGCCTGATAACTGCACTTACCTGAAACAGATTATTTCCCTCTCATTTCACACCATTCCTTTCTCCAAATTGACTTTTAAGTGCAGAATATCATCGACCGAGAAAGTTGAAGCATGCCCTGTTAGATTGTAACTTAACTCTTTAACTCCATTTTTTCAGGCCTGACTGAACTCAGTGACAGTCCAGTTTCCCTGGAGCTAGAGCGTTGCAAGTCTCCCACTTCAGGTAAAGGTGACTGGCTTCTCTTCCTGCAGTCTGTATAAGCCATTCATGTCATGCATCACTGTGTTTCATTAATCCCTAAGAAGCGAAGTGCGTAGTTCCAAAGAGAAGAAATTACTGGAGAAGCGCTTATTGCATAGCACAGTAAAATCCTAAGTCTGTTTCCTTAAGGAAAACTTAAATGTGCGTGGTGCATCTTGAGGTGAACAGTATGAAAACATTTGAAGTAACAGGATCATGCAGGTATATTCCTATAACCTCCTATGAGAAGCTTGTTTCTCTGTTTTCTTAAAAGACTTTCTAAGGTTTTTTACAGTAGGGAGTCCTTATAATTCTGTATGTATATATTATGCATATGTGTACATGGAGAATTTATTTGAAAAACAGCAATATGGAGATGGTAAATTTTAACCATTAGAACCTCCAGTGCCTAAGTTATGTGATTTGCAATGAAAGCAGAACCTCAAATAAAAATATTTGCTTATCAGCCAGCTGTGACCTGGCAGGGAAATCTTGGCCACACAAAAATTTATAGATGTTTCCCATTTTACCCACAGTCCTTCAGAAGGTGGAATTCATCTCATTCCTAGAGACTTTTTCTGCAAGTGCCTAGTCTACATTGATCTCTTTAGTGTGAGTTCACTGTCTTAAAGATTGTTGCTAAGAGCTGTCTTCTAGTAGCTGACTTTTAAATGTTATGGAAAATAAGGAGGTGTAGCTGTGATACATTCATTTGGCTTGTGGTATGCATATCACACTTCTTTTCCTTGTAGTTTGGTAAGTATTGATAGATATTTTTTCCCCTTTAGTTATGGTAACAAGTTCCCACAAGTATGCTGTTCAAATTCTCTGTTATTGTTTCACGTATTTCATGTCATAATAAAAAGATACATTAATCTTGAAGGGAGGCCACTAATTAGTAATTTATAAAAAGCAGAAACTAATAAAAGTGTTTCCCTGACATACCAAGAGCTAAAACAAACCAGCTGCTTTGGAATATGTATTTCCTTGTACTGTTTGCAACCCAAAAATCTGTAGACATGGAAATATCAAAGTGAAATAGGCTATAATAACATTGGTATAAAACTAGGAGCTCAAACACTTGAGCAGGGCCTCAGAAACTCATGATATAGGCTTTAAAGTAAAACATTTGATAGCTCAGTTATAATTAGATTATTTGTTGTGTGGCTCGCTGGGATTCAACTTTTCCCTTTTCTCTTCAGAAATGAGCTAAAACCTTTTCAGTAAAAGCTAAGAGATGACTGACTTGGTAACCATATGTGCATATTCTTAGTTTTATAATGATGAGTGTCTCCTATAACACTTTACTTTTTCTGCAGTTAGCTTCAATTTTTCATTCTGCTGGTGCTCAAAAATAGCTCTCAGATAAATCTAAGATAATTTGCTGCAAAATTTATTCTGCTTTTTTTCTGTTTTGGAGATATTCAGCAGGGAAAACATAGCATATTTATGGGTGTTTCCTATTTTAGCACTTTCATGTTGTTTTCCAAGCTATATTTATATTTTTTAAATGTGAAGTCAGGTGCAGTTTTGTAGGAAGTAACTATTATTAGAACTACTTTTTAAAACAAGAAATTTCTTCTACTGTGACTGATATTAATTATTTTTATAAATGAATGCAAAATTTAATTAATATTGCTCCTGCATACCTGCTGTAAAACGGGGCAGAATCCAACCTAGTCAGCTGGAATAAGTGACCTCAAAACTGTGCCCTCCAAAACTTGGGAGTGGAACTAATCCTGTGCTTACCAGCACAGCCTTACACCTACACCAGCCTTCTCACTGACTAATGTTTCTTGCTCACAGACCATAGCTACATAGTTAGGAACTTGACAGGCAGGATCCTTCTACTTCCAGTCTTGCCTTTATCTGTTTGAAGTCCATGGCACACAAGCTCCACAGTGGAAGTGTGCTGTGTTCCATAAGAGCCCCGTGATCTTTGTGTTTGTAAAACCAGTGACCACGTTCCTCTGCTGAAAACAGGCCAAGCCTTGATCCTTCAGAAATTTAGCAAAAACAGAAAGAACACTTGAACTGCTGGGTGAAGTGATTGCTGCCCACGGAGGAGGGCCTGCTGGGTATGGCTACATACGGTCGCAAAGACAGACGGAACAGAGTTTGAATTGTGGCAATTCATTCTGGTTGCCAGAGCACATCAACATCAGTTCTTCACCCAGCAGGGAAGTTCATGTCAGGTGCTGGCCCTGAGTGTGCTTAATACACAAACAAAGTGCAAACTCCTGGAGGACACGAGTCTAGATGGCAAACACTGCACTCATGATGGCACAGCGGTGAGCATCTTCATCCTTAGCTCCATCAAAAGGGCAATGATTTGAGGAACAACATTGCTGTGCTCACGTGCGTGCTTTGAGACTCCCAAGACAATGCCTAGGAAGAATCCCCATGGCACACTAATTGCTAATGTAGACATGAGTAGTCTAAGAGAGCCATTAGTAGCTTAGTCAGATTTCCATTCCAATCAGGCCATAAGAACAGTGTTGACAAAGGCTTCTTGGAGGACTTGAAAAATCTCCTGCCTCCCCATTTCTTGGTCTGATGTTGGACATTGCTTAGAATGCCTGAACTATCTCTGTTTCCATGAAAATTTCATTTTGCCTGTAACATCCTAGTGCTTGTCAATGTTTTAACCTGAGACTAAACTTCTGCAGAGACAGCCTAGGTCAACTCAGTAATTCAGCTTTGTTGTTTCTCTTCTCCCTGCCTCAAAACAGAATTAGGGATTTGTGTGTTCTGTCATTGATATGAGTGTTGGAGCACTGAGCAAGAGACTCAGGGCTGAAGAGTACTCCTTATTTCACATGCAGGGCTGGTACATAATTCAGTACAAATCCTACTTCTTCATTAAGTCATATTTTACTTGTTTCACAAGACTGTCTTCTCAGATGTTCCTCCTGTACTATTTACTAAAACATGACTTTGCAGATGATGTAATTGAAAAATCAGATTCCTGTTCTGAACACCATTTAGAATAGAACATAAAATTAAACCATTTGGTTAAAAGTTTTCTGAAATGCACAGTGCCACACAGAGGGTAGCAGCAAGTGAAGAAATACCAACCTTGGCTTTTAAGAGTGGTAGGCAGAGAAGAGGAATAATCTTCCTTAACCACTGGTATCTTGTTTCATTAAACTAATATTTAAATATGATAGTGATGCATTTCCGAGATTAGAAAGGAAAAGAAGTTAATAAAGCCATTTGAAAGATTCTGCTTATTTTTGAATATCTGAGAGGTGGCAATTTCCACTGTAAATGTATTCTGGATGTAGTAATATGTACGGAATAACACTGGTAAAAATTGTGGAGCCTCAGAATATCTTACTCTTACTCCTGCATGCCGTGTTCTTTCAAACTGCATTCTCGTTTTTGTTTATGATTTGGGGGTCAGGAGGGCTTTTGTGGTGCTTTCATTCTGCAGTGGCATAAGAGACCTCAGTACCTCTAAAGCACTTGTCATGGAAATGGTGCTATATCAAATGCTTGAGTTAATTACTGTGTAATGTATTACAGAACAGTACCCATTCCAGTATATTTTGCCTTTATTTTTATCATCTCATTAGGTAAACTTATTGAGGGACTCTTAGGAATGTAGTATATAATATATATGTAATTATGTATGTCCATTACTGTTTTAAACATTTATATGGAGCCACATGTTGAAGTGTATAGATGGGAATACACTGTGAGCACAGGAAAATACAACTTTGATAGGTCATTTGTTGTGTGAGATGCAGTTGGACAGTTTAGATTCCTTTCAAAGACCAGAAGGAAATAATTTCTTCAGTCTGTGTATAAGAGAGTGACTTCTTGAATGTTTGTTCTAAAATGAAAATGGATTTGTGTTTTTTCGTAAGAAATCACCTTCATACTGGGGGCTTGCATCCAAAATGCTTTTAAGATTTTGAAGCTTAGAGAAGGCTGTGTAAAGATTTCCACAACTGATTCCCATGAGCTTTGGGACAGGTCCCTAAAGGCAAGATTACAAGTTTTTATATGTACTATGATTTCCAAGTGCTGCTGTCCTTATTCCTTTCACTGGTTAAAGCTGCTGGGATTAAGCCTGTGCTATGCCAAACTCCCACTTCCCTATGCAAAGTGTGTTTTAAATAGCTTTCTTTCAAGAATATTATTAAGTTTCTTAACAGTCATTCTCTTTTTTAACTTATGGGTAACTTCAGAGTAGCTGAAGAGATTTGACTCCATTTGAAAATTATTCTCCTGGAAAACAACCTAGAAAGTAAACGTTTCAAAACATTTTGTGTGTCTGTAAAACATGGAATGTCATTTATTTTGACACTTACTGATAACACTGCATAACCATTTCTACTTAGCATAACCATTTCTGTTTACCTATATTGAATTAAAAGGAATGTTAACTAGTCAGAAGACCATAATTAGAGATTAGCTTCAGCAGTGTGGATACAAGGTGCATTTTATCACTATTTCCCATAAGCAAGGGAGTTTCTGAACAGGTGAATTTGTGCTTAAGTTCTTGAGAAGGGACGTGTGTAGGGATTAGCAAGGAACAGGGAGCACTGTGAGCTGGGGGTCTGGGTTTGGGCTCTTGTGCAGCCCATGGTGTATGGCTCAGGGTTCAAGGGGGCTTTCGCAGTGGAGACTGGGACTGGTACTTCAGAGTGTTGGTCAGGCAGAAGCTCCTTAATAGGAAAAAGACCTGTACAAAGTCACCTTCCTTTCGAACAATGTGAAAATCAGTGACCACAGTGCTGCTGTAATAGCTGAGGGAAACTCAGTGCTGAATGCCAGGGCTGCGAGCGCGCGTTCGTCTGTGCCTTGGTGTGTGCCTTGAAAGACTGATAGGAACCATATGGCTGTGGAGCAGGATGTTGTCAGGTCAGAAGATCTGTGTGCTCCTCTTAGCTGGCTGCTAGACTGTACCTAGTAACTCTTTCTCATCCCACAGTTGAATAATTTGACTCTTAACAGTTTTAAGCTCTTTTGGGTAGGGGCTGTCTTGCCTTATGCTGTAGCATCACAATTTCTGCTGGCTGTCTCCAGTGTGAATATAAACAAATAATGATAGCAGACAACTCTGCTGGCCTCTCGAACCTTTGTACTCCATTCTCAAATTAAACTGGTTTTCAAAAGCTCTTTGTCAGCAAGATAGGCTTGCATGCACGATCCTCCTTTATAATAAATGTAAAGAGAGTAAAACATGCATGATTTAGGTACTAAAAATGGGTTACATAAACTGATCGATGTGGATATTATTAATAGTTAAAAGTCAGTTTAAAAAATTAATTAATATAGACAGCTTTAATCACAGTAAAGCGTGAAAGCAACCAGCTGCTTCTGTTGTTTTTACCCTCAAATATGTGGTCTGTCAACTGATCTGTGCTGTGTCCTAGTGCATCAGTGTCCAGCCATGTGATTGCCATGTGAAGAGTGTGCAATTGTCATGTGACAGCTGTGGCAGCTCCCAAACCAAGCCTGTGTAGACTCCAGAGGAAACAGAAAGTCCAAACTTTGCATGTGCTGTATGATCCCTTACACAAATAGCTGGGAGCTGTTTCTTGCAGTTCAGATGCGTATCACAATTTGGGAACAGCTGTGGCATACAACACAAGACACATAATTCCTGCTGCACACCAACACCTGTAACCTAGAAACAGAAGAGGTTAGACTACCAATTTTCAAAGCTCAAAGCCTGCATGATGACAGCACTAATGAAGCTCTTTGGTGTTAAATGCAGCTAGTTTTTATAGCTCTGAAATATTCTCCTCTAAATCCTAGTCTGTTAGTAAAGTGTCCTACAGTTTTTCTTATGAATTGCTTATCCTTTTTTGGAGGGCTAGTTAAGCCAGATGTTGTCCTTCCCCCAAAAGGAGACTATATCACGAGTGATGCTTCTTTATAGCAGAGCACTGATTTTTCTGAAACAGCATCCTCCCATTCACAGTCTGAAAGGGTATTTGACAGCTGCTCAGATAAATGGAATGGTTTTTTAAAGGCTGTTCTGAAAATCAAACTGCCCTTTGTGTGAGTGCCTAAAATGGACGTTGGTGCCTAACACTTGGTATCCAAATTAGAGAATTTTTATGTATTAGTGTTAGGGGTGTGTATTTTTGATGCCATGCTGATCTGGAGGCATCTCTTCACCATGGCCTGAATTAAAGTGATGGCTACAGATGGGTTACTGGGAGGGCTGTGCTGGTTCTACTGATAGCAAAATACTGGTCAAGAGCCCCATAGGTTCCCTTACTCGTCCCTGAAGAGAAAAACATCTAACATAGGTGCTGGCTGATATCTAATTCTGCCACATTGCAGACTTTGCAAAAGAATACAGCAGAAATATTTTAAGGGATTTTGTGAGTATCTGTTCTGGGCATCCTTCTGACCTAAAAGCTTACTAAATACAAATTACAAAGAATTTATTCCTTATTTTTTCCTTATTCATATGTTCCTGTCGCTGTGGTAATTATCATGTGGGACTTTCTTTAGAAGTATTATAGTTAGCTGACAAATATTTGATTGTTCCCTTCTAGTAACAGGCAGCATGGGTATGGGGTAAAAGCCAGAAAACCATGTGAAAAAAATAATGAATACAAAATGAAATAACCAAATTGAAAATTAAGTCTTCTGAATAATTAATAAAAGATTTCTTAAGGCATTCTTCTGATAAATTTAATGCCGTTTTGACTGCTACAAGACATGCTTCATTTCAGTTCTCTGGTGTTCATTGTTTGAAAATGTGCTCGTGCGTGAGGAAATGAAAACATTTTTGAACAGAAGCAAAATTACTGTTTCCTTGCATAATTGGAACACAACAAATAATTAAACCTTGACTAAACTGAGTGCAATACTTTGATGACTAGATAACACCACGTTATGTCCTGAAGCTGCTGTATTTCGTTTCTGTGCAATCTGTCTTCCTTTCCGTAATATTACTACAGTATGTTCTGTCCCTGTAACCTGTACAATATGCCCTCTTTTTCAAATGGTATCTTGAGGTATGATGTCATCAGAGCTCATTATTTCATTGCAGCCTCTTATTAAATTGATTTGCAGGTGTTTAAATATTTGTGATATGCTGCATAGCCAGCATTTGCAATATTTGCCTTAACCTCATTTGTGGTTTCTTTTTATCATTCCTGTCACCACAAGGTAAGATATTGCAGCACACAGCCAAAGCTGTGTAAAACACCATTCACTCCTTGACAGCTGGAGTAGTGGTTTTTTTTTTCAGTGCTTCTTTGTTCAATTGCATTTATTTTGCTGAATGGTGTGAATGAAAATATTTAAACCATAATTCTGCCTTTATATGCTGATTAAAAGTGCTACAAATTTGCAACTTGGTTTTACCCAGAAGATGGCATGTTGTTTTCCCTCGCTCTTTTTTCTTTCTTACTTATTAACAACTGCCTTTCTCCTTTTTCTGTTGTTTCAGTTAAAGGATCAAGAAAGTTAAGTCTGCCAACAGATCTTAAGACTGATCTTGGTACGGTAGGCAAAAGCCAACAGCTTTAAACTTCCTTACATTCATTGGCAAAACATTTTACCAACTGATTCATGAGATAACACAATAACCTCAGAGGCTTTGTCTGAAAAGGCTTTCTAAAAACCACCTATTAACCCATACAGTTCTGTTGGCAGCTCTCAGCATTTTGCTTGTTTAATATTCATTTCTTTCATGTAGACATATATTGCCAGTCACTACACACTGTGTGTGTAATATTTTATTCTGAAAAAGCTCCAGAAGTTTTTACAAGCTGGTTGTTGGTGAACTCTGCCTATAAAACCCAATGCATGCGCTGGTCTATTTTCTTTATTTGGTGTACAAATTGTGCCACAACAGTGAAAAGACAATTGAACATCTGTATTTTATGGTGTCCTTGAATGTCTGAGAAGTCAGATTGGAAATCACTCATTTGTCTCAGTCCTCTCCTTGAGACTTACCTCAGCCAACTGTTGAATACACAGTTTGCTGTAATCTTTTTTCTCAGTTGTCCTTCAGTATTTCAGTGAAAGTGCATAGTGAGAGCACAAATTTTGCCTCAAAAAACCAAAAATGAAAATTCTGTGTTTTGAATAACCTAAAACTGCTTGGAGCAGTTCATGCAGCACCGTGTCCACTAAAAGGGGATTGCTCCTGGTATTTGGGTTGGAATGTGTGGTTTGCACAAAAAATTCTGAGAGTTGTTCTTTAAATATTCCCAGTCTCAATGAGTTCTTTCTAGTTTTGGTCTCTTGGAAAGTTTCTCATGTAAGATGACTGAAAAAGCCATGTCTCATGCCTTACTGTCCCTTTAGAGATAAAAATTAAATTTGGACCATATCCTTGGATAACACAGCTGAACTTAATTTGTGTTACTGGGAATCGTGTGCACCTATTAACTTATGTAGCACTTGCTCCCCAAGGCAAAAGTCAGGGCTATAAATGTATCTTTCACCTTATAAATGACCGAGAAACTTGGAAAACTGTCAGTTGCTCCTGGTAAATATTAAGTAAATAAATGTTGAAAAATCATTGGGAAATTCAATCCAAATTCTGCGGGTTTCAGTGTATGAAGTGATTCAGTTGAAATAATTTACTCCATTAACAATGATGCTTGAGAAACTAGGAATGCAGAAATACACCTAAAAAAAATTTGGAGTGGACAATTGTAATATTCCTAATGCTCCAAAAAGGTGGAAGAAGTAGGCAGCTATAGACCTGTAAAATTAATATTTATCACTACAATAATGGGCAGCTATTAAGAGGGAGGATGAACACTTAGCCATAGGGTAGGACCTAAGGCTAAGCCATATTCAAAGATGATCAAACTTCTTTTTGTTAGTATTATTAAAAATACATTTTCTTGAAGGACACATAGCATGAAATAGCTTTAAATCCTGAAGCATAACACAAGAAAAACCTAATGTATAAAAGACTGGATTTAGAGGTTTTTAAAAAAGAAAGAAGCATATCATTGTAACTAGAATTGAGAGCTCTATTATATAATATAAAATGTTGCATATCAGAGAAAAAGCTACCTTATTAGCTTTCCTGTAATCATGTTGGGAGCGGGACAATATTGTAAGCTTTGCCTAGAATATATTGACAAATTGCAGACAGATTTGTAGTTTATAAACCCCAAACAAACACAAAAAAATCCTCAGAAAACCCCAAGGACTGGGGAGCAGGGTAAAAAGCTCCAAAAGTTAAACAAACTCGACCTAAGAGGGCAGGCAGCATGGTGATCCATTTTAAATAAATGACATATGTAAGGAACTTAGAAGATTAATGGACTGCACAATCCTGCCTGTAGTTTTTATTTCAGAGTAGTCATGTTTCTACCATTCCTTCATTTGCTTGTATTCATTATTTTTTAATAGTGTAGAACAGGCTAAATATGAACTAAAATAAGCCTAAGAAGGCCTAGTTCAACATCTTGCAGAAACTGGTGGAATGCCATTAATTCTAAAAGCCTCATAAGCATTGAAAGGTGTGATCAGATGTCACTAAAGCATCCTGTTTGTTGTTAGTGCCTCAGCAATCAGGTATCCTGTGCTCAGATCACCAAGAAGCTAAGGATGAAGCATGTGGAAGCAGCATTCAATGTATAAACTGGCAGATACTCGTGGATAATCAACAGCAGAGGGAGGTTTAGAAAATAAAAAATAAATGGAGGAAAAAAAACCCCAAACTTTCAGCTCTCATTCATGATTGTCTTAAAAGGGCAAAATATTCCTGTTAATTATTCTGGTCATTAAAACTGTAATGAATTATAGATTGCTTAGTTTACAACAGGCTGGGAGAAGCCTCTCTTTCTCAGCATAAGGAGCTACATTTAAAAGAGAGTTCGTGGAAAAGGCTATGACTGCATTTTATTTCCTTCTGCTCCAAAATGTCCTGGCTACACTGTCAGAGCTCTTGGAGATTTTTTATCCACTGTTGGGCTGTTGCCTGAGATTGTACCCATAGTCTGAATATTCAGGGGCTAACAATAGTTTTTGGCCCACACTTCTTGTAAAGATATTCAGGTCACCACTTTGAAATGATAAAATATTGTCCATGCATCCCATTGGCTCTGGCTCACAGCTTTTTAGAGAGTGCTGATACATCGCCCACTCTCAGCACTGACTGCAGCTAATTGGGACATACATTAGCATTTGGCAGTTCTGCTCCCTTCCTATGATCTGCCTCGTGGAATGTCCTTGCTTTCACTTTGCTTTGAATTGTAAATAGTAGAGGTTAAGTAGAAGTTAAATCTATTTCAGGTGGAGGTGTTGCCAGTACTGGAAGTTGCTTGGGGGGTAGTTTGCTATCATTTAGGGGAATAATATGTGATCTGATGACTCAGGGTGTTCTTGTTAAACCTTGGCAGGATTTTCATGGCCTAAAGGTACTTTGAGACTCCACTTTGGCCCTTATATGACTGATAAAGTTGATCTCAGCTTCTTTTAATTTTGATGTGGTGATTATTATCTCTCCTTGCTGAAGCACTTCTCACCTGTGGGTGTTGTATCTCCACACAGAAATTAGTGATGTGGCACATGTGGGCACACACTGGAACTTCTTGATAGTTTTAGCTACTGCAGGTCACAGTAACCCAGTGCTTATTTGAGTTGGCCAGAAGGAAGATGTGGCAATGCTGCTGCACAGACTGTACGGCTTCCCTATTACCCTTCAGAGGCAGCTCTGAATGACGGTATCTTTATTTTTGAACCTGATCATGTTTCCCAAAGTCTTCTGAAAAGATCGTCTGCATTTCCTTGCAGTGTTTCACAGAAATAAATTATGGGGATGATCCTGATTTTGTTAATCAGGTGGTAAGTCTGAGATATATCCAGACACATAGAACTGCTTTGGTGTGAGAGTTTTCTAACCTTGCTTGACCAGCCACTTCAAGCATCAGCTTGTGTTTTTCATTTAGGAAATATTTCTGCTCATTTCACTAAAAGCTTTCAAAGTTTCCAGCTGACCACAGGGAGCTAGACAGAAGCCCTAACTAAAGATCAGGGAGAGTCAGTAACTGCTGACTTTTCTGGAATTACTTTGAACAGATGGTTTGGCTGTAAGGAATTATGCTATCACCTAGACATTATTAGTGAAAGAACAAAAGAAAATGCAAATATAAATAGACATCTTGCTAAGCTGTGATCTTCAAAATTTTAATGTATTTTCCTATGCTTTCTGCAGATGCTTATAAGCAGTGAATGAGTTCTTTGCCAAGTCAAGTTAATGTCTTCCATTTTACACAGCAGTGAAAAACTAGGGAAATTACCAAATGAGCTCATTCATATTCTGGGGGTTTGAGAAACATATTCTAATGCAGAGGCCCAAAAGCTTTAATTCTGCAAGTTGGGTTCATAAAACATAATTGTAAGGATCAGATGAAGGACCTGTGATTCATAGTTCTGCAGTTCATTTTGTCCATTTTGTATGAGGTTTGTGGAATCAGTTTGATTTATGTATATGGTAATAGAATTATAATATAAAAATATTCACCATTTGATGACTTTGTATTTCATTGACAGGAAAGCATCACTTCCTGGATGCTCCCAAGCCTGTAAAACAGTACCCAAATAAATGAAACTTCATTTCCATTTTCAGGATGAGCAGTGGGGTTACAGCAATTCTTGCCTTAATTTTTCAAAGTATTTACAGCAGACATTAGGCACTCACAAAATTTTGAAGCTTTTAATCTGTTTTTGCTTGCTACTGCATTGGACAAACTGGTAGATTTTAGGTGGAGCATTCTGTATTGATTTTTGTGGATCTGGATCTATAATTCAGTTTACAAGGTTAAAGAACATTTCAGAAATTTTGAAATTATATTAGTTGCTTTCCTCCTTGGTATGATGACATTTGTAGAAAAGGCAATTCAGATATCCAGCTGTACCAAAGATTTTCTTTAATTGCTTGGCAAGATACATTGAAAATTATTTGTATTTTTGCATTATAAGAATTTTAGGGACTGCCTAGTGTATATCTCCTTCCAGAAGAGTAGAGTAGCTTTCTGTCCCCTTCTCGGTCTGAAAATATCATTCTGAATTGAGGAATTATCTGAACTCTGCCTCTAGAGAGAATCATAGCCTCAGTCAAGGTTGGAGGGGACCTCTAGAGGTTGTTTAGACCCCCATCCCGCTCAAAGCGGGTCAGGCTACACCAGGTAGGTCAGGGCAGTGTCCAGTCAAGTCTCACAGCACTTGGTCTGCAGTCTCACAAGTGCCGAATGCAGGGGGAGGATTTCACCCCTCCAGCTGCTGGTTATGCTCGTGCTGAGTCTGTGGAGGATGAGCTTTGCCTTTTCTACTTTAAGTTTGATCACTATGAAGATGCAAAACATTGTGAGTCAGACTAAAGTCTTTCACTTTTACAGAAATTGTTTTAAACCTTTAGCATTTCAGCTATTTCACATCCTGAGGCTTGGTTTTTGATATTCTGTATCGAGGACCCTACTAGACAAAAGTCTCTTGAAGTTCTGAAGGTCGGGTGTATGACAGCAGCAGCTTCTTCCTTCATTAAGAAGGGGGATGTTTATGGTGAAACATTTTTAAAAGAGAACCTATATATCTAATGGATATATTAGCACTCTGCCAGTCCAAATAACCAGAATTAAAGGAAAAACCAACAGGAGCTGATCAGCAGGATAATGCAATTATAACAGCAGAATACACATGTGCTCTGTGGTTGTATTTCAAATGCAGAAAGGGGCTGTGTTCTAACTTCTAATGCTTCCAGATAAGAAAAAAAACCCCAAACAAACAACAAAACAACAAACTGATCTACTTGGGATCTTTACAAAAAAGTAGTTAAAAGGAAAGGTAAGTGCCTTAAACTATACAAAAAATATTCTAAAATGATTGTAACTGTTGTAATACAGTTAAATGTCATCACAAAGGACAGGCAGTGAAATTTGGTAGCTGGAAAAACGAAACAAGCCGTGAAGACCATCGTACATTTAAGAGCTGGTAATAGCAAAGTGATAGGCAGCTGATAGGCTCCAGTGTAACAGATTCTTACTGGTCCCAAGTTCTTTGGTTTTACTTAAAGAAGAGTTCCTTCCTGAGGACCTCAAAGGTAAGTCATTGTCCACTCCTTTCAAGCACTGCAAGTACATACATGGTATGTGGTCTCTGTCCACCTCTCAAGTTGTAACACTTTCCAGCAGTCAGATCCTGGGGGTCTGCATAGATTTACCAGACCTGCCTGGACCCAGATGAGCTCTGTAGGATTGGATCTGATCTGAGCTCTCACACAGACTCCGATCTGCAGGCAAATACTCAAACATGAGACAGATGGTTCTGTCACCTTGTTTGAACTTAAAGCAACATCAAAAATCTTAGTAACTGGCCTGTGTGTAAAAGCAGAAGAATATTTAGAAAATAAATTTTCCATGTACAATTATTTTGACATCAAAGCAATAAGAAAAATAAGTGAGAACTCTAAATCACATGTTATCAACTATAAAATTAGGTTTTACAGCATTAAACTAAGAACGAATTACTACTTGTTTGTTTATTTATTACAAGCATTAAAAGAAGAATGATAATTACTAGCCTGTTTATTCATTACAATAACCTAGTATGAAACCTTCAAAAATCTACAATGCATAATATTGACATGTTTGGAAAAATTTTTCTATAATTGGTTGCTGCATAAAAATTATAATTAAGCTCACGCTTAATTATACTGAATGCCTTTTTGACCACGTCTATGCCTTTTCCCATTGAGTACTTGCAAGCAGGTTATTCATGTGTTAACATCTATGGAGCTGTGCTAGCTCAGTTATTTCAGACATCCTTGACTATTTAAAAACTGTGATTTTTTTGAAAAATCAGGGAAAGAGTCTCTGGAAGAATCCCGTTAAACAAGTTTGTAGTAATTCTCTCACATTTTGTTCCTTCATTTCAGATGGAAGGGTGGGGTTTTGTTTACAAAGTTTCCAGCTAATATATGTAATGCTTTATTTTTGTAATGTTCAAATTGAAAAAATGTTTCAGGTTCAATTTCTTTGAAGAATTTTTCATTTTTAAAACCAGAGAATTAATGCCATTTTTTTTCCATGGTGAAAATGCAGATGCAATGCTACATGAAGGGGTGCTCAGGACAATTTGTTGATATCTAGGTGGTCTTGTGGTCCGTCCAATCTGCTTGTATTTTGCAGTGTTGTCTTCTATGCAGCTCAGGATTTATCACGTTTCATGCTTATGTTTCAGAATTCAGTCAAGTTTTCTGTCTTGTGTTTTCCTGTTTATTGCACAAAGCGTAGCAGCCATTTATGTTGGATTATTCTGTGGAGGCACACTGAGTGCTGTGTGCTTTTTGAGACAGTCCAAGAAAAAAAACCTGTATGATCACTAGAAATTCAGCAGAGGAATCTGAGGAGCAGAGTTAGATCCAAGTAGTCCAAAATTTTCCCACTGTTCTGTGGGAGCAAACCTAGATTTGTTCTTAGGTTTGCACTGCCAGGTTTGGGCTTCTCAGATATGATAATGTAGAGGTGATGTTATGACATATGATAATACATTCTCAATGTTTTTCATTTGGAGGGTGTTTATTTCGTTTTTTTGTTTCATTTGTCATAATTTCAGGCCAAAGTAATAGTTTTAAAAGAGAATCTGTCAGTGATCTGACAATGCACTTAACGTTTTCAGCCACTTCACAGTATTTTATTTCTCTGAAAAATACATCTGTTCACTCTGCTTTCAAAAAAAATGGTGATTTTTAGTATCAAGTGTATGGTAGGATTTTGTTACCACAGGAAGGATACCATCATATTACACAGGCAGTATGTTACAATAACAGCATATTATAGAGTGGACCTAAATATTCTACCAGCATGCCATTAGGGAAACTCTTCCTTCCTCTTCAAATTGATGAAGACATGAGGGTAAATGTACATTTTTGCTGGTAGTGCATCTGTATTAACCTCTTCTGCCAGGGCTTACACCTTCTCTCCTGCCTGGCTGACAGAACTGCACCAAGAGAAGATTGTGGTCCTGACTTTGTAAGGGATTTTCTTTTAAGAATTTTAAGGAATTTGTTAAAATTTTATGGTATCAATCTGTGTTCTCATTAATGGATGATCACACTATTACATAAATTCTGGTTATTTACATGCAAACCTGAGACTGTTCTTGGGGCCATTTGTACAGTTTTGAGATTTCTTTTTTTTTCTTAATTCAAATGTGTATCTCTTTGCTGTGTGAGAATAAAGGTTAGTCACCACCATAATTATTACTCAAAATCTAATTTATATGTGACACGCAAAAATCTCCCAGTGGAAACAGATGGATTTTTCTTCACTTTAACAGTGAAGATTGGATTCTTCAACAATTGTTGAGAAGATTCCCTGGGACTTATTTTTCAGGTTCTTTCTGCTCCATATTAAAGCATCTCTCTGGTTCTCTTGTCTTCTCTTTTATTGATTACTTCTTTACAACTTAAGGTGTTATAATGCTTCTGATTATGGATATTTGTATTCCCTTGTCTCAGACTCTCTCAAATCATTAGTAAGAAGGTTTTCACCTAGTTTTTTCCTTTGCTAGAACTGAAAGAATTGGTTGCTTGTATTTTCTGATTTTTATGTGTCTAGTGTGAAAAATTGCTAGGCAGTAACTGCAAATGAGTGCTTCTTTCTTACTGGCACTTTCACTACGTTTGTTTTCAACAAGTGCTCATCTTTTTACTGGTAAATTGTTGGTTTCTTTTGCTTTTTTGCAGAGGTCACCAAGTAGTTTAAAAATTCTGTTTGTAATCAGGCAGGTTGTGTGACATACTGTGTGTAAACTAAAATCAGCATGTGTATATAGAATGTTCTCCCTGTGCAACATGCCTCAAAAAAACTTGGCTTAATTTGAGGCTGCCTTGCAGGTTTGCTGCTTGTTTGATGTTGCACATCACATCTCTCAGTAGTTTCATCAGGTTCACAGTAACTAATGTTACTTCTTCGGTTCCTCTTGATCTCATCATCCCGCTGGTATTTTGTGTGACACTCTAGCCTTACATCCAGCACAGTTCTCTTCCTTTTTTTTAAGCAGTTTGTGGGGTGCACATGGCACTGAATGGTGCTGCTGTTTGGTAACGGGGACAGAGAAAGCATTCTTAATTCATATGGGTAAGCATTTTTAATTCCATGGGCCCGGACAAAGGCAACCAACCACGAACTGCACTGTAGAAGCAGCAGATGGAGAACATTACAGAATTTTATGTCATTAACTTTTCTTTTATATATTTTAATGCATTATATATACAATAATTTACTGCTGCTTTATTAAACCAATAGAGTTAAATTAGTGTTAAGTGGACTAAAGGGTAATTGCCTATGATTACTTCCAATGGCTTGCATGAGTCCGAAAATTTTTAATTAATGATCAGAATAGCTATAAACTGAGCCCTGGCCATTTAGTTCACTATCCACAGAGAGCAGAAAAGGCTGCTCCCCTGGCATAGTGGGATGGCTCTTACTCAGTTTGGAGACTGCTTCAAAGATAAGCTCCACTAAACCCTGATGCCCAAATATATTGCATCAGTGGGTACTGGCTGAAGGAATCCAGGAGCGCTGGAGAAAACAATGCCAATTCCATTCACCTCATGGGCAGCAGCACCATGGGAAGGGGTAGGAGGTGATGGCAAATGCAGTGGTAGAGAAGGGGTATTTTGTGCAGTGTTTTCTTCAGCAACAACTCTTCTTTGCCTCCTCCAGAAGATGAGAGAGTGAGGAGCTGTTGCACTATTGCGTCAGTAGCACAGAGCAATCTGTGCATTGCTGCTTAAGTACCAATATTAATGTCCCTAATATCAACTAATGCTCCATATCAATTAATATTTCTGAGCTGAGAAAAGCCCCAGTGACATGTGACAAAAGCAGTAATCCAGCAAGAACAAAAGTTAAAATGTTGCTCTTCCTTACAAATCAGACAAAGCTGGGAAAAAGCTGTGTTTTTACAACCTCCTGTATGTTTTCTTTGGGATGATTGAGAGACATCTGTCATGGCAAAGGAGAATCAGGTGATTCAGGCCTCAGAGGGATAGTAAATCATTGCAGTCATTCTGACAGAGGCTGAGAGCTTGAACATTCTCATTCTCCCTTAGAAAGTACACTGCAGAAAAGTAGTACGGTTTTTTTCTTGCCACTTTTCTTGCACACTTCATCTTTTTTCAGACAATGCACTAAGGCACCCTTTCTTAAACAGTACATAACCTTTCTTTAGAGATGTTTTGTGTCACAGCTTATAGCATAAAAAATAAAGTGAGGAATTAATTTTTTTAAATATACACATAGAATTTTCTCGTATATTTGGGTGGTCTTTGCTGGATTCTTTTCAGTTTCTGCACAAAAAAATATTGCAGTCGTGTTTCCTATCATTATCTTACTCTTTGTACAATGCCTGTGTTTTTACTAAGGCTTGAAGACCTGCTTTGCTTCTTGTATACATTTTAAAAAGTTATATCTAATCACAGAAACAGAACAGTGTGAAAATACAGACAAGTTTGTGGCTGATCACTAAAATCCCTCTTCTGCTCATTGTTGTAGCACCCACTAACATTTCACCAACTACAGTACTTGAAGGGATATCCTTACAGCTTCTAGGATGAGGCCTGATTTTTTTTCTTCCCGGGAACTGGCTTTGCTTATTCACAAAGGCATCATCAAAACAGCTAAAGGGATTTAGGTGCCCAAATCCTAATGATTGTTTAATGTGAGCCTTTGAAGGTAACTGAGACAAGCCAGCATACTAAGAGAAACACAACAGCATTTCACTTAAACTGTGGCATAGTGAGCAGGGGTTTGGGTGTATTGTGGCCATTCTGTACAATGCTCAGGGGAGAGGACTCAGGAATGTTGTTGATGTTTCTATAGAATATGATTTTTTTTCATTCTGTTATGTTCCTCACCACTTCCTAGGATTCACCCTGGAGATAATTAGATATGCTGAAACACCTTCCCACAAACTGAATTTTGAAGAAAGGAAGCAGCTGGATGAGGATGTGTCTGTTGCTGAGGTTGAACAGTCAGCCTGTGTCCTTGAACAAATCCCCCGATCTCAAAGGACTTTCTGCTGAAATATGCGAACAGTTACAGCAAATTTTGGGAAATTTCCTAACTAAAAATGGAATGAGTCATCCACATCAGTTTTATATCTGCTGTTAGCTCAGTTAATAGCCATGTATTAGGGAAAAATGATGAGAATCATGGAAGTTGTGTCTCCTAGAGAGCTATTTTGTTATGCAGTACAGATACTAAATTGCTTTCTAATCTATAATTCTGAACATTTTTTTCCACTTTTGTTCATTAAGACTGAACTGTTTTCACATGGAAAGGACATGACTTGCACATTTGAAGACTACATGTACCACACTGTACACTGTGTTCAGTATAAGACCTGAATGTAGAGTGAATATAGAAATAGCTTTTCATGATGTACAGTGGTGCTGTCATGGCATGGTAACCAAGAAATAAATTTATCTTAGTACAGGAACATTCATCTTTTCCTTGGATACAATACAAATCAAAGACAGTTGACTGAATATGATACTTAAATACAGAATCTTAAAGATTAAGATAATTCTCAGATGTAAATAACCCGACATTTAAAATTAAGGCAGAAACTCCAAGATTGTCCCTACCTATAGTATTGAGCTTTTACAGTTTTGAGTAATATACTCAGTGTGCTTGCATGAATCTCAACTTTTGTTTTGCTCATTACCTGCTGTTTACTTAAAATAACCTGCTGACCAAAAAGAATTCAGTTATACTTGGTTGTGTATCCTTTCATATTTTGAAGGGAAAATTGTGTTCAGTAATTCTTGTCACGTTGTCTTGCCTAGCATGAGAGGAAGAAAAATATCACATGGATGTGTTAGAGTCCAGTCCAGTTCTGAACTCTGATCGGTGGATGTTGTGGCTTAAAGACCTGTTGACAAAGAGCAGCCTAATGTAATAAGAGTTTGAAGCAGACATGTTTTGTTTCCCACCCCATTAGACAGCACCATGTGCTGTGCTGATTGACCATGGCCTCTAGCAGGGGTCCAGTGACTTAGCCTCGTGTCTGTAGATCTATAGCAGACAAATCAATTGTTCGGCAGTCAGTTTCCTTAGAAGTATAATAAATCTATGTAGTATCTAGAGAATAAAATACTTAGCAATATTATGGCTATTTTTGTAATTATCTCAATTAGTAGCTTGTTTCATGCAGCTTTGAGTCAGGCAGGGAAGATGTCTAGCTCTGAATTCTATCCTGTAGTAAATTATACTTGCACTTCTTATGAGAGCAAAAAGGAAAGAAAACGTTCAAATTGACTTGGTATCTCTTAGGAGACACAACCACAGGGGTGATAGTGTTACCAGCAGTACCTCGGTAATTGCCTCTGCGCATAGGTCAGCAAAATGCTGTGGGACCTGCAGCTCTAAGAACACATACCAGTTCTGTGGCCCTTGGGTTTTTTTCAAACTATGACTTAAACATATGGTGAGTTATTTTTTACATACATGTGATGCGTTGGTAAAACAAATAAGTAGTTATTCTCAGAAGATTTGCTGTAACCCATTCTCAAGTATCAGAAGATACATCTCTCCTCCATTGTGAATCTTGGGAGCTGACACTTTACCTAGCACTTGTTGCATTCACTTTCCAGATCACGTGAATGGTCACTGTACAAGCCCAACATCCCAGAGCTGCAGTTCAGGCAAACGACTTTCCAGTGCGGATGTGTCGAGAGCAAACCGCCGAGGGCCCGGCAGGCCCCCCTTCAGGAAAGCCCAGTCTGCAGCCTGCATGGAGATTTCTCTCCCAGTCACCACAGAAGGTGGGTGGCAATGACTGTTTTGCCAGGTATTTGTGAATTTCTCACCAGGTGTGAAAGGGAATGAGTTCAGCAGGATCCTTGTCCCAGTCATTGCCTGAACTAATTAATATTTTAAACTATGATAGGCAAACAGCAACACCATGACCCTAATGCTCTTTTTGTGAAGAGCATTTGTATGCTAACCTGCCCACCTGCAGAAGTGGCTGCATCACAGTTACAGCTGGAACCAGCACTCCCTAATTTCCAGAATTGCTAATGAAGACAGAGTAAGGGGAATTATATCACTCAGATTGTCTACTTTTATATTTTTAAATGCAAATGGTTGCAGATAGCTTTGTTATTAGTGGCACATGGCTAGATTTGATTTTTTAATTTTTATGGTAACACAGAATGGCAAATTTTTTCTTCCACTTTAATGACTGATTATGAACATAACATAACCCTTTCAATAGCTCTCTTTATGTGCCACACAAACATGGTAAATAACACTGTCATATATTGGCTCCTGATGGAAAATATACCACTGCCACAGTAGTTTCTGTTGCTGTGTGTTTTTCTTCATCCTGTGTAGTACCAAACTCTTCTGGAATTCTTGTATGCAGATACTGCTGCAATATCAGCACTACTTGGACCTGCCAAGGCCACAGTATTTTCTGATATACTTTTATGCTTCTTTTCTTCTTCTCTCCCATGCTCCCAGAGTAAACAGGGTCACTGGCAGGCAGAACCCACAGCCCCCTAAGGCCCCACTGGCTCTTGTGTACGAAACATTTAGTAATGCAGTGATACTTTCCATGGCATGATGTTGCTTTCAGCATACCTGTATCATGAAAGAGTCACTTTATGTAATTCATCACTATTTATAATACCTATCAAGTTTAATATAAAAGTATATCTCTTTTAGAGATCATCATCTAACTTCCTTTCATGCTTGAAAAGTTAATTAAATTGACATTAAAAAATTCCTATTTAAAAGTAGCACTTAAATAGTATTAAAACTTTCAGTAAAGTTAGTGAAAGAGCGAGCCAGACAATCTCCAGAGTTGTTTATATCAGCATGCAGTGTGATGTGATGGAGCATGGTTTGAGTTTCTCCTTGGGTGTGTGGATTTTTCAGCAGGTCTGTTGACTAAAATAAATTTCTGATTATCTGTATTCTCTCAGTAAAGCAAAGCCTTCTGTTCAGCTTGTCTAAACTATTTTTCAGTTGGTGGTATTAGTCTTTTGAGTTCTAGCTCTACTGCCTGATCTGCCGCTGAATTTCTAGACACACTGTTTTGTCAAGTGGTTTGATGTATTTCTAAAGGTTTTTCTACTAAAGAATATGGTGGAAGGTGGTATGATCCTTGGAAGATTCTTAGTCTAGGTGAGGGAGAAGGAAGAAGAGAAGTTAAAAGGTTTGAGAAAGAGTATGCTGAGAATAAGAATGCTCTCTCTAATGTGAAACTGGCTCTGTTCAAAACCTTCTGGTTGAGCTGTTCCAAAATAAAATGAAAAAATTCCCCTTTCTGCTAAGAATTTATTGGCTACTTAGGAGCATATGCTGCAACAATCAATAGATGTATTCCCAAGAAATTATTTCCTTTATTTTTGTATTCTCATGAGCTCAGTCAAGACACATATTTTATGTCCTTTCTAGAAAGGTAGCATTTCAGGTTAGAATTTGGAAGGATTTTATTATTCTACCAGACTAGATTTTTTATTAGAGTTTGCTATCTCAGTCCTCTTTAGAACTTCTTATACATTAAGAAAAAAAAAAGAGCTTGTGTGGGGGTAAATGGTTCTTACCTTTTTAAAGCCTGTCTCCAAGGCACTGATAATACTTGGAGATTTTTTTAACAATGCTTCCAGTTCCTGCTCTTTACAACCTCTTCTATATGATCTTATTAAAAAGATAATTTATTTTGGTAAGTAATCATAAGACATCTATTAGAATAATAAATGAATCTTCTCCCCTTGCATTGGATTTCAAAATCTACTTATTTAAATCTGACCTTCTGGTACAATAGGAAGTGTATTTCCAGCATTTTTATCAAGTCTATTTTCAAGAAACTTTCACACAATAAATATTTCTGACTTGGTTCCAGTGAGCTGATTGTCAAGATTTTGCTGACTCTCACCTCTTTACTTCTGCAGAAGGATTCCTGATATAGACAAACATTTTTGAAGAATGTTTTTGCAATGATGAATCATAGGAAGGAAATGGAGGGGAAGGGGAGGGGGAGGGTGGTTGTCTTGTTTTCTGCTGGTTGAAATATTGCAAACTGCTCAGATTCATACAGTGCTGATATTTCTTCCACATTCATAGAAGAATAATTCAAAAGCCAGGTATGGCAGTGGCAGAGGAGTGGTGCATCATTACTGTTACTGACTAAACCTATGTTTTTCCCAGTATCCTCATCATCCTCTTTGATGCTTTTTTGAAATGTTACATGTTGTCTCAGTATCTTCTGCATTCAGAAATGCACTACTCTCATGTCTGTAGTAAAAAAAATTCTGTAGTTCCTCAATATTCTCTATCTAATTTTAGCAAGAAATTAGAACCTTGCAAATTCTCAGGAGCGTATTATTGTTTATAAGGAAGAGATTTTTTTTTTATGGTGAGGGAGGTGAAGCACTGAAACACACTGCCCATAGAGGTGGTGGATGCCCCATCCCTGGAAACATTCAAGGTCAGATTGGACAGGGCTCTGAACAACCTGACCTAGTGGAAGCTGTCCCTGTTTGTTGCAGGTGGGTGGGAACTAGATGAACTGTAAAGGTTCCTTCCAGCCCAGACTACTCTATGATTCCATGATTATTGATTCTAAACAACCTTGTTTGCACATACTTTTGACTAAGCAGTATATTTCTTGAAATAATAAAAGAATTTATTGGCATTGTAAACAAACCCACAAATACAGGAAATTCCATTGCTGAGCTTCTAAAGTCTAAACTTCAAGTCCCTTTTGACAGGAAGTTTTTGAGATTTCAGGAGTTAGTGATTGTATTTTTTTTATAAGGCTTTCTTGCACAGAGTATAAACTAATTTTTTTATTATCAAGTTAACATTGTGCTCTTAAATATCAACAGTAATAAAAAAGACACATGAATGCAAATTATTCTTTGCCAATAAAATCCTTACCGAGATTCTGACCCACGATAATCTGTAGAATAGGAATGTGTTTTGTCTCCAAGCTTAGTGGATTTCTTTGCAGGCTGTAGCCATTTGCACTGCTCATGTTTCAGTCTGTTAAAGCTCTGGGCTCTGACTAGCACCCAATTTTTCTGCAGGTCCTCACAGAAACACTGAAATAGGGATTAAATTTTTGTTTAGCTTCCTGGGGAAAAGTGTGGCTCGACTGGTTTGCCTTCTGTACTGTGGCACAGATCCAAAATAGTCCATCTCAGCCTAAGAGCTAACATCATAGTTTTTAAACTTGCAGAGATCCCAGTCTGATCAAGAATTGCAGTGTAGATAAGAAGACCCCAAACATCCGCCTCTCTTCTGCACAGGAAAACAAAATATGTATTTCGGTTGAGTTTTCAATTGTAATTTTAGATTAAAGAAAACACTGAATTAAAGAAAACAGTGGCATTAAAGAATAAAAATAAAATTGCTGTGGGAGGGAGCTCATTGTGGTTGTACTTGAGTAGCTGGTGGGTACATGGATGCGTGCACAGATGCACGTGCTGGCACACATTTCTCCTTGCTTTGTGTGTTACAAGAAGTCTTTCAGGTTTGATACTTGGTTATTGGTTGGTTTTTGGGTTTTTTTCAAACAGTGCTTTTTAAAGCCATTTTACATTCTCCAAATGTTTCTCTCTGGCTTGTGCTGGCTGACTCTGCCATTTTTTTTCTCCTTGTCTGCATCCATACAGAAAACCGGGCATTCTGCCTGCATATGTCCACATGTGGTTCTATCATACATCGTGGGAAGAAAGTAAAGACAGAGTGGAGCTTTTCCTTTGAAATGATGTGTTTGGAAATTTGTTTTCTTCCAGCAACAGTCATAGAGAACTATCTTTTTTATTATTCTTTTTATTGCCCATTATGTAGTTTCTAATTAGTCCAGCCTAATTACCTTTTTCTACAAAGGCCATTTACATCTTGGTGCTACAAAATTGCCTCTGAACAAGGAATCCTAGCAAGGTTTTGCTGTGCACTGTAATTTTCTAGTAATGCTACGAACAAAGTCTTTGAATTTGCTTTAGTTTTCCTCTAAAACAATTCCATTTCAGCACTTAGCTTTTGGGTTAACTCTTTTGATTATACGTGGTTAAAATTTGATACAGAGCACTTGAATTGAAATGTCACTGTGAACTGGCAAAACGAACCACTCAAGAATATAGTTATTATTTTTAATAACCTTATCAAAATTCTGTGGCAAGTACAACACAATTTCCATTTTAACTGATCCAGCATACTTTTATACTTCAAGTTTTTCTTTTGTGCCTGTATATGCATAGAATGACTACAGTTGTTCGGGGATAAATTGTTCTCTTATTTGCATGATTTTGTCCAATTTATTTTGGAAAATGTGCAGTATTTATCATATACTATATCATTTAAACTTCTTTTATACATCAAGAGTGTTTGTGAAAATTACCATTAAAAAAAAGCCTTCTAGGTAGTGTGTTTGAGACTTGCAGATTTTTTTCCCATGGTGGATTTTGGTTTTGATGCTGAGTTTTTTGAGGCTTTTGGGTTGTTTTTTATATTTAGCAAAATTTACAGTAATTTTCTGTGTGTGTGTTAGCCTGTTACTTTGTTCTGTTGTTTATATAACAAGGTTTCCAAAGTCTTTGGATTGATCTGTACTTTCCTCAGTATTACAATGTGTGTGAAGCCACAGAGAAGGGCAGACACTTGCTTTTGTAAGTCCAGTGTGGTGTAGTTGGGGTCTTGAAACATGATACTGAGTAGTTATCTTAGAAAAAAGGCCACTGCCTGAGGAAGCAGACTCACCTGGTGTCGTGCTGAACATTGCAGTGTTTGCTGTGTAATGTATATAAAATTTATATCATTTTTCCCTTGTTAGTTACGACTGTGCTGTTAAGCTGTCTCCAGCAGCGCTGTATCCATAACACAGTGGATTTTTTTGCACTGGATGAGTAAATGTGACCATGAGATTTCCTTCCCATGTGGCAAGGTGGGGGTAGAAGAGGGAGGTTTCTGTTTTTATCACTGGCTCCTTTTTTTCTTGGGTCTGTTGGGTCTGAAGCCCACATGTGGATGTGAGGTAAGTAATGATGACCTAGAAGATGGTTGGTCTGGTTTCCAAGGCAGCGCTCCCTAGGCCTCCAAGGAAATCGAAAAAGAACCTGGTTGCTTGATGTAGAAAAATATTGGGGAAAAAAGCACAAAATTACTCAAAGGCATGGCAGTGTACTGCAGAGAGGAAGGGAATAGTCAGCTGTCTGCGTCTCTTGAGAGAAGGACAGGACATAAATTACTAAGGCAGAAGCCTGACTTAAGGAAGACAGTTGGGGATTCATTTTGATCACAAGGGTAGTTAACTGCAGAAATTAATTCTCTGAGGAGGTTGTTGCTTCTCTGGCAGGTTTTCAGAACAGCTCATGTTCTCTGGCACATTCCCTTTGCCAATACTCTCTGTGTTGCGGAGTGGATCATTTCTGGTAAACTTCCTTGCCCAAGCAGCCAAGCCAGACCGACCTGACCCACTGAGCATGGCACAGCAAGTCTGGGGCTGTGCTTCATGAGGCCCCTGAGTGCCATGGCTTTTCACAGCTGGACTTTTATAGCAGACGGAAAAACCCTTGGCTTGATTTTTTTTTTCTTTTATTTATTTCTCAGGGAGGGGATTATGGTGTTGCTTCTTCCTGTACATCATTTCAATTTTGATAGCGTTTGAAGTTACTTTGCCATCAGTGTAATTGGTAAGACTTGTATAATAGGAAAAAACTTAAAGACACTGTGGTAAACCACAGTCCCCACTGACTGTTCAGTTTGTCACTATATTTCTTGTCTGTGCAGAGGAACAGCTAAAAATGTTGCACAGAAGACTTGTTCTGTATCTAGAAAGTGTGTTTCTTACGGCAGAAAGCTTTATTCAAATAAAAAAAGCAGCTTTTAGGAAGCTGAAATTATTTTTTCCTATGTTAAGGAAAATCACAGCACTTCTGATCTCATGGGCACTGTAAACTCAAAGATTTCTGAACAGCAAATTCTGCATGGCTGTAACAAAACGTCTGGCAGCAAAAAAAGGCAAATATTCCAAGGAAGGATATTCTAGTGTCTTCTGTAAGGTTTTCATATACCTTTAAAAGTATTCAGTTTGAACACTGAACTATATGATCCTTAGTTTATTCTTGGGGGAATATAATTGTTTCCAGGAGTGACTTATCCATAGTGTTAAGGTCTGTTTCAGTTATGGTGGAGGTGTGTGTGTGCTTGCATACTACTCTAGGGAAAATAAAAACTTTCTCTCTTCTGCTTCCTTTTAGAAGGGAGATGTGAAGATATTTTAAAGGTGAGCAAGGGTCAAAGGCTGGTCTGGTTGTGAAACAGATGCACCAGAAATAATGGCAGCTGGTCCTGGGAGTAAGGGGACAATTCAGTCCACCTACCTCAATCCATCTCCGTAGGATGAAGTGTGAGAGTGCTTCTGAGAGTGATGTCTTAAGCAAATAGCTGGGGCCTGCCCCTTGCCCAGGAACTCTGCTAGGGGACATGCTCACGGAGGTTGTTATGGCAAGAGGGAGCCCAGTTTCTAGATCATATCAGTGGGATTCAAGTTCCCTAGAACACATTAGTATTTTGTATTAGGTCCACAGTAAATAAAACACAGGACCAGAATGGCCAGAAACTTGAGGCCTGACCTCTGAGCTGAGTGTCCTATCAGGGGTTCAGCTTCCAGGAGAGACATGAAGAATGCTGGTTCTCTTTATACCTCGAGGCCACCAATGCAGGAGGCAGGGATGGATGGATGGATGCATGCGTGGATGGATGGATGGATGGTGGAGTTGGTCCTCTTAGGCTTATCTGTACCCCAGCCCCCAGTTTTCTGCTGAGCTCTACGGTCACTAGGCTGCACAAAGCCAGAGTTGCCGTCATCATTTAGAGTGAATCATAATCTTTATCAGAGATAACCACTGGTTTCTCTCTGAGGTTTAAATGGAGCTCAAGTATGTGTCTGCCTAAATCTGGTTACAACACAGCTTGCAATGCCTTATGTCCCTGGAAAAAGGAGTGGGAGGAGGTTGTTGAAGAAGGTGGAGTGCCTCGTGAAAGAGCATGTCTGATGGCTAGGAAAGGCCTGGGAAGAAGTGGAAGAAGAACCTTGCATAGATGCATGTGAGCTGCTGGTGCATGAATTCCAACTCTGTTGTGTTAGATGCAGTTCATGTTTGGGTTTTTCCTTGGAGTACATTTTCTGTTAGGTTCTGCTAGGATCAGCTTGATTTCTTATGAGAATCTGCAACTTTTCCTTATTTTTAAAACAACCAGCTCAATGAAAAATTTGTTGTTCTTACAGTCACTGAATGTCTAGTTAGTTTTAATTTAAATGATTATTTGATACCAGGTGAAGCTAATTTTGCACTGTACTTTAGGCATGTTGAATTTGAGGGTAAGTTATGCACTGCATACTCAAATTTAGCATTTTTTCCTTGCTACCCATCCCTTCAGATCAACACGAAGTGTTTTGCTACAGGCATGGTCACTTCCCTTGGCCTGCCTCTTCCACTCCCAGGGCCCCTGGAGGTCCAGATTTTGTGGATCTCTGAACTTTCAGCCCAATGGCAGCCTGGGGAGGATGTTGAGGTCCCCAACACCAGGGGTGGCCCAGGTGAGAAAGGTGTGGAGGCAGAGATGTTGCTGTGCCATGGCTTCATCATCTTTCATGATGCCTTTTGTCTCCACCTTTTCCTTGGGTACTTCCATGTATGAGAGTTATACAAGTTATTATTTCCTGAACCATCAGTATTATGAGAGATGCTTCAGCAGAATGGATAGTTCAGGTTGGGGTTTAAGTTCTAGAGAATTGTGATGTCTTTGATTAAAAAACATATGTCCAAGCTTATAAACTGTGTCCAAATTGAGCTCTTAGTGATGTTAATGTGAAGACAGTTTGCTTGTGTAAGTCAAGGGAAGTGATTCATACAATTAAATATGGAAGTTTGATGCATTCTTACTGCAAAGATCTTTTGCATTTTTATAGAAATAATTTCTACTTCCTTTTCAACACAAAGAATAGTTCTGCCCTGACAGTTCCCTTCTGTTTTTAAAACTTGCTGAACTAAAACATAAGCCTGAACTTTACTGTATTCCAGAAATATCAAAGTAAAGATCCAGGTCTGCTGCCTTGAATCTATTTTCTCTTTCAAGCCTTTGTTTGCCATCATTTCCATCAGTCTTGTATCAGTGGGAGTTCCATGAAACCTTTCAGGTTACACTGCCTTAATTGTAGCAACTTCAGGGCAATGCATTTCAGAACTTTCTCCAGGGAGGGTCAAGCATCCCACAGCTGTGAGCTCCATGAGAGCACAGACACAGCCAGCATGGCCGGAATGCTCTGCAAGCTGCATATCCACAGCATCTTTCTAGGGAAACTTACTTAACTCGATCTGGTAGGAAATCATTCACAGTAAAATTCCAGGTTATTAGCACATTATTTGTGCCTAAGACAACTTCTGCTGCTTTCTAGTGAATTGGTTTATGTGGAATGCAGCTTTAGAGTGGTGCTATTAAAATGGTGGTTTTATTGCCAAGCAAACGTGCAGCCTTCCTAAATGTGTGTTACTTCCTGCCCTTTTCTCCTCTCTGTTGCTGAAGGGTTGCCATCAGTGCTGTGGTTTGGTCTCTGTCTCTCTATGATGTTACTGTGCACAGATTCATGTTGGAAGTGTAATTCCTTTACTGTATATTTCCACTGACATTCAGAGCTTTGCATGCTTTCCTGACTACCTAATTTTGAAAGTGACAGATTTGTCTTAAAATTTAAGATGATGGTCTCAAACTGGCAAATGTTTTAAATCGTTCCATTGGCTTCTGTTAGGTTTGATGTTTGGGATTAAAACTTATAGAGTTCTCTAAGTGAGGAGTATATAAACCATTCAACTTTTCTTTTTTTTCAGAATAAATCGATTTCCGTGTCAGAAAGGTCAGCTTTTGTATATATTTCATAAGCAGATCAATTACTCATTACTTTAAAACCAGGAAAGGATCTATAAATAGCATTCAAGACAATCAATTGCAAAACTCTACAGTAATGAATGTAAATATTTGCAATGAAAATGTGGATCTTTGTCACTGGTAGGTTTGGGTTTTTTTGATTCCTCGTAACAAGTGATAGTTTTATTTTCCTGATTCCTAACTTCATAAAGAAAACCACTTTATGCTTCTGTGTTAGTCCTAATTCCACTGTTTTATAAAAATCCCAGTAATCATTTCCTGGAAGGTACAATAGATGAGGATGTGTTCCCCTTACAAAGCTTTTGCTGAAGCTGAGAATAGACAAGTCAGAACATCCGCCTGAACATGGCATACATGTGGGGTTTTTTTAATTCTATGGGAAAGTGAGGCAATTCTGGATTTATTTCTGCTAAGCAAAAGGAAGTTAAAAGAAAAAAAAAATCTCTGCAATCTCTGCTCTGTACAGGTGGCAGTTGAAACACATGGAATCATTTAATCAAATTATCTTTTAAATTCTCAGAAAACCCCCAGACCCTAAATTAAATCTTCCCCTAGACACCAGTGCACTGCAGCAGGACACTCTGTCAGGCAAGGAAGGGGCTGGGACAACTGCTCAGGGCTGCTTTTGTATAAATGTCATGATGATGTTTGGCTCAGTTGTTCCTGTCCTTTTGCAATGCTTGTGCCTTTGTGGCAGTGGGCTGCATTCCCAGAGCTCCAGCACTTACATGGAGTCAGAACATCCTCACACGATGATCAGCACTGCACTGCTCGCACACGGATGGACAAAGGGAAGACTCAAAAGCACCAGCTTCCTTTTTAACCTGTGTGTGCACTGAAGTGTCCTGTGTGTTTTTATGTGAGGTGGGGAGCAAGTTAGAGGGGTTTTGGTTGCTTCTAAGTCATAAAACTTCTGTTTGTATGCTGCTGGTTCATCACCTGAATTTAGCAACCAGTCCAGTGTCACAAAGGAAGTTGGTTCCTGAGTTTCCACCTGCAGCTCATTAACCCAAACCATGCATAGGATGGTGCTGAATGAAAACCTTTTGAAGAAAGCAGAGCTACTCTTAGGATGGCAGTGGTGTTTATTTTGTGTGGCCTTAACACATGGAATGCAGCATTTTGAAATGCATTGATTGCAGGTCATAATGCTCAGAGCTGTTCATCACCCAACCCAGCATCTCCCAAATTAGTCACTAGTTAGCTCTCAGGGGCCACTGGATCCCTCTGATGGTGCTCTCTGCTGCCAGCTGCAGAAACAGCCTGGAGACCTAAATGGGAGAAAAAAAGAGCCGAGAAATCCAGGTGTGCGAGAGGAAGAGGAAAAAGGACGTGGTGGTCTGAGGGGCTATGTGGGAGCTAATGGATCCTGGGAGTTGGATATGTGCCTCTCAGAGAAAAGGGAATACTGGGCTTCCTCAAAGCAGGAGGCAGTTTAGAGACAGGAGCACATCTATGAGACAGTGCTGTGCAGCAGGATGTTCTCCAGAGGAGAAGATGGAAACTTCTGAGGAGCTTTTCACAGGTGAATGTCCGGTCCCCTCACTGAAGCACAGAATTCAAATCCACTTTGACCTACATTACAAGGAAGTGGTCCTAGTTCACCTGCAGAAAGATGTTGTAGCTGACATTCTTTCTACACCCATCATGCAGAGCAAGAAAGGGAAAATACAACAGAAAACCTGGAATATGGTGGTTGGGTTAAGGACTGCAGTGGACTGGCAGGTCAACTTTGAGAAGACAGAATGCCATTTTAAGACATAGCAGTCATACTAGCAAAGGATTTGGCAAGTTTTTTAAGTTTCCCAAGGAAAGTGCTTTTGTGTTTCTCCAGGATACAATGGAGTGCTTTCTAGATAAAGAATTTGGGGTAGAAGCTCTTTGAGAGAGGAGTCCTAGGGAGCAAAACTTAACTAAATTTTATCCTGAAATCTAGGAAGAGGAGAGATTTCTACCTTGCTTTAGAGCTAGCCAATAAAGTCACATAGCAATTGCAGACTTTGCTGTTCAGATATGTTTAATGACATCAAGTTTTGGCATATGTCTTGCTGATCTTTAGAATTTTTGTTTGAGTAGTGCATTTAATAGAAAATGGCACAGTATGTTCCCAGAAGTGTCCTAAAGATTATATCTGTTAGTGTCAGTTTTGCAGAGATGTATTAGTTAACTGTACTGCACAGGAGTGAGGAACATTTCTTGTTAATTTAGGGAGGGAGAAAACTTTGATGACACATGCAAATGGCACATCATATATTTTAAGTTCTGTGTATGTCGCCTACACTAACTGCATTTGTCCTTTCAACATCTTTCTTAGCTTGAGCACCACCATATTTGAATTTTATGTGACTGTGATATTAATACACCTGTTAAAGAGAAGATTAATTACATAATAGCATTTTTATTAAAGATTAGGTACCCTTTGGGAGAAAAAAAAATATGTATATATATATATGGAGCCCTGATGATCTCTGCCTTGAAATTACTGTCTTCCTTTCTTTTACCTGGCAGCTGTCAGTGCTTAGGGAGGAGCTGGGCCAACCAGTTCCCTGCAAGAGGAGTACAAAGTGCTTGGGGTTATGGGAGACACTAATTCTCAAGGTATTAGCAGCTGTGTTTGTAGATGTGCCAACAATCCCAATTTGTGCAGCTACATGGAGCAGTGCTGAGACACAACTAGAGAGCTACAACAGTGCCTACATGAAAGTGGGAACGGGGCGAGGGCAGTGCTCGGAAGTTCAAGTAGGTATAAGTTACTTTCCATGAGAGCAGAACTGAGGTTCCAGGGACAGCTGTGCTGTGAACCTCCTCTTTGACAAGTTGCAGGAGCCCTCAAAGGACAGAAGGTGGCCCAAGTGTGAAAGAGTAGCAGGAGAATCTGCCCCATCCCTGTGTGCCAGCACTTAAGGCAGTAGCACACGCAGGAACGCTTGGTGTGGTTCCGGCAGTGCTTTGCCCTGGTTCTCTCCAGTCTTCCCCAGGGAGCTGCAGTGTAGGGATGACTTTGCACTGAGGCATCTGGGCAGGGGAACACAATGCTGCAGGTTGTTGTCTGAGGAAGAGATTCACGGGCAAAGCTGCTGCTCTGGTGGAGCACAGGAGCCATGTATACAGTGTGAGGATAAGCTCAGTTTTAAAATGGAGTATGTGAGAAAGTCATTTTCTGATTTTATTCTTCAACCATGGCAGGAAGTATTTCTCTTTTTAGACACTTCTATTGGCTCTGAAGAGATGACTCTCTTCTGAGCTGTACAAAGGACAATTTCCTACCAGATACAAATCTGCTTCATAATGATAGGTTCAGAAGCAAGACCTTTATCTCAGATCCAGTACCTTCAACTATTTCTCCACCTCCAGTTACTGTTGCAAAAGAGCATGGGGGTTTCCAATGATCTGATCCCATTTTTGACTACACGTTGATAAACAGCAGCACTGGCACAAGCTGTTTTGCAAAGGCTGTGCCAGCAGCCAGCCCTACTCCCATCTTCCCTCTGGCTCCTTGACTCTCTAGTAACTCTTCAGCCCACTGTGCTTTATAGCCCCCAGTGTTCCTGCTACTGCCAGAAGCTCCCCCACGCAGCTTTGTGCTTCCTGCCTGGCACTAGGCAAAGCAAAGCAGAGATCCTTGGCCTGTTCATTGTTAACTCTCTCTGAAAAGCTGAGAGAGAGTCTCTGTACCTGTGCACTTGCAGTGAGCAGAGCACAGCTCTGTCTCCAGCTGGCTCTTGATGCTGTGTGCTAAAGCTTGGGCAGTGCCAGCTCACTCTGCAGTTGTTGCCAAGGGCACAGAGCAGGTTTCTCACTTCTCTCCCTAGGAAGCCAGAGTGGATTTGCACCCTGAGATGTTTGGTTCAGTTCAGTTCAGCAATGGGTGTCTTTTCCCCAGGGAGCAGTTATTAATATCTCCACAATAAACGATGGCTGTGAACACAGTGCTAGAACATCCTAGTGATGGCAACAAGAGCAGAGCAGGGGACACGTGCTCTGAAGCTGCTAATGGCATCTCCCTTCATGTCCTGCAGCAGTGAGATACATGGATTAATTCTAAATGCATTGGAAACATATGGGCCTAAAATTATTTTGTGCTATTTAGAACAAGTCCTTTGAGCTAAGGCTGTTGTAAATTCTAATTAGTCTATGCTAATCTCCATAATAGGCAGCTATTTCTAATACAGATGTAACTGATGAGGTCTGACAGCATTTTCCACACTTATTTATACACTGGCAGCAAGCTGGTATCATGCTAGTGTCAGAATGTTTGCTCAGGTTAAGAAAACTTTATTTTCCGTACTCTACAGGGAGTTTGTATTTGCTGCAGGCTTGTGCCTGTTCCTGGAACACCAATTTATGCCTGTTTGCTTATATTTATTTGTGCAGAAAATAGGGAAAACTCCTTCAGCCGTTCCCGAAGCTCCAGTGTGTCCAGTATCGACAGGGACTCGAAGGAGGCAATCACAGCTTTGTACTTCATGGAGTCCTTTGCCCGGAAGAACGACTCTGCTGTCTCCTCCTGTCTCTGGGTCGGAACAGGCCTCGGAATGGTCATAATCCTCTCCCTTAATCTGCCTGCTGGTGACGACCTGCGGCAGTCAGAGCCAGTCATGGTGTCACCAAGTGGTGAGAGTGCCGCTCTTTTCCTGCTTTTTATCTCTCTTGGTACAACCGGGCAATAACTGTGATTTTGTGCAGCCTTTTAGGCAAAAATGTCTCAAAAAATCAAGCAATGGTCACTCACTGAGTGGAGGGCACACAGGTAAAGATGCTCATGAGGGACCAACAACTTCATGGACTGAGACACTTTGGTTGTGTTAGTTCCAAAGATCGCCTTGTGTAGCGGGCAAAGTTACATGTTTCTTGTGAGGACAGGGAAATTAGCAGAGTTCCTTCATATTGTGAAATTACAGTGCTGCTTACAATTCTGTCTGGGATTCTGTGAACAGTTTGACTGTCTTAGTATCAGAGAGCTGCAGAGAAGCAGAAGGGAGTTCAGGAAAGGGAACAAAAATGTTGGCAGGTTGCTGTACCAGGAGAGATCCTTGGCTGAGTGAGTGACAGATGGTGTAGCAGAGAGAACAGAGGGCTGAGAGGTCAGGTCTGAGGAGAGGCAGTATGTGCTTAAAAAATGGACAGAAAATGGAGAATACACAGGAACAGAGGTTTTCCATGCCCAGTTTGTTTAGAAAAACAATGCTGGAAGCAAAGTCACCAGACTTGGAGCAATTTTACTGCTGAGGAATAAATATTCTACGAGTATAATGTAGAGATAAACAACAGGCCATCTTCAACAGTATGTATTATATCCATTATTATAGATATCAGCTGCCTGAGACTTTTCCAGTAGTGGCAGGCTGTTTGTTCACCTTCTCATGTGGTCAGAAAGAACTGAGCAAGCAAGCCTTGTCACCTTGGCTGGATTAATGTGTGTGCTGTGCTTACGAAAGCTGTGTGTCAGCTGTGCTGTGCTGACAGCCAGTCTGGTTGTGGTGCCAGTGCCAGTGAGAGGAAATTCTGTTGCAGGCACCGTCCTGACACTGAAGGGAGCCGTGCTGACCTTCGCGTGCTTGGACTGCATGGGGACACTGACACATCGGCCCTACGAAGTATGGAGGGATCCACACAGTGCTGATGACGGTGACAAAACAAGGAAAAGGAAGCTTGTCATGCACTCCCCTTCCTCCTCCCAGGATATGGGTGATCATCAATTTGCAGTCATTTGTTCAGAAAAACAAGCCAAAGTCTTCTCATTGCCTTCCCAAACATGTCTTTATGTGCACAACATCACCGAAACGTCCTTTTTATTGCGAGCAGATGTGGTCACCCTCTGTAACAGCGTCTGTCTGGCGTGCTTTTGTGCCAATGGGCACATCATGACACTGAGGTACTTATCTAACTAATCTTGTGGCAAAACTAAGCAAAGAGGTGGCACAGTGCTGTCGTATTCCACTTGTGTTTGCTCCAGAGTGCCTGATGCTCTGCATTAACTCCCTGGTGGGTGTGTTTAATTCCCTGCCTTGATGCAGCCATATCTGTTCCTTGGGCTGTCTCCACGTGGGGAGTTAAGGCAGGCAGGTGCACAACAAAGCAAGCTCTTTTTTTTCTTCTAGTAATCCCTTACCTGTTACAGTTGATGGCTGGTGATTTTTAACTATGATAAAAGAAAGCCCTGATAATTTTTCTCAGTTATGGTGGGTCAGGTATAGAGAAGCATAAAACTCAGCCATAGAAAGGGTACTGTTTATCCTGTGTAAAGTACCAAGTCCCACTCCTGCCATTCCTGAAGATTTTCTCTTCAGAGCACTTGCTTTCCCTTCTTTGTCCCCTTCCCCAGGGAGCTGCCTGTGCAGTAGCCCTGTGGTTGTACCCTCACCTTACTGCACCCTGTTTCCCTGGTCAGGCCATTTAAATTTTGGAAAGTACTGTCCAAAACAGCAAACCACGGGAAGCTGGAGGGCAGCAAAGGCAATGCTGGAGCCTTTGTCCACAGGGTAGAAGCAGGGCCCTGCCAGGCCATTTCCTACAAGTGTCCATGCAGGCCTTGCCCAGCAAACTCCCCAGCCACGTGGCCGTGCCACATGCACATCCCATATCCAGGCAGTAGCAGAAGCCTTAGGGCCGTGGAGGCAAGGCAGCTGAAACTTCTCCGTGCAAGCAAACAAAAGTATGATGGGAAGACAGCATTTTTATGGCAGAATTTTTCAACTGAGAGCTGCACTTAAACTGTTGCAGTTCTGAAAAGCATAAACTGAAGTGTTGGTTTAAAATGCAGGCACAGAGCAGGTGTACCATGTGTGGCAGCTGATGACTAACCTGGGAATCTGCTTCTCCTCAGCTTGCCCAGCCTTCGCCCGCTGCTGGACATCAACTATTTGCCTGTCACAGACATGAGGATAGCACGGACCTTTTGTTTCACTAATGAAGGGCAGGCGTTGTACCTGAGCTCTCCCACAGAGATCCAGCGCCTGACGTACAGCCAGGAGATGTGTGACAACCTGCAGGTAGGGCTCACACCCCACTCTGGTGCCTGTGTGTGGGAGAGGTGGTGGCCTCACTTGTCAGGGGTAAATTGGCACTGATGAGGACAGTGCTGCAGGGGCAGGGCAGATCTGTTCCTCTCCACTTGCCCTGACTGAATGATGCCAAAGCAACAGAGAGAGGTCAGCAGCTCTGTTGTTCTTTGGGCTTTTTCATGGACTGCCACCTGCACCTGTACAAAAAGTCTTTACAATGTTAGATATGGGCTGGTTTGGTTTGGTTATTTTACAATGAAAATGCAAATGAAAATGTCTTACTGAAGAGAAGGAATTGTGAGAGGTTACAGAGAGAAACATGAGTAATAAAATGGAAAAAAAAAAGAAAGAGGGGGAATAAGTTCTGGGTTATGTAATTAGCAGTGAACTAGAATGGAAGTATAAAAGAAATGGTCCTGCCAGCACTCATTATGCCCTAGGGAATAACATGTGCTGAGCTGCTCAACTCACATCACAGCACTGTCTGTCTCAAGTCTGAAAAGGCACTGTGAGGAGCGAGCGTTGCACACCAGCTTTTGTGCACCAGAGAGGAGATTATTTTGCAAGGAGCCAGTTTTAAAATAATGAAGAGGTTGACCAATGTATCTTAGACTATGGACCTACAGTGAGAGGCTGATTCAAGCTAGATTTAATTTTTTTACCAGCCTTAACAGCATCATGCAACTACCAAGCAAAGGGAAACGCAGCCCTTGCTTCTCTATACTGCTCGACTATGGCTGCCTTTATCTTGGCTTTTGTGCAAAACAGGGTTTGCATGGTCATTCTGTGTGTTCAGAAGGCAGATGACCCAGCATCACCTGCTACCTGGGAAAACAAAGCTGGGCTGCATGAGAGCTCCACTTAGGCTCCAAGGGCTGCAGTAATTTTTCTCCCCAGAGCAGGTGACTGCAGAGGAGCAGTGGCTGTGAGTCACAGCGCTGTCCTCGCACTCAGCCCCCAGGAGCGAGTGCTCTGTGCAGCACAGCACCTCTGTCTGCCTGCTGAGGCTTGGCTGAGCAAGCACAGAGCTGAGCAACAGGGCAGAAACTGTTCCCAGTGCACACAGCCCCACTGGTTTCAAACACTAAAGTGTGGGACTGCACCCTTTTCCTATCAGTTTTATTCCAGAGAGCTGGCTTTTCCTGGTACTGCTGCAAATAAATCCAAGCCTGAGATTTGTTTGGGGCGACTGCTCCAAGATGTGGCACCAGAGCAGTGCCTTCAGCAGATGTACTTATTTAGCATTGCTGAGGGCACACTTACGGGGTGGGGGAAGGTTGTATGGAAGGTAATGGATTTTGTTTAAAAAGAAAAAAATCCACTAAATGACAAACCACCAAACTCTGAATTGCTGTCAAGCACTGAGCTCAGGTGTGCTATAAAAAGAAAGCAGAGTGACTGCCCAGCCTGGCTAGGTAATCACTAAAGCAAAATACATAATACACAACAAATTGTTTATTCAAATACAGTGTCACTTCTGCTGTTTCTAAGCAAAATGTGACCTTATAACTGGTATTTTCATCCTGGTATTAATTGCAGGGTTTTTTCTCTGGTAATGAACATGGGGCTGGGCAGTGACAAACCAAGTCCCTTTGAAAGCATGAGTGAGTCTAGTTAGCCCAAGCATTTGTCAGAATACACAAATATTACCTACACCATACTGTTCACATAACAGACTCTTTTAAGTTGATTAGATGCCGTGCATGTGGCTTGTTAATGCAAATCAAGAAAACACCTAGAACTGCTGTCACCTCACAAACCTTTTACATGGACTTTTTTCTGGCTTTACCAGGACATGCTTGGGGATTTGTTTACTCCTGTGGAAACACCAGAAGCCCAAAACAGAGGCTTTCTCAAAGGACTTTTTGGAGGAAGCGGACAAGCTTTTGACAGAGAGGAGCTTTGTGAGTAATTTCTTGTTCGGGGGTTTTTTTGGCAGAAAGTCGTTCTTGAGATCCCCTGCCTTTGTCATCTAGGAATGGAGTAGTACACAAGATGTAGATGATTGAAGAAAAGAGGAAGTTGACTGAGTAGAGGAAGGGGAGGGTCCTTGTCTGCCATTCCATAGTTCCTTCACCTTGGCAACTTCTTTTGATCAGCTGAGCGGGGGGCACACGACTGCACTGTGACAGAGCAAAGTCTGCCACACGTGCCCATCGAATGGCATCACTGCTGCAAGGCTGCAGCTCAAGGCTGAGGAGCACTGACAGAGCCAAGCCAGGAGCTCATCCCTGTCTGTCTGTCTGTCCTTTTCTCCTTTGCAGTTGGCGAGGCCACGGCAGGAAAAGCCTCTCGCAGCCTCGCCCAGCACATCCCTGGATCGGGCGGGATTGAAGGCGTGAGGGGAGCCGCGGGCGGGGTCATTGGGGACCTGACTCGTGCACGCATCGCCCTGGACGAGAGGGGACAGAAGCTGGGCGAGCTGGATGAAAGGACTGCCAGCATGATGGCCAGTGCAGAGGCATTTTCCAAACATGCACACGAGGTAGGAGCCCTGGCACCCACACCCTGCACCTGGGAACTGCCAACCCTGCAACCCTTCCCTCTGGGAAAGTGTCCTTCTCTCCCTTCATCCAGTCATGGTGTTGGAGGTGTGCCCATGTCAAGTGGCACGGCATTCGTCCTGCTCCCAGACTATCAGAATGCCAAAAATAAACTGCCATTGCACGCCCCTTCCTTTCCCGTTTCCAGAAATGAGCATCCATTGTTAGCCTCTGAATTTAGAACACGGCACTTCTCATCTTGCCTTTCTCACTAATTTGTTATGACTTGTTTTTTAAAGCCACTTAATGCAGCACATCCATGCAGTAGGGCAGAAAACAGGTAGGTGGATGTGTGTATAGGAACCTTTACAGATCTTACTGGGGAGAGGAGAACATTACTAGTGCAGCCCTGTGGTGCAGTTATATAGAATAGGCCTTGCCAGGAATAGGAATAGCTTCTGTGCTTGGAGCTGGAAATGGAAAGCTTTTCCATCCCACGCTGTTAAGACTGGGAAAACTAAAGTGATTTTTCTTGAAGATAAAACAACATCAAAGCATACTTCCCAAAATGCACGTTTTTCATTTAATGTGCATCACATCTCCGGACAAGACCTTTACATTTTTATTGGCTTTTGTAAGTGTGAGGCAGAAAGAACATGCCCTGAAATGCAAGAAGTTTATATATTCAGGGCATATCTACTATGCTCCATAGATAAGTGTCTTTTTATTCCTATAGAAAGCAAGTTCCTTTAATTTTTGAAGAAGAAAAGTAGTTAAATCTCCTCAGGAAAAATCTTCTAAAAAACAGCAATAACACTTTTTTAATGTAGTAACTATGAAATTAAATCTGCGATCTCAGTGGACTCAAGACCTGCTGACACTGTTAGTGAAGTATTGCATTGTTCTTCATTTATTAATTCTGAAGTTTGACAGTTAATGGGCCTAGGTCACGTGTGGTCTCTCATATGCTGGGCAGTGTTTGATTGCCATTTGTTTGGTTTTTTTCCCATCTCTGTAGGTGATGCTCAAATACAAGGACAAAAAGTGGTACCAGTTTTAGACTTTCAAAGAAGCTGCTTGTGGCTTTATTAAGAACACTGTTCAGGGAAGCAACCTTTATTCCCAAATCTACCAGTCACTGGCCAGAGACAATTTTTTCTCCTAAAAGATGTTTTCCTGTTACTACTATTGGATTCATCACAGTGGACGTCAAGGAGAAATTTTACAGACCGTGAGACGGAAGCTGGAATCATGAGGGTCTTTCCAACAGATGGCTCATGGGGTGGCCAATTTTTTCCCAAAAGGAACTCAACCATCACTGTGGCATGTAGGTTTTCAGAAGCTGTAGGTATGAACTGTGGGGAGTGCATCTGGTTAAAAATATTCTGTACAAACTCGAATGTTAATGCACTTATAAAACTTTGCATGACTAATTGCCATCTTAAAAAAAAAAAAAAAAAGAGAAAAAGGAAGCATGTTGTGACCGAAGAAAAATGGGATTTATTTCTATTCTGAGAAAAAAAAAAGAAAAAACACCTTAAATAACAAAAATCTTTATTTTTAAAAAGTGACATTATAAAAAGCCAGTACATTTCAAGCATGTTTGCTACTGTTCTCCACATAAAAATGAGTTGAGCTGCATTTTCTTATCTGCTGTTTATTTCCCTTGAAAAACCTTGCTCAAAATCAGTGCTCTTTAACTCCTACTAGAAAAATAAATAAATTCAAAATCCTATGCCCAAAATTTAAAGATTTTGCAGGTAGCTGGACAGGCACTATCTAACAAGGTGATTAAGGCAGCGCATAGATGGTTTATTTGCAATTCAGAGCACATGACACATCATCCTAATCTATACTTTTAAAAATGTGCTCTACATTCATCTGTTGTCCTTGAAGGGGGCCATGGCACTTCTCATCCCCGTGGAGTCTGTATCACTTGGTTGCCTTATTTCCCAGTAGCAGGAATAGAAAACCAGCTTTGGAAACCATTTCTTCAAGTAAGGAAAGGCAAGATGGGAAACCACAATCCTGTCAAACACTGCTCACAAGTGCTCAGCTGAATTTATGAGAGGGGACCTGCACAAAAACCCCCCCAAACCCTGAGAGAGAGAGAGAGATTAGAGCAGCAACACAACACAATGGGCCTGGGAGGAGCATGAAAACCATTGTCAACATACATATATAACACATATATAAAGTGACACCATGGGTGAGTGGCAATTTATTCTCTGCTCACACTGCTAAAAGTAATTTGCTTCTGCTTCAAAGGGGCTTGTTTGGTTTTTGCAGTGAATGCTGCAGAAGACTCAGCAACCTGCAGCCACAGAAGAGTGGATTTATTGCCTGTCCATAAGAATGCTCCACCTTAACCTACAAGAGACTCACTGCCACACAGGTCAGCTCTTAGGTTAGAAATTTTTCCAAGATTGGTTTGGAAACAAGGCACTGAAGGCTTGTTTTCATGTGCCTGGACATAGTTTCAAATTAGAAAAAAGAAAGTGAGAAAAAGCTGGAAAAACAGGCTTTAAATTTTGTCTATTAAAGAAGAGTAATGTCCTCTGTCCCTTCAAGGAATCCTGATGGACACTGATGGAAACAGGCACCATCCCACTCCCAACCAGATCTTAACTTTACCAGTGTTTGTATTGTCACAGTGTTCAGATGATCCCTCTCCAAGATGTCTTTTCCATCTCCTTCCTTTACCTACAATAAAATACTGCCCAGGAAGTTGTACGATCCAGAAAGTCTGGCCTCACAATTGGCCCACTGCACAAGTTAAAAGGTTGGAAGAGATTTGAGGTGTTAAGTGTTAAATTCCCATTGTAGCACAACCGAATTTCATGATTTACAGGATTTTTACATTTTGCTGTAGCCAAAATCAAAATAATGGCCCTGACAGGTCTATCTCAACTGGGAATGAGGATCCACGAGTTTCTCTGGCACAGGAGAAACTGCTCTGTGTTATCAGAACTGTAGAAACTTGTGAGGAAAAAGGCAGGAGCCTGAGCAATGGCCTGGGTTTCTGCTGAGAGCTAAGGACTTGGAGTTGTCCATGCCCCAAGAGGATTTCTCTCTGTGTGTGTAAGGATATGCCAAACTTGCCACTCTGATGCCAATAGGAGCTGGGTTGGGGAATTCCTTCCAGTGGCTGGGACACAGAAGGGACCACTTGTGCCTGTGAGGAAGCACTGCTCTGAGCAGGCACTGAGAATGAGAAATAAAGGAGAACATTATAGCAATTTGATCCTCAGTTTAAACCTGTATTCAGTGGGCCTGTGCTCTGGCCTGTAATCCAAACCCACTGGTCTCTGGGCAACAAAATCATTTGGGGCAGCATTCAAACTGTCCAGCAGCCAGCTTATTTTCCATTCTGCCCTGGTGTGTGGCAGTCAGAAGCAGCCCCACAGGCTGATTGGAACTTTGAAGGAAATTTAAGAGCAACTTTTAACTGCCGAGCACTGCAGCTCACCCAGAGAGAAAAGTGTCCTCAACAAGTCTTTCACACAAGGCCCGACTGACTTTGGCTGCCAACAGTCTCTAGTTTAACACCAGGGTAAAAAAAAACCTGCCAGTAGATTTCCATTTGCATTTTTATGCAACAGAGAAATGAGAATTTAGCAGCCCTCAAGCTTACAATTTTTAATACTAAACTTTTAAGCAACTTTTCTCTGATACTCCCCATCAGGTCACAGCTTTCCACTCTTACATATTTTACATATTTCCAGACAGTTACCAATTATTATTTCTGTTAAGTTCACCACTTGTGACTATAATTATCAATTTTCTTGTAGTCTGTAGAGATCTAAAAAGTTGTATATGTTTGTATATAGAACATTCTATATATATAATATATATATGTAATGTATATGTTGTATAAGTTTGTTAGTGCACACTGTTAAATGCTTTCTATCAAGATTTACCATGTATGTGGAAAAAACCCATCACTTAAAAAGTTCAGTGAGGGAGGAAAAACTCTTGCCTGGGTGATTTATTGTGAAATGAGGGGGAGTGTGGGATTTTTGCAAGGCATGCCCTGAACACTGCTCAAGGCTGTCAGTGACAGGCATGAAGCTGCAGCATTCCCAGCAAGGAGCACAGCATCTGACTCTGAGAAAGACTGTAGGACTGGGACTGGCTGGAGGAAAATCAAGGACATTGGCTGTCACTGGATGTTGAAATCTTTCTGTGCTTTCACCTCTCCCACTCAGACAGCACCACCTCAAGCAAAATCCTAAGCTCAGATGTGTCTTCAGCCTCGCAATCCTCAGCTACACCAGGCCAGATTGGCTGGAAATATTAGTTCAGTTTAAAATGCTGTTTGTTCATTTAGATGCCTTGTTCCCTCACATTCTTCTCTCCAGGAGCTCTGTCACAATCACATCCAAAACCAGATACACAGAACTTCCAACAGCACACACACCTTTGGGTTTGACCAGATGTTTGTAATCTTATGTCTAGTGCTGTAGATAGACAGAGAAACTGCATTAAATTAGATTATTTATAAGTCTGCAGAGTTGGCAAGTCTTCAATGAAGTACAAGCTACTTTATTTATTAATAAAAAAAATTAAATCCATTCCTAGAGCTTTAACTTCAGTTGCAAATCTTGAATTAAAAGACATGACAATTGAAATTTTGAGAATCAGGTTTTGTTTTCTGTTATTACCTGGGGGGAGGTTTTAAGTTTTTTACAGTTCTACAGTTCAACTATCTACATCAATTAGTCATTCCTCACAGTACCAGGATTGTTACAAAAGCGTGTAACAAAAATACTCTCTTTACTACATGTATTGTATACAATTATCACATAAACCCTCCTCTAAAACAGAATCCCTTTTCCAGAATCCCTTTCACACCACAGTGTGGGCATTGTAATGCAGGTGGGCATAGAAACCTTTTTTCTTTTTCAATAGAAACCACTGGTGCTTGAGAGCTGCATCCAGCCTCAGGGCCTCCTTCACGTATAACCTGTGTGTGTTGTAGCACAGGCAAACCCCCAGTTTTTGGTTAATTATGCCCCTCAAATAGCCTGGGCCCTGCCCCATCCATCCTTTCCTATAGCCCAAAGGTGAATTCAAGCACAGCATATTTCAGTCTTGAATGGTTTTTTGCCTTGGAAGAGTCTGGTAAGAGCACACTCTCTCTCATGAAGGAACTGCCTGTGGCCATTCATAGTCAACTCTTCCTCTTAGGTGTATAAGCAATAGTCATGTAAATGAGTGTTTCCATTCATGTGTTTTGTTTTGTGATTAAATCAACAGATCAAACATTGTACTTTTTAAAATAGCAACAAATATTCAGATTCAGTGTCAAGGAAATGTGGACTGAGTATGTGTGTGGTTTGTTAATGAGTCATTACCTGTCTCTCAGAAGGAAGGCTGATCTGGGGTGAACCACACACTCCCGTGCTAGCCATGTCCTGTTTCCACAGATATCCTAAATCAGCATCACAAGACTAAGGCATCTTAAAGTGAGGCTGTTTCGAGCCCCCACTAACTACCAAAAAAAAAAAAAAAAAAAAAAAAAAAAAAAAAAAAAAAAAAAAAAAAAAAAAAAAAAAAGAGAGAGGGAAAGAAAATAAAGGAAAGAATTGATACTAGTTGGTGTAATCTCTTTTTTTCCAACCTCTACTCCTAGATTCGTTATAGTATTTCAAAGGTGCATGGTTTGTGTACAGCCTTTGGGTGGAGTTTACACTTCTCATTCAGGAATACAAAAATTGCAGTCCTGGTTGTTGCTGGGGTGGCAGTGGTCACCTCCCTTCCTCCAGCAGCTCCTGCCAGGACAGAACTCATATCCCAGCTTCTATTCCCATGCTCCATTGCAGGGAGCTCACGTGGAGCTCATACCAGCCCCCGGGAATGTTACCAGCCTTGGACCCGGGCTTCCCAGCCAACCAAGAGCCCCCTTCCTTCACTCCCACTTCAGGGTAAACACAGTCACCCAAAGGATGAGCTCTCAGAAGGGCAGGAGTGAGCTCACATAAGAGCACGTCCCAACAGCACATCTGAATTGGTCTGCCAGGAGAAGCTTAAATGTCAGCCAAAGGTGCTGAGCTCCCAGCTCCCTCTTGTCAGCTATGTACAGCTCTCTTGCTGAAATGCAAGAAGCATGGGAGAAAGGCAGAAGGATCACACCAGATCAGATTACCAGTGTCATTATTTGTCACTTGCCTGTCACCGCTTCCAGTAGCAAGGGAGAAAAGGAAAGCTGCAGCAGAAAGACCCAGGGAAAAGAAGCTTGTGGTCTGCATGTGAGGAAAAGCACCAAGAGGCTGCAGCAAACACCAAAGGTGTGAGTTCCTGCTACCAAGGCTGGGCAAGTTCTGCCCCGTACCAGTAGCCAGCTGAGTGCCAATTTGAGTCACTTTAAGCAGAAAGCAGATGGGAACCAACCAGACCAGGGCTGCTCAGCAGTTCCAGGGTACAGGCTCTCCCTGTGAGGAGCTGGCTCCTGCAGGTTCCAATCATGTGAAGACAAGGCACTCCCAGTGACCACAGCTGTTTGCCAGGACTGCATCCCAAGCAGGTTTCTTTTGGCAGGCAGACATAGCCCTGCTGGTGCAGGAGCCAGGCAAGGGCAGTGCAGGGCACGTGCCAGGCTGCAGTAGCAATTCTGTGTGCACCAAGGGACAAGGCTGCCAACAGTTCTAGCAAACACAACTCTCACTCCTCCTGCAGCGTTCACCTGCCCTTGTCCCTGGCTGTGCCAGCTGACAGGAGGCTGGAGTGCACTGTGAAGAGAGAGAAACACACAAACAAGCTGAGGAACAGAGCAAACACTACCAGATGCATCCCATCCTGACTACACAGAGACCGAGACTAACCCGCACTCTGGTTATCAGGTCCTGAATTAACAAAAAGCTCAATTTCCAACTAAACACAGGCCTCAGCCCATCAGAGGTGGGGGAAAAGGAGTCCACAGGCAAAAATAGGTAAGTAATGTCAGCAGCCAGCCTCCTTCTACCACCTTCAGAAAACAACACATACCCTTTTCAGCACTTCTGGCCAGTGCTTCTGTACCTGACCCTCTTCTGCTTCCACTGCTCAGTTTCACTGAGAGTTAAAGTCTAATCAGAATTGAGGACTGTAAATAGCAGCAATCAGCCAACAGCTCAGAGCCAGTCCTAGTAACACGACTCAAACACCACAGTGGCTACCTCTCATTTGCTCCAAATTACTGCTTAATTAAAATGAACCATTGAGTTTGTTAGTCAAAATAAGTTTGGGTACTTTGGGTACTTAATCCCCTTACCAATTAGCACCACCCCCTTCTAGAGAGCTTGCTGAGAAATATGGGTGAGATCTATCCTTTGGAAATTCTGAAGGCAGTGTGTGGGAGGGAAATACTGTAATGTGCCAAAGAACAAGCAGCCCAAATGACAGCAGCCCCAGTGAGGCCTGAAATACGGCACAGGTGTGTCACCGCAGGACACCCAGGGACAGGAAATCATCAGGCCATGTGAACTGATAATGAATCCAAGCCAGCATCTTCACAGGCAGAGCACACAAATGGTCAGGCACCAGGGTGCCACGGCTCGGATCTTTAATAACAAAAGCTTTAATAAACTAAGAAAAAAACAATGCCGGGGATAAAGAGTTCAGCCATCTATGACCACAGATGTCATAGAAAGCCACGGCATAGAGCGGGCAGGAAGAAAACAAAAAACTCTCAGTGTAGGATGGAACACAGAACGGGAAAGAAGGCCAAGACGGTGCTGAGCAGGGCAGTAAAGGCAGCCCCACCTGGGGCTCTGGCTCAGGACCACGTGTCCATTTTGCTGCACAAGAGGCAGGTGGTGGATCAGAGTCTGGGATGCAGCCTTTGGTAAGGAGGCCCCGTTACCATCTTTGAAAACTCCCTGTGTTCTCTAGCCCTCGGTGCCAGGGACTTCTGATGTCGGGATAATGGCCCTGCCAAAAGTGCTGCATTTGAAGTTAACAAGCTCAAGCCCCCTCTCAGGCTGCTGAAAGCCAAGTCTGCATCCTCTCAGATCAGGCTGAAAAAGCAGCTTCAAAAGTACACTGCTTAAAAAGGAGCCAGCAGAAGTTCAGAAATGAAAGAATAATTAGGGGCTTGAAAACTTCCCACAGGAGGCAAGAATGGAAAGATGGAGATTGATTGCATTAGGAGGAACTGCAGAAAAAATACATGATACAATAATTAGAGGCATAAGGAAGATGACGGGAGGCACTTGTCCTCCCTTTCTTGTAACACACAAGGGCTAGACGATGAAAATGACAGAATTCAAGGTCAGGCATTGTGTGAAGTTAACAAAAGCAGCTGAACTTGTGTAACCATCACAACTGTCTGGAAGGCAAATGAAAACATGTGATGTGAGATTTAGCCAGACCAGAAGGTATTAGTGGGGAGAGTAATGCCAAATAGCGGCAGATTAGCTCCCTGCAAGCTCCCTCCTTGCCCCTTCTTTTGAAGGATCTGATCCCAGCTCAGCTTGACAAGCCCAAACTCCCAGGCAAACTTTCTGCCTGACCATAGGGTCAGAGCCAAAGACACTGAGGCAAAGAGGCAAAGAGTGGGGGAAACCTGAGCAGGTTTTAGTGGGGCTGCCAACAGGCAGGTGTGAGGCTTCCTTAGCAGAACGGTCTCTGAATGAAGAGCCACAGGTCACCCAGCACAGTGTAATGACTCCTCTCAAGCACACCAGACCTCAAACACCAGCAAGGCTGCCATGTCAGCTGGCCAGACTGAGCTGGTTTTCTTCTTCACAAAAATACGCGTTGCCATTAAGTTTTTAACAAATTCATTGAGCTTCTTGCTTTAAAATGCTTCTGCTGGTGATTTTGTATTAACTCTAAGAGACTCCAAACAATATCCCTCTTGAGGCCAGTTTGCAAGGCAGCAGCAGGATGAATTACAGCAGTCAGTCACTGAAATGCTTTCTTAAAAGTCAGAGGCCAACCAAGCACAGGTTCCACTCGCTGTGAACGATGCACAGCTGCTCAGTGAGAAATCCAGCCAGCTGTAAAGCCACTTCAGCACCTGAGTGTCATCAGCACAATCCAGTACAAGATAATCCTGGCAGAGGCCTGCAAAATTCTAGACATCAAGTGCAATCACAATGACTTTTTTTTGCCCTAGACAATTACACACAAGAACTGCCAAATTATCTTTGTGCCTTCTTTTAATAAAGTAATCCAGCTCATTTCATATGTAATAAATTCATTAGACTTTGGAGGTTTGTACAAGATCAAGCACACTTTAACAGAATTCATTTAAATACCCTTCTTTTAACAATTAATAATTTCACAGTTTTGTAAACGGTGAAAGTGCTTCAGTGCTCTTACTGAGCTCTGGAGGGTTTGGCTTGGTGAATTCATACCATGTTCCACCACATGTTTCAGAAGGCAGCTTGTTACACTGCCAGTAGGAACGCAGCACAGGAGGATCACACCGCCAGCAGGTGATCACAGGCCCTCGCCCTGCCCAGTCCATGGTGCCTTCTGCCTCCCAACACATGGGAGAGCCACACAGCATTGTCACAGCTCCAGGTCCTGCAGGTCTCCCCAGCTGGGGCCAATTTTCACTTTAACATTCAGTTTCACCGAGAGTTTGATGGCGTTTTCCATCTCGTGCTTCACGATCTGAGCAACCTAAGAGAAAACATCAGGCATCAGACACACACACAACTTCAGTGCTCTGGGTTTCTGTCAATAGCTGGGGCAGGCAGACACCTGGAATCCTCTCCTGCATTTATTTGCACTGACTTACCACCGATGGGAATGCAACCAAATCCTAATTAGTGTTTATGAATGGAGAACCTGTATAAAGCCAGTGAGATGTTATGCAGCACAGAGCTGTGACTGGTTCTGCAGTGTTTAAGACTACTTAGAAAAGAGGCCAAGATTAACTTTCTATTAAACACTTGAGAGTCCTGCAGAGTCTCATCTTTCACTCAGCTGCATAACTCTTACGTGCTTCATGGAATCTGTTCTGAAAACTTCAATGTACTGAAAGCAAGACACAAAACAAATTTGCCAGAAGCAAGGAACGGTGGCTCCTCCGTGTTGTGCCAGCATGAAAAGCACTCTGTGAAACACAAACTATAAACCTCTGGGAAAGCAGGTCACATTCCATGTGGGTGCTACAAATACTGCCCAGGTTCCCCCTCACTATTTAGTTAGGCAACTCCTGCCCTCTTGTAAACAGATGAGGTAACTGTTCTCTGCCCTCCAAAAGTATTCCTGAGAAAACACTTTCTTCAATACACAGTCAGGAGACCAGAAATTATTTCCTTCTGCAACTATTTGGATTACAAGAGATTGGATTTTTTTTTCCTGACTGTAAAAACCTACCCTGGATAGAGGTACTCCCTTTCCTCCCCCAAGACCCATGTAGAATTCAGCCTGTCCTGGACTGCTTATTTGAATGGATCTTCCAATCCACACCCATCCCATGAACCTTTCCACAGCAGAGTGAAAAGAGGCTTTGAAACTACAGTGATTCCTCAGCTCAGCTAGAAGCCACTCTGTCAGCAGAGGAACTACTGAAGCTTTCTGACCCTTCCACGTGTTTTCATCATTTCCTCACAGGTACCCACTGTAAAAATTCCTCCATAGGTTTTGCTGGGGAACGGAGGAGGGGATTCGAGGAGATCAGAGTACAAGAGTTTACAACAGCATTAAGAACTAGGGGAAGATTTGTCTTCCAAACCCCTATGCCCCTACACACTGCATTTCAAAATGATCTTGATAACCTAGAAAAATGCTTTGAAATAGGATGTAATTCAGCACAGACGAGTACAGAGTAGAAAGAAGCAGGGTAGAGAATTAGGACAGAAATAATCTACTGCTCAAAAATAGGATGAAAAATAACTGCCTGGGCAGGAAAAAAATGGGGTTTTCAGAGATTAAAAACTGAACAGGTCTTAGGCAAGGCACACTGCTGTGAGAAAACAAGGAAATGAAATCCTGGAACACAGAAAATGTTGCTTGCATGACACACAGATCCATTTTCCACTCTATTCAAACCACGCCAGCCTTGATCAAGTTTGGGGCCCAGTGTATCAAAAGAAACATGAACCATACAGAAGGAGATTCTCTGAGAATGGTCACAAATCCAGCACATGGCACCAACAAAGAACATCAGATTAGGGCTGCTGCACCTAGAACCAGGGACAGCAGCTGTACTGCAGGGGAGACAGAAAAACCTGCTGGTTTAAGCAACTGGCCAGAAAATCTATGGAGAAATATATCTGAAGGAAGTTAGAAAAGCTGGTAATAATTGCTCTTGAAGTTCAGGTAATTCATTAAAAGAATAGAATACAGTAAATAATAAGCAAATCCATTCACTTGTCTCCAGTTCTCCTGAGAACACTATGATAAACTGGAGTCAGTATCTAAAGATGTTAAAGCCTATACTCAGGGGATTTCAGTCTTCTACAGGAAGAAAATTAGGAGCCTTTTTGTCTCTAAAACAGCCTGCCTGGATTGAAGCAGCAGATGTCTGAACAAAGCTGGCAAAATGAGAAAAAGCTTGAGCTGACATTCAAGACAAAAATATCAACCCTTTTGTTTTTATTTAAATTAATATATATATTACTAATAGATATACTCATTTATATCTTCCTATTTTTATTAATACATATTTATTAATATATCCATGCACGCTCAGGCCAGTCAGCAGTGCTGAAAGCTCTGTCAGACTAGGAGTTACTGCCTGCCATCAGGGGTGACCTTTTGTCATTAACAATGTGCCTGTGCAGAAGTGGAAGAAAGGTATCCCCGAGGTATCCCAAGATATGGAAGCATGGCCTGGGAGCCTCCCTGTGTTTGTGCTCAGGACTTGGGAAACACTGAGCTGCCCGGACCCAGCTCAAACACCTGCCCCTGAGAGCTGTCACACAGACACCCCTGTGCCCAGGCACAAGAGTGCCTTCAGGGAGGAAGAGCACACACACACACAAAAGGCACTTTAAAACCACAGAGCACATTCCTTGTACCTACCACGCTGCCAACCAGCACCACAGTGCTCCTACCAGGAAGGCAAATAGGTAGGGAATGAGGAAACAAGTACCAAAAAGGTAGAATCCTCCTCTCCCTGCACAGAGTACAAACCACAGCTGTAATAATACATGTTCTGAGTTAGGCACCAGAGCATAAACAGGGAGGCAAAAATACTTCCAGATGAGGAAACACTTCCCCCTACACCTGTCAACAATACTAAGCCACTTCACTCATCAAGCCTCACAGAGAAGTTGCATGAACTGCTGTTACAAGCAACAAAGCAGACGCTGAAAATGAACTTCAGCCATGAGGATGGCCTGAGTCAGAAAATCAAGGGATCAGGCATGCAAAGGTGTTTTTTCATCCAACTGACCTTTGTTTTCACAGACCTTTTGGTACACAGGGAGAGGGGATCCAATGAAGAGAATGGGAAGGAAGGAAGGACGGAAGGAAGGCTTCTTTGAAATACAGTAACATTGAAATACAGTAGAGCTGACAAAGGAACTGCAGGGCTGTACCTGGATGACATCGTCCTCTGCAACTTCATAGAGGAGCTCATCGTGCAGCTGCAGGATAAAGAAGCCTCCTCTGATGGGATGTAACATCCCTGCATTCCTCCTCCTCAACAGCCTTCCTGCACAGGTGAAGGGCACAGTTTGTTAGGTACCATCATGCAAAAGTGAGTTTCTTGTATCAAAAACCTTTGCACATTCCTAATGCTGAGAAAAAGAACGAGAGGAACTTTAAAGTTAAAAAGCCCATGCCTACGAACAAAACCACAAATCATTGCTGTTCAATCAATATTTGTACAGCTACTGAAGGAAAAAATGTTAATGAAAAGTATTTTAGATATACACATTTCAGCGTTACATTATAAAGATATGAATCAGAATGGAAACAAGAGACAGTTGTGTCTCCTGAACCATCTGTTTTAAAAGTAAATTTTAAACAAAATCATGCAAAGTTTAATCAGAAGCTGGTTTACAACATTCTCTCTGGCAATGAATTAGGATTCTGCTTTTCTTCCAGAAACATTTTAATGGTTAGTTTAAGAAAGCAGTAAGCCTCCTGCAAAATGCAGTTTCTGAAACTGTAGGAAGGAAAAAAAGAGCAATTATTGAATAAACAAGTAAGCAGCTGACAAAACCAAGATCCTGGTAAGCCTTCCCTAACAAAAAATTAAACAAACCCTTCAATGGTAACAGCTGTTGGTGTTTTAAAATAAACAAACACAACCTCACACACACAGACTAAAAAGTTATTTATTTCTCAGGTTAGCTGACAGGAGGACTTCAGTTCACAGAAGGGGTTTCAAGCCATCATCAGTTCCTCACACAAGCCTCACACTGAAGCAGCAATGTTGAAGCAGCCACGTGATGCAGGATGCTCCTCTGATGGCACAGGCATTTCTAGCTTGCTGAAAAAGAATTCCTTCCAGCTCCTTAAACACTCAGTATCAGAGTAGGGAAAAACTGCCACAGATGTACCTACTCACCTCCCTACAATTACACTGGCCAAAGGTCAGTAGCTTCTGCTCCTAGGACGAGTGTGAAGCTCTGCCAAGCACGTGCCTTCTACTCATAGCTGACCTGTGAATCTGGTCTCTCCAAAATAAACTCCCTGATACATTTTTAGAGGTTTGGGAACTAATTATTTGGTTTCCAAATCAGACCCTTCATATTAAGATAGCTGCATGTTTCAATTGAAGCCCAGGAACTGTCAAAGAAATATAGCTCTCCATCTCTTCAGTTGTCTTTCTAAAATATGCCTGATAAACAAAACACCATCTACATTATGCTAAAAAAAGTCTTTGTGGTATTCCTCTGGGAATGAGCACCCCAGCACAGCTTTGCTATCTGCAGCCAAAAAAGACTTATGCCAATAAGTGCTTCGTATAATACTATCGTGGAGTCTCTGTACATCAAATTCCAGCCAACAAATTCCAGAGTTAATTCTAACCAAAAAAACGTATTTTTGGAACCAGAAGTTGTCCCACTCAAATTTTTCACTGCCTCTGAAGCCAGAGCGTCTGCTCAGTTCCTCCTTCCCACTTCTGAACAATTCTGTGGTGGCATCACAGACCACATCACACAGGAACTCTCACTGCCAACCTCTGCAAGATCTGCTCTGAGGTAATTGGAGTCTCTGTTCTGGTCACATTTGATTTAGTTTGTTGAGCGTTCTTCCTCCTTCCTTATGACTTTTTTGCCCCTTAAACACAGACTTACCACTGCCAGGAAATAAAACATCTCCCACCTCTACGCCCAAAGGCACTAACTTTTTTTCAGGCTTTTTTTTTGTTCACATTAGTAACACTGAAAATCTTGCTCCAGTGTGCAAAGAAGAGGCATCCATACCGGTCTTATCTCTCTGGAAGGAGCTCTCCAGATGTCCATGGGACTTGAACACAGAGGAGAAAGCTTCCAGGCGTCTCTGAATATTCACAGTGGCTGTTTTGACAATATCTGCAGCAGATCCCTGAACAGTTGTATTCACAGCCTGTCGCTCTGCCTGAACAGAGAGAGTTGTTCTCAAAACTCACCCCCAAAAAATCAAATCCAGCATGTCGCATGTACGTAATTAAAAATAATACACACATGGCCAAGTATACACATAGAAAAACTACCAAATGAAGAGTTTGTTCTATGTGCCTGAAAGGAAGACACATTATAGACTAGCTTCAGACAAAAAATTTCAACAGGTGCCTGACAAAATTCCACAAATTTAAAATTAACAAATATCAAGGGTAATAACCTGCAAGAGTCACAATCCACAAGAAGCAGCACATACACATGGTGAGAGTTTCAAAGGGAGTGGACAAATCTCAGTCAATCCAAGCACCACAAGACACTTCTGCCTATCTTCAAAGCCATAAGGGATGGACAACTGGAGGCAAGTAACTGGACTTCGTGGATTAACAATCTGGTCTGCCACATTAAATCCTGACTGCCAGAGCATCACATCTTGCAAAAACACACCAGACCACCATTATTTTTCAACACAACCAACTTCTCTACTAGTACCCTTCTCAGACAAGAAAACTGTATTCAAAGCTTCTTCTCTGTTTAGAGCTGAAATATTTGCAAAGAATTATGAGGATGCTAAAATGAAAGTGAAGATAATTCATCAACTGGTCTTTAATATGATTTTAAAGAATAAATCAAATTTGAACAGAAGATGCATCTACACAGCTTCCTGATGAAGTATTTTTCAGATCAAATTGTCCAATATTTTCAAAGGTTTTTTGAAAGCCTCCTTGTTTCCCTGTGAACTATTTGCAGTACAAATACCCCCACTTCCTCCCTCTTCTACTCTAGTCTTTAATGCCACACAACTTGATCCAGCTTCCTACTGAGAAGTATACTACTTCCTCCCCACAGAAACACCTCCCTAGGGAGTCAATTTACTCTTACTGAAGTAGAGGCTATGGCAGAAGTGTCCAAAATGACCTGGAAAAAAAAATTAATGCTAGTGCAAAGGTGTATAGTAAGTAAATATTCATCTAAGAAGTTAAAGCAATTTTCCTTTCAGGGAAAATAAGAAAAGAAACAAATATCCAGAAATATAGGACTTAAATGCCCTGTCTTGTTCAAGTGCTGACAGCATGTAACATACAAAGACTGCCGAGTGGGAGCAACTCAGCCTGAAGAGTTAAAGTGTATCACTGTGTGGAGGCTTTTTAAAACCATGTCCATTGATTTCAATAAATTACTCCAGCTCCATCGTGGGAGTTCTGAACTGAGGTTAGCACAGTGATGACAGCTGCACACCCAGTCACAGAAGACTTACGTCAAACAGGCCATGACAAAAGCTGTGATTCAGACAGTGACTGAGGGAACAATGAACTAAGGAAGAAGTGGAAGGTCATGACTAAGATGGCTCACAAACCATGTAGAACTGCAGACATGGCTATGCAAAGAAATCTGGTATTTTAAAAAGAAAACTAAAAAAAATAATTAAAGAAATAAAGGCATGGCACTCAACATACGTGAGCTTTGCTGTAGGGATTTGGATCTTTGATAGCTGGCAGGTAGCGCCGTCTCCCCAGGATGGTCTGCACAAACCCATCCCTTCTGCAGCTCCGCACTGTCTCCCTCAAGAATTTCTGAACTCCTGTGAAAAGAGAAAGTTTTCTGTAATACAGCTGATGTTCTGTACTGACTTCTCAGTGGGGTCACTGAAAGCAGTCTGGGGCAGCCAAGCAGCACAGAGGAAATCCTTCAAATTTCCCAGACCCCATCAGTGGACAAAGGCACACGATCACTCATTCAGCTCTGCTGCAAAACCTATTAAGACTTTTGAGGTGGAAGAGAGTGCACAGTGTCAGGATATCTGGCTGTGCACAAGGAGGTGGGAAATCCATTCTGCACAGTGCCCAGGCACAGAGGGTCGTACGTGTATTATTGATAATGGAGAGGTCAGAACCTGGACCAGCACTGGAAGGACAGGTAGTAGGGAGGGAGTAAATTGAAAGCAGAAGCCAGAGCCCTTGATGCCTCAGGCTGCCTGACTTCAGGCTGTGTCCCTTCAGATTCTAGGATAAAAGAAAATCACCCACCTGCACTTTGCAAGGGAAGGCGCAAATCCACTGAGAGTGTTAAAAAAGAAACTTAGGTCAAAGAAAGGTGAGACAGGGAAGAGTGAACTTGCACTGCAAGTTCAGGTAACAACTGTACTAAAGTGGGAAAAGTTAACTTCAGACAGTTTCTTTCCATGTTTACAAAATATGAAACGTAAAAGGAGCTATTCAAAATCAAGACTGACAGCATTAGTCAATTCATTAGGCATGTCATTTAGCAGTCAGCCTGGCAACACATACCAAGTGAAAACCCATGAGAAGTGAAGTTACAGTGTAAGGTACACTGCAGTTTGCATGCATACACATGTGCTGACGCAGGAAGTCCTTCCTAATGGTCACAAAGGAGAGACTACTCAGAAATTAATGGAGACTAAACAGACTCTTAATAGAAAACCATTTCTCTGCATCTGTCTCCGAAAGCAACAAACCCTAAATCTTCAGAACATAATTTTCCAGCTCATTTTCAAATCCTATGATTAGAGCTAGCTGCCTCTTGTCCCATTTGCCCTCCATTCTTTTTCTGATTGCAGCTCTGTTCTCTCTACAGCTTTCCTAAAAATTAACATGCTTCTTAGAAACACAACAATGTCTTTTTACAAAACATGGGAGAGCTACTCTGAGCAGCTGGATAAAAATTAAAGGGCAATATGCAAAACAGTTTAGAACTCCATGAAAGCAGAAGACAAGAGCAGAAGAAAGAAATAGTTATATTTAAAAATTTTAAGAAGCGTGGTCTAAAGTTGTCACAGCATAGCATTTGAAGCTGTGTTTTAATAAGAAAAAGCATGTTTCTCATCCCAAAACTGAAGAGCTTTAAAATGACTCCTCAGGGCTTATTAATTAATTAAAATAACAAAAAAAATTAATGTAATAAGTAAAGAACAAAGTCCTAAAGGTGACTACAACCAGAGAGTAAAACATTACAGAGTATTAAACTGTCGTGTTCATGCGCTGGACATTTTCAAAATGCAAAGCATTTTCAAGAGATATGAGTAGTAGGTCGAGACAAATTTAGGATTTGAAGAGACATGGAGAGAAGGGATTAAAAACAACCACCACCACCACCCAGCTCCCAAACAGCCATATCCAAACCTGTGTATCTTGATTTGAAGGATTCAATATAATTGGCAGCTTCATTTTCATCAATCCCCATCTGCTCGCCTAAAGATTTTGCTCCTATTCCATAGATGATTCCATAGCAAATCTGCCAGAGGACAGGGTGAAGAACCACAACCGTGAGGTCAGCCATGCAGAGAAAGCAGAGCCAAAACAAAATGTGATTCACTGGCAGATAAGTGTATGGAGAAAAGGGCAAGTATTCAAGAAGAGAGAGCCCCTCTGAGTCCAAGCCATTCATGCTGCTTTTCTCCACCCTCATCCCCCAAAACCCCGGCAGCTCCAGTTGCAACGTAGTGGCAGTGGGAAGACAGACAAAGCAACTGCTGAACAATCCTGCCTGAATTCAAACAGAAAAACATACTACTGTGACTCCACAACGTGTTGAACACTGAACCTTTCTGCCCAGAAAGCTGCTATTGAATTTTTTTCCTAAAATTACCTGCTTAGCTTGTTGCCTGGTCCTGTCTCCAACAGCTTCAGGATCCATCATTTTCCATTCTGCTGCGATGCTCTTAAAGACATCGGTACCACCATTCAAGGCTTGAATGAGGCGACAGTCACAAGACAAATGAGCAAGGATCCTCAGCTCCAGCTGAGAGTAATCAGCAGCCAAGATTAAGCCACCTGAAGTCAAGAAGTTATCAGAAAGCATTATTTCATAAATTACTCCAATATTCCATCCAACTTGCCAGCAAGAAGGACTGAACCCATCCTTTATCTTCTGCTCTGAGAGTTTTTCAAAGCAATTTCCATCAGACAAATTATTGCCTGTTTCCCCAATGCTCAGGCCTGCCTGCTTTACATCTAGTCACTACATCTAGAATCCATCAAAACCAAAGAAACAAGTATCCGGCCAGGTGTCTGAGACAGAGCAGGCAATGTCAGAACTGACACTTGGATAGAAAGAACACTAGGTAGAGTGCAATTTGTGTATTAAGAGCTGCCTTAGCTACTACCACTTTACAAAACAGGTATTCTTAAAGAGGAAATAAAATTGTAAACATGTGAATTGTATAATTTGAATACTTTCCCCGAATGAAACTCTCTCTTTTACAGTCTTGTGAATAATTTTGAAGGCATGCTAACTACTGCACTAGTTTTCCAAGTAGGCTGCTCAGACACATATATACTGGTACCAATTCTTAAACCTTCATTACATTTAGGACTTTTTGCTAACCATACACTTAACAATTCCAGAGCAAGACCTGGGCATTACCTGGGAAGGGAACAAAAGCATGCCTCATGCTAACAGAAAATGGTATTCCTCTTTCTTCAGATCTGTTTGCAGCTTGAACCTTTAGCCCATTAGGCAAAATACTGGAATGTTTTCTGCATCTGTGGAGACAAAGAATGACTGCCCTTCACCAATTTCTAAAATACTAAGAGATGCATAATCATTTTTACCACAAAGAATCAGTGAAACAAGTGAGACAGTGGCCTCTATTCCATTCTCCTGGACAATCCATACCCAAATTTGACTATGCGGGAACTGGACAGAGACCACATAAATACCTGAAAGGGATTTACCGATTCTAAAAAGATTTAGGGATAAATCTTCCTAGTACATTCAGGATTCAGTTCAGAAATTAGATCATTCCACTCTAAAACAGGTAAGATGAATGGCTCCAGATCTGTGATAAGCACATTCCAGAAAGACAACAAAGTCACAGGAATCCTAAAAATTCAAAACTCCATCTTGAGTGCCAAGTCTCTCAACATCATTCTCCTCTGCAGAATGCACACCCCAGCCCATACCTAGCAGAGGCAGAAAGATTCCCCTTCCCAACATCACCCTCATTACTGCACATGCACACACATTTCCAAGTAAGCCTGTGAAAACAGAGCAGAAGTTGTAGGAGATGTGCTCATACCACACTGCACATTGCCTCCTGAAAGACTGAGGGAAAAACCACCCACAGCTACTCCATTTTCTTTTCTGGGAGGCCAGAAGTTTACAGTGTCACCCGGGTGCTCTGCATCCTCTCAGGGCTTGCTTAGGTCTCCTGTCCCACCAAGTCATTCATAGCTGCAGATGGAATTGTATCCATGAGCATATCCACTGAACAGTGCACAGCTCTGACACCATTCACATCACATTCTCCCATCAGCACTACCAGACAGTCCAATGGGCTCTTCACTGCAGGGTAAAAGGATTTTGTAAGTCCTTGATGTTTGGATCAAGGATCTGAGCAAATTCTTTATCAAAATGAAAAGGTATCTCTGAGATCAAGACTAGTTTCAGCAGAGCACAGAAAAGACATCATGCTCTCCCTTGTGCACTTCCTTTTCTTCTTACATATTGTCATTTCAGGAAAGGTAGGGAGCAATGAGATGAAAGCACAAAAATCACAGAAATAAATTTTCAAAAGAAATAAAGGTGAGGGACAATTACATGTCTGGGTACTGCAAAAAATCCCACTGTTCCCCATAGGTTCTCAGTTTAGTTAAATGTGTAAGGGCTTTATACCATGACCTAATTTAGCTACACTCCTTTGGTCAGAAGCTTCTTACAACAGGAAGAAAGAGTAGCAATAGTAGTTAGTAAGATAATAGACAGTTTGGACCAAAGTCTGGAAGGCCTGTCAGACTTGGCTGGATGGCAGTTTCTTTTGTGCCAGCAGTCATTTCTGTGCCTTTAGGATTGCCCATCTTCCTAACACAGTGGCTGCTTAACTAAGGAATGTATGAACATGTAGGAAAAGTCAGCCTGAGAAACAGACCTCTCAAAGTCTGGCAGACACTCCATTCCTTTGATGGGCTCTTCTCTACAAGAAAGACTCTCAAGAAACCAGCACACTCCCCAGCCATCCTGAAAAGCTGCTGCAAGCCTGAGCATTGCCACAGCTTTATGTCAGAATAACACTTCTGCCTCCATGTCTATGTCTGGTTCTTCTGAGGAGAGATGGACAAGATGCTTCCACTCCTGAGTTCTCTTCCCATTACTTTCCCAAGGCACAAGGGTGTTAAACACATGGTGGTAGGAGGTGCCAGACAGAAGAACCAAAAACCTTCTCAAATTTCTCACATCTTGCTGTGGGGAAAAAAGCTTAGAAAAGTCACTCAGGTGAAATAAATGGGACAAGAACCTGAATGGAAAGAGAAACTGAAAGGGCAGAAAAGTACCACCAAGTATGAAGCCTCAAAGCTCACAAGGTAGTTGCTGAAAGATTGACCTTGGTATTTCAACAGACTGCCACATAACTGTTTAGGCATTGGCATGGAATGCTGTCCAAGTAGAACTGTAGAACCATAGAAAGCAGGGCATTTGGTTAATAGAAACCAAATCTAGAAATCTTCCTCTGCTACCTGGTAGTTTCTGCAGGTAATTATCACAAATGAAATTATTAACAAAGAATGAAAAATATGTTCACCCCTGTTCCCTTACAAAGGGAGCCGCACAGCATAAAAAAAATGAACTTTTTTCTGCTTTTGCCACAATATCCTATCCTCTTTCAGAGTAGCTCTTAGCAAGTCGAACCAGATCCTAACTTCAGTTTAATTATTTTCACACTCATTTAGTTACTTCCACACAACAGCTGGGAGTGTAATGCTCATCTCACTGAAGGGCTTCACAAAGGACGTCAAAAAGAAAGCAGATAGCTACATGAAACCACATGCTGTTAGCATTATCATTTCTTTCATGTATCACTGATTTTTAGGTGTTTATTCCCCTGTAAAGAAACACTGAATAACAAGTCACGCTGACATGACCGCAGCCACAGGTGAAGTCAGAAAGACAAATTGGACAACCCGACCACATTAAGATTAGACAGAAGCTTTGCCAAGATCCTCCTACCTGCCCCCCAAGGCAGCATGAGAATTAACATTTCCATGGGCTTGGGAGGGTGGGCTTTCTTCAACCACAGTCGGCATTTCAATCTCAAAATCTCTTGGCACATTCTGGATATTTGGCTCTGTGAAGGTTACTCGACCTGAAAGGAAGACAAGGCAGAACTAAGGAAAGGTCCAAAAGAAGTCTCTCTAACTCAACACAGCTGCACACACTCTGCATCTCCAAAATACAATGGGCAGGAGAGTAAGAGAGGACATGACCACTGAAGAAATTTTAAAAAAGGAAAAGTAACCTGTGTTTAATGGGCTTGTGATGGTTCCCTGTTCCTGTATCACTAATAAGAAACTCCCAAATCCAGCACCTGTTCTGGAGTCAGAGATTTACATGTGTGCAAGAAATGTGCAAGAAATTAATAATAATGCTCAGTGAACACAAAAGCTATTCTCAATACATCTCGTTTTTTAAGGCAGATATATGTCAAATAGATAGACCAGTACTTTTCTTTGGTTGAAGTAGAGCACGGACTTGACTTCCTATCTTTTCTCCTTAGAAAAGCTGCATACACATACGAGAAGACAAAAAACCAGTAAGAAGTGAGGCATTTGCACACATTTGTTCACCTGTAGCTGTGTGAGTCTGTGAAATTGGATATATCCTTTCCATTCCCAGTGCAGAATTCAATCGCTTCTCCCTCTGTAGTGGAAACACCACTTTAGTAATGACGTTGTTGATCCTCCTCCATTCCAATATCAGCCCTGGCAATGGGTGAAGTGTCTTTAATTTCTCCAAAACATCCTTGTGGGAAGAAAAGGGCACAACTAACCAATGGCCTTTAAAGCTTTATTTATAAAGTTTTTGCAGTTCTGCAGGAAAAAGTGACTCCTTCACCCACAGTGAGTTTCTAGTGTCACTGCCTTAAAATTAAATCCATATCCTCTCCACTTATACCACCTACACCTGGATAATCAAAGCACCACCTGACACAGCTGCATTATTACCCATGAGAAGACAATCACTTCTCTTTGGACTTCTGCACCCTCATCATCTCTCTTAATCTGCACCAACCAATGAACCACCTGAAATGATGAAATAAAGCATCACTTGCCATAGGTCCCCTACGTTGTCTCCTCTTGTCCAGCGTTAATGCTTCTCCTCCATCTTCTTGCATATTTTGCTCCCTGCTCTCTCCTATCTGTACACTAGGAACACAAAGTGAAGCCCTTGACCATGCTCCTTGAAAGACAAAGCTGATCACTAGCTCCTTGAAAGACAAAGCTGATCACTAGCAATCAAATCCTTTCAAGTTTAATCAGAAATATGAAGGGACTAACAAGAATTTCAAAAGACAGTGGCATGCAAACATTTCTCAAAATAACTTTTTTTTGTGTGTGCAGCAGGCAGCTGCAGCCTCATCCCCCCACATCACAAAAGGAGGAAATCCTCCCTTTGCTTCTTGCTCCCTGCTCTGCCACCACCACTGCACTCAACGTCTGCACTGCCACTTGAGTTCCAGAAATCAATACCTGTCTTCTGAGCACAGACTACACTGAACAAGGGGAAACTTAGAAAACAATACAGATTAATGAGTCCTGAAAACAGGAACACATATATCTGCTAATTTCACTTGTCTGGCAAGAGCACCCATTAGCCTGCAGCAGTTGGTATTAATGCAGGTCCACAATATTTATCAACTGGCAAGGATGTCAACAGCCTTCACATTATACAAGCTTCTGATATACTAAATTTGATAAACCATCAGATTAGCCATTCTGAAGACAAATTCTCTGAAGCAAAAAATACAGATTTGATAGTAGCACGAAGCAAAAATATTGTATTTAGGCAACATGGTATTTACGTCTCTTTCAAGCTGATGTGGAAAAATTCTTCTGCTATTGGCTTTACAAAATTATTGTGCTATTTTGGTCTTACACGTGATTTGGGAAATCAGATTCTGCCTGATTTACTCTTATTGAAGCCTGCAATTTATAGTCATGTACTCACTGCATTCAAGTTTTAGGAGAGCAGGAGTTACTAACTCTGCTAACAGAGAAGGCAGAATCCAGTTTGAATTTCCAGAGGTAACTGGAGGAGCAAAAGGCAATTAAAATTTACTTTCAGACCAGAAACAAACTGTACTGTACCTTGGTTGTACTGAACTGCTTGCTTAGCCTGACCCTGTTTCCTTTAGCACTTGCTCTTCTGGTGTAACCCAGGGTTTTCTTGCTCCCTGGGACTTTCACATCTCCATTTTGTGGCAACTTCAGCTCCAGGAACAACACCTGAAAGAGGCCAGCATTTCAAATCAGTTTCTGCCTGCTACTCCCAGGAGAAAACAAAAGCAACTGAGCACTTAAACAGCTTGTTCCAACCAAAGGATAGTACAAATGCTTCAGGTAATTAAAAAGCTGATTAAAGATCCCTGCTATCAAAGTCATTCCTCCTCATTTTAATTAACTACGAAATGCAATTTAAAATCTCATTTTCTGAACACTGTAAGTTTGAGTTCAGGGGTATGTTTTTAGAAAAGGTAATTAACTCCATCCAATAAGTGAGGCTATTACTGACAGTCAACTGTAATAAAATGTAATGTTCAGATGACTGAAAGTGGGAAGAACATTGGTGGAAAAAAAAGAAGTGTTAGCAGGGAGCAGGCTTCAGAACAATATGAATGGCATAGAAAGAGATGGTCACAAATACCTTCTAGAGAATAGCTAGAATACTAGTTTTTCTAACAAATTGTCAAAAAACTGGGAAATTAAGTATATGGTCATTTGGTGACAGACAGAATACAGCTCTTAATTTTTCACTTTCTGTTTCAGTGCAGCATTACACACTACTTAGCAGCTATTGTCTTTCATTTCACAGCTGGCAGAAGGGAACAGAAAGCTTTTCTCTTGCACATTTATGTAGCACAGAAGTTTTACTGACACAAAACTAGAAGGGTAAAGTTCCATTAACCTATGCAAGATACTTTACGTGACTTGTAATAAATTTCCACGTGAGAAATAAGCTTCTGTAGTTCAGAAAACAGCATTTCAGAAAAAACTTTACTTCCCCTTTTCCACGAAGCAGAGCGAAACTGAAGTCGAGAATTATTTCACAAGTTCCAACTTAGACTACTGTTACTGAGCAAGACTTCTACATTTGCAACAAAGAAGGAATATTTCTGTGGAACTTCTTTGACTGATAGCTGCTTGCAAATTTTGACTACTTCCATATAAAGTACAGCCCCTCAGCAAGAAAACAGTATATGGAGAAAAAAAGAGGAGGAGAAAAGCATGCACAGCAATTATAATCGATTTCAGCTATCCCATGTAATATACATTAAAAAATATGAGTGAAATTCTTCAGGAATGAAAGCATTGATATTTTACATAGAAATTTGTTTCTTAGACTTTAAAAAAATATCAGTTCTTAAAAGACTTTTAAAAGCAGACAGTAGTTGATTCAAAACTTTTAAAGCTGTCTTTCCTCCTCTTTCATGCCTGTACAGGGACAAGGGTAACAATGCAACTTTTTCAGTACAACTCTTCTTAGACTCAAGACTACATGACACCAAATCACATCTCGTGTGCAGGACACTGGCACTGCAAAAAAACTTCTCCATTCCTGTACCACTCATCCAAAATACTCTAAAAGCCATTCAATTGGCAGATCTCATGCACCATGAGAGGCCAAGATCCTATACAAGCCATATGCTTATTTTCACTTGGTTTCTATTTCCAACATACATATTTTCCACTTCCAGCTTCTTTATCTCTGCTAAAGTTGGCAGAAACCAGAATGATCAGTAACAAGTAGGAGAGGCACAGCCTCTTGCAGGCAGCAAGCTCATAATGAGTGTAAGGATAAATGAACTCTCAGCAGAGTTGGGTTTGCATTTTGTCTTTTCTTCACACGGTCTTCCCAACTAGACTTTTTTTACTTATTTTAGCCAAAGCCTCTTGATGGTAACCTCTGGGGAAGTTCTCCCTCTCCCACCCCAACTCCCATGTACCTCTGCAACGTCATCAGGGCTGGTCAAGGAGAAGCTGTGCCCTGCCAGCTGATATGCCTTGGTCTCAATCTCGCTCAGTTTAGCCTGCATGACCTGTTTCTGGGTCTCATAGGCTGTTGTGCTGAAACCAATGCCATTCAGCTCCAGCAGAGCCAAGCAGTAATGGGTGGGCATCTCCACTTTAGAAAATACATCTGTAGAAAGTACAAACCCAAGGAAATCTTTTATAAAACAGATCAACTGCAGATAAACAGATTTATTAAAAAAAAAAAAAAGGAGAATCCTCAGTTTTGAAAATACTGAAATGTTCTGACACACTGAAATCTTTTACTATATGTTTCATTTCAATACTATTGTTTATGGAATAAGAAATATTTCATAATAAGAAGTGTTCCAGAATTTCCTATCACTAAAGGATTTAAGAAAGCAGCTTCTGTCAATTTTTTTCTAAGAAATACATATCTCTCTGTATATCAACATTTTATAAACTGCAGGCTTGCTTAATGTAAGGTTTCCTAACTTGATACACTTTAATTCCACCACCTACATCTTTTAAAAATGTTCTAAGGTTCAACTGTAACAATCATAAATTATGTGGTAAACTTGGAATAAAATACTTCAGTGGGACTGAACCATAATCCTCAGCTCTGGATATACTTTAGGGGAAACTATCATAATGACCACCAATAGGTATACGCTTTTTGGGGGATTTTTGATGGCTTGTTTTAAAACAGCACAAGTACTCAGCAATTATTAGTGCAAACATACAGGATCATTCACTATGGAATCACAAGAGTTTCGTGGACACAATGCATACATGACAAATCATGTTATATGGGCAGGCCAAAGAGCAAGAAGTCTCCTTCAGAAAACATTAGAGGATTTTAGGAATTACTTCTGACAAGGAAATAAAAAAACTTCTGAAAATATTAATGAAAAACCATAGACAGACCCACAAGTCCCTCAGAATGGCCAGGGTACTCACCCGGGAGGTAGAAATCTGCTTGATTCAGAGACTTAGAACAGACTCTGCTACAGCCTTGACCACTGGAACTGGTGGATATTTGGGATGTATGAATTATATTCTACTTTTTTTTTTTTTTTCAGAAAATACACTTCCAAGGGAATGTCCCTCTTTTCTTTTAACAAATGAACATTTTGACACAGAATATATTAAGGACCTCTCTTCTGCACTGATCATTCAGCCTGTGGTAGCAGAGCTATATTTACCCTCCATCTTTGCCCCCAAGTAAAGGAGGTCTCTTTACCTGTCAGATTTTCCTTCTGTAATTCCTTATGGAGTTGGTCCATAACATTGAAGATAAGCACAGACTCTGTGGCTGCTCTGTACCTCCCAGAATGGTCTCCAGTGGCACTCAGCCCCAGGCTCTGCACCCCTTGGCCAGTGCCCACCCCTTCCAGGAGGGGCAGCTCACTGGGGAGAAAGTTGGTCACCATGTTGTGGAGGGTGCGTTCCTTGGAGCCAGAATCCAGCAGCCAACATGCAACCTTAAAAAGGGAGAGCTCCATGAGACTTTTTTTTTAACATTTTAGTCATAATACAATGCAAATATTTAATCAGGGGTTAATTCAAGGTTATAGCACATATTTTTTTTCTTGATTTGGCAGGCAAATTGCAGTAATTTGTTACACCATTTCAGTAAAAAGCTTCAAGAGGGCCTAAGTCACTGAAAAGCTTAATTCTTGAGAATGAAAAATTATTTCTTTCTAAAAGAAAAGTTATTTCTGTACATTTGAAAATTTTATTCTCTGTCAAATAAACACATCTTGAAGTGTCTTTTCACTTACTAAAACTTAACTCAAAGGGAATAAATATGAAAATCAGGATCAAAACATGCTTAACCTGAAAAATGACGTCATAAAGATCAAAACTTGCTATCGATCTCGAATATTAGCCAAGCTGAGCTCTCCTATCTGTTGCACAACAGGAATGTTGTGGGTTGACTCAGAGTTGATGGACAGTTTTTTGGAGTAATGCCAAGAATTCTGCATGGGGTATTTTACTCCTGGAGAGCTTAAACCCCTGTCTTCAAAGCATATTCATTTATAGCTATATTTCAATTTCTTGTGTCAAAACAGGATGAAACACAGATACTTGCACTGTCTCTGCCATGTAAGCAGGAGTCAAAAACCACAGGTGTAATAATATGGGGCTGGAGAAGGGGTATGTATATATTCATTGTATCACTAAAATGAACAAACATGAGTATGACTATTACAAGGAAGAGTGAAGGCAAAGATGCTTTTACTGCTCTTTAATTTTATCCTAAAACTATGTCTTGGAATGAAAAAAACCTACGTTTGTCCTTGTGTTGAACACCCTAGCTATGTTCCTGCAGAGCTGAATATTGCCATGATGTTGCTCAGCCCATAAGCAAAGCAAGCTTTAAAAATCAAAGGAATTTTCAGTGCAGCTAGAACTCTTCCTAACATGGGCAAGAAGGTGCTTTTACCTCGAGCTAGTGTTTCATTCGAGTCACAACTAGTACCCAAACCTTCTGAAATTACATGTAAACTTGGTGGTTTTTTTGAGAAAACATTGGTAGCAAAGAGGTCCATATGCACAGTGGGTAAATACTTTGCTTACAAAGTCTTCTGCTCTCAGAAGCAATAACCTGACCAGAAGCACTTGTAACATTTCAGTCCCAGGCTTCTTACTGCAACAGGAGTTAAGTCCTGTCCACCAGGACTGGGGAGAGATTAATCTTCATTTACCCTGCCAAGTAAGGTGTGAAATAATAATACGTTAACCTCTGAAACTGTTTCTCTTGCAGGCACCATGAACATCCACAGCAAAGCAAATGTCCTCTAAATACTGCTCTAGATTACCCACTGAAAGAAAATTTCACTAAACCTCCTGACAGATGTACATATTCATACCTAAATAACAGAAGTACCAGAGGGTACTCCTGTCTTTCCACCGTTGTGCTTAAACTAGCAGTTTTACCCAAGTGAAATTTCTTAATCCTGCAAACCTTTGGGTCCTCAAAACTTCCTTCCAGGGAGATGCCACAAGCCATCAGCAGAGTTTTGTAGTGCTGAATGAAGTCATACATGATAAGTGAGCGCTCCTTCTTGGGCTTCTTCTGCAGGTACAGCTGCATATGGTTCAGTCTCTCTGCCACAGACAGGCTTTGGTCCAAAGGTGGTGGTGCCAAACTCAGACTGATTTCTAAGGCAGGAAATACAAGCAAAAATCATCTTTTAACCCATTACATGGTAAGAAAGGCAAGAGAAAAATCTTGAATATAATCATCTGAAGCACAAAAACTACAACTGAACTATGAAGAAATAACAATGTATCTACAGCACTATTATATATTTTATCAAACCAGACAAGGCTCCCAAAAGCAATGTGCTGTGTCTGTACCAACAAACAAAGAATAGCCAGGAATCAAACCCTAGTCACAAGGTAACTTAGCACAGATTGGGCTATGTTCAGCACTTGAGTGTTAGATTTGTTCTGGAAGGGAAAAATTGGAAGAGATTGAAAGAGAAAAGCAAGTTAGGTAAAGAGAACATGGGAGTAAGCTAATGTTTCAGCCATATGCATGCTCACAGGCCAGTGCCTGAGCCAATTACCTGCCCTTATTACACAGTAGTATGGATGCACCCACAGCAACCTGGCCAAGGGTCTTTAACACCTATGACTGCTAAATTATTCCACCACAGAGCTGGGGTCGAGACAGTCACAGCACTTCCAAGAACCTTATCTGCTGAAGGTACTTTTTTGAGATGCAGTGTCAAGTACCCCAGCACAGCCTGTCTGCTCACTTACCAGTCTGGTCTTGTATCTGCTGCAAAGAGATATAGTAGGCATCTTTTCCACCCCAACACACTGCCAGTCCAACTACCAAGATGTCTTCACATCCTTGGACAGGAAATCCATCATCTTTAACTTGCATCCACTGAGGAGAACTCACTAAAGAAATAATTTTAAGTTACTATTATAAAATGGCATCCATAAATAAAGAAGAGTTGGGTCCTGAAAATGCAAATACATACAGTTGAACCTAAAATAGAGTATTATCAAGTCTCAGTAAAGCAAAGGAGCTGAGTGTTAGTAGAGGATGGAGAGTTGGTGTCAAGCATTTCCTTGGTAGGTCTTTGGTGATAGTAATGAAGTGTTAGCAGCTTGTTGGTACGTGAGAGCATCTGAATATTCTTCTGTGTCTGCCTCTGAACCAAGGTTAAATATTTTCAAATATTTTCAAAATGCAAACTTGGTTCAATATAAGCATGTGTGAAATTCAGATCAGTCTCCGGGTTGTTGCAATATTGTTTCTTTTTTTCCCCCCCACCATAAGTATTCATATGCTGCAGTTTGCTGCTGCTTTATAAACATACTCTTCCTTTAAAATGACAAGATTAAGCAGTTAGATTCTTTGCTGTCACATTGCCATAACAACAACAATAGCATTTCTTAACTATCAAAATAGATTTTTGACAGATAAATGTGAAATGCTTTTTAGAGTGAAAGGAAGGAATACATTTCTATATCACCTCCTGAAGAGGTTGCTAGAAAAGGCCAGAATTTGGAAGGGATGCTTTATGGGTGGTTTAATCTGAACAGGAGGAAGACCTTATTTACTCTGAGGGTGACAGAACACTGGAACAGATTGCCCAGAGAGGTTGTGGAATCTCCTTCCCTAGACATATTCAAAAACTTCCTGCATGCAAATCTGTGCACCCTGCTCTACATGAACCAGCTTTAGCAGGGGGTTGGACTAGATAATCTCCAGAGGACCCATCCAACTCCAAACATTCCATGATTCTGTAATATCAGTGATTTTCCTCCTTTATTGCATATTCTTTCCTTCTCGAGGCCTGCTTTAAGCTGAAGATGCCACATGCTGTTCACAAAATAATGCACTGGAACAGGGAACTGACCTTTTTTGAATTTGCCACCAATCGTTGATTTGGGAGACAAAAGGCACTTTGTTCTTTCACATGCCACTGAGATGGAGAATCTGCTTTTCTCCTTCCATTCTGCAACAAAAGTCTGGAAAAGTGCTTTGTCGCTTGCTACATCAATAATAGTGAAACTCTCAGCACTTAAGGGAACAAATGGAAAAACATCCTGAGATAGCTGCAGTGAAAAGCCTTGGTCTATAGTGGAATCATCTTTTATCTCATCAGTCTCAATTGGGTCTAGACACCCAGGATTGACCTGGAATGTTTTTACCTGCTGCTCTGCATTGCCCTCACTACACCACTGTGCCTGAATCGTCTGCCCTTCATTCTTGCAGGTGACTTGTCCCTTTCTTGCAGATTTCACAGGGAGAGAAACAGAACTTTTTGGAAAAACCTCTTTGGGAGGTGTTGGAGGAATAAACCCATTATTACTATCTGGTGCAGGACAGGACATTCTCTTGCTTCCCTTGAGCTGAAGTGTTATGCCCTCTGTTTTCTGAAGATCCGAGTTTTCCATTTTGTTTTCTTTAACCTTGAAAGAGCTTTTTAAATCCTGGCAAGTGGGCAAAGGCTCTGGCTTACAACAGTCAGATTCAAAAACTGGATCTGGCTCTTGACTAACAATAGGAGCAACTAACTCTCCTTTCAAACTGGAACTTGCTGAAACTGGTTCGATGCCTGAGAGGCTCGGCCATTTGTCTAATACATCCTGCAATCCTGGGCTTAGTTCAAACGAGCAGTCAGTCCACACTACTAGATGAGGTTTCTTCTCTAAAGCTTGGTGGCTTCTCTGGAGCTTTTCACCTTGATCTCCTACTAAATCCTTTGGTCTGGGGTCATTGTTACAAATCACTGGGTTTTTTAATCCTGACTGACCTTGAAATGAAGAAGGAACGTCTTTCAGAAAAGATGGGGAGTTTCCATGGTCTAAAACTTCCCCTATTACATCCAAGGATGCCAGAGACACATTGTTACACTGTGCAGGATTCTCATGTTCTTTCTGATTGTCACGGACATCAAATTTATTCTCAACAGGCCCTAGACTCTGCAAAACACCATGTGGAGGAAGCAAAGCCACAGGGTCCTTTCCGTCAGCTTCCATGATGTGAACAGCTGAAAGGTCACTGACATTACTGAAGCTATCATCAAACAGCAAGCCATCACTCATATTTAGGCTTGTTTCAGGGACAGGCTGGCATTCTGCTTGTACAATGTGTTCCCTACCTAAATGGCAGGTTGCTTTATTCAAGTCTTTAGACACACTCTCCCCTTTCACTGAATTTTGGGTCTGGTAATCTTGTAGAAAACTGTGTAGCTGCGAGTCAGTCACCGAGAAATCGCTTTCTTTAAGGCAAGCTGCAGGTTCTGTTTTCTTCACGACGGGCTGTAAATTAAGGCCTTCAGACTCCAAAACTTTATTACTACAGTGCTGAGTTGTGTTTTTTGTAATTTTATTTGTGGTGATAAGACTTGAGAAGCTCAGTTTCCTAACTGTGGCAGCCAGCCTTTTATCTGTATCATTCTCAGTCTGTAAACTGCTTAGGTTTTTTGGTATTTCCTGCTGTGGTATTGCTGCCAGCTCTGAACCTTGTATTCCCTGCTGTCCTGTGATTCCAGCTGCTCCCTCCTGTTTTATTATCATCTCAGTTTGAGTATCCAACTGGAAGCTGTCTTCAAAGTCTCTAGAGTCAGAAAACAGATGAGAAGCTGGATCTTTCTGAACATCATCTGCATTGCAAACACCTCTGGATTTTACTAAAGACCCTTTCAGAAAATCCTTAGGATGACTGTTGCCTTTCTGCAGTGTTCCAGCTTGTAACACTATTCCATTGGGCTTTTCACTCCCATTTTTGCCACCATTCTGAATCTGAATACTGCAGGTTTTACCCTCACCAGGACAAAAAAGCTTATCAATCCTTGCCTCAGCACAGCTCACATCTGTTTGAGTTTTATTCATTTTGTTCTGCTCACCCTCAGTATTCTCAGTTCTCTGTGTCCAAGCACTACCAGGTGTTCCTCTACTTCCTACAATACTGAGTGTCTCCACACCGGTGTGTGGAGTACGCTGCAGCTCAACAGGTGCCTGAAAACCTGCTCTCCCCTTAGGCATGCCTTCATTAGTGGTGGTAGGCTCTGTAAATAATCCTTCCATTTTATCTTTCCTCCGAGTCTTAACTTCCCCCATCTGTACAGAATTTGAGGATTTATGAGTTACAGAATCTGTTTCCATAAATTCCTTATTATTTTGGTTTAAAACAAAATTATCTGTAGAGATGCTGGTGTGGAAAACAGGCAGCTTTTGTACGTTTATGCTAAGCTTATTTGAATCTTCAAGAAGTGACCCCTGCAGTTTTGAAGCAGTATTTTTGTTCCTAGTCTGGTTTAAATGTGTATCTGTGCTTTTAATCAATCTAGAGGCCGAAGACTCTGTTCTCAATGTTGGTGTTGTTCCTTGTTCAGTAAGGTGCTCTGGGATTGCTGTCCTGGAATCCATCTTGGTTCTGACCAGAGAAATTTCCTTTGTGTTTTCATTACCTCTGCACACATTTGGCCGTTTTCTAGCCCTGTAGACAAGATCACCCTTGTCTTCCTCTGCTCGAGCCTGTTTCCTGCCTGGGACTTCACTCTCAAATACAGAGCTTTCTGTGCTACTGCTCAGTCGCCTTTTATATCCCTTTTTAATATTTGATAAGTTTCCAATCTGAGAACCAAGGCCATTACAGTGTTGAACTCTGCACCCTTTTTTGTTTAACACCCTTGAAGACTCAGCAGACTCCTCTCCATCTGATCTATGCAGTCTGTCTTCCAGTTCTGACTCACTGCTGATCACAGAGGATGTATCAGTCTCGAGAAAAGACTCTGGGTTCCACTGCACTCCCATCAGTGCCAAATCCTGCTGCAGAAGTCTCCTGGCTTCCTCCACAATGACAGAAGCTGCTTCTCTCTCAGTTAAGCCCTTCATTCCAGCCATCCAGATGCTGCGCACGGCCCGACGCTCCTCTGCTGACTCTTCATCCTCATCCACAGCCCTACGAACGCTGTGGGAAAGGCAACAGACAGAGGTGAACATTCATGCAGAACATAACAAACAAGGAGCTGGCACTATGCTATTCTGCTCCCATTTCAACTGTCTTCACAGCTTCCTTTCCAGAAGCACTCTACCTAAAATATAATGCACTTGATGGGAAATAACTTAATTGGAAATAACTATTTCAGTTTCCTAAATATGAAGAGATGTCGATGAAAGATATTACTGGCTGCATACCCTAAAAGCATTGCCACATTTCTGTGCTCAAACATACCCCAGATAAGTCCCAGTGCCCTACTAGGGCTAGATGAAGGCTTCAATGAATCATCCTTCATGCACTTTTTTCCAAAGAAAGGAAACTCCAAGAGCATGAACCAGACAAGTATCATGGCACAGTCCAAGAGGTACTTGATCAAGGAAGCTTGTTATTGCACTAAGATATATATCACAAGAGAATCTCAAAAGATAATCAGTAATAAATGATCAACTACTTTGAACATATGCTGGAGCTGCCTTTTAGAGGCAGCAAAAACTTCCCAGAAAGCACTGACAATTTACCCAGGACTAAACAGTGCATTGAAAAGAGGAATAGGAAGAAAATTTACATCTCAAAAACTTATTCTGCAAATAAAAATGCTTCTATTAATTTCAAAATAATCGTGGAATGACCGTGATCTGTCAGAGAAACCTACACGTTATTTCTAACATTTGACAAAAAGTCCCAAAAGGTTGCCATATTTTACTGCAGGTTTCATCCTGTAACCCTTCACCCTACAAACTCCTTTACTTGACTTCTGGACTTACTGATTTCTCACCTTTTAAATGGTACAGAGTTCTTCAGAGCAGCTGCCACATCATCAGGACTGGCTTTAGCCAGGTCAGCCACGGTGACAAAGCCAGCGCTGTAAAGCGTCCTGGCACGCTGCGCATTCAGCAGAGACACTCGCACCAGGTCACAAAGCTCCCTGTGAACCCCAAAAGTGAGGCGGCTCTGGAACTGAGAGAGCAACAGCTCCATGTTGTGCCAGCCCAGTCGATTACAGAAAACTGTTATCATCCCTGAAACACAAAAGTTACATTAATGTCCGAACTCCAGCTCCAGTTCTACCAAGCTGGATTCACTCCCCACACCCCCAGTCTGAATCAGCACTCACTTTACATTTCTCACCTTCTCATTACTTACAGGAACTAACTCATGTTTATTACAACTATGAGTAGGAGCTAGTCTTGCAGAACTCAGCTTAATCTGCAATTAACTAGTTAATCAATGAGGCAGAAATTCTGAATGATACTGTTTTCTCAAAGATGCTAATACTGAAAGTATGAAGCACAAGCATATCCCAGAACAGGAGTCTTATGAAACAATCACACTGAAAAAAAAGGCAAAAGAAAAAGTGGTGGTGAGAGTCATTAAGGGAGGGCACAGATCTTTGAGGAAAGCCAGCACTGATGTCCATAAAAGCAGACCTTGGTCTGCAGAATTTCAGTTACTGAGAGCATCATAGGGGACAGCAAATCCTACGATAAAGGTTACAACTGCAGTCCCCAGTGCACGGGAGAAGGAAAAGAGCAGAGAAAAGACAGTTTCTTACTCACAGATTGCATCTACAGACTATGAAAACCACTGAAAGACACGGCATCCCTCACTGTTTTTACAGTGACTATAGAATACAACTTTTATCATATCTCTTAACTATATGTCATATCAATAGTTCATTTTACTTCCCAGATTACTACTGTGAAAATTACTAACACTGGAAATACAGAATTATGAAACTGCTACAAAGTTATTTATACTAAAAAGTTAAAAAAAAAAAAAAGAGTTATTTATACTACCAAAATTAAATTAAACTACTCTGCATCAGTTGGCGTGACCTTTTCATTTTGGGGCTTTGACTCATGCTGCAACCCACACAGAGGGTTTCGCAAGTTGAGCTAAAACTGTCTTAAAAACTGAAAACCCACTTATGGAGTAATGAAGGATTTAGGCAACAGAAAGAAAATAACTTGGTCACATGGTGGGCTGTTACTTCTACTCCCACACAGCCTTCTTAAGGAAGTTAAAGGTAGCAGCTGTCTGACCTCCTGTGATCTGGTGATAAATGACCCAGAAGCCACTCACTCTGTTTTGAAAACCGTAACCTTATACTTTCTGGCCAATGACTTTGCATTCAGAAGAAAGCCACGTCCCATCTTAGAGGCTCCAAACTTACTCAATGCTGAAAGGTAGTCTTTCCTGATAGACCAAAGCTTTACAATGGACTTGCACTAATTTCCATACTTAGTATTGAACAAACTGTGTTCCTGCACAGTACACAGCTGATCTCCACAGACTTCCCATGCTGCAGCACTGCTTGATTCCTCTCAGCTGGCCCCCTTCCCACTGCACACTCTTTGCAGAGAGGCCACAGCAGGGCCAACCACAGGTTAAGCTATAAATCCGTAAGTGATTTTACAAGGCTGTTTGCTGTTAGTACCACACTGTGGCTACCTTAGCCCCAAATCTGGAAGGAAAAAAAAAAACCAGACTAGCCTAAGATGCCTGGGGTATTTTGCCCAGACCACTCACCGGCATAAGTGGCAGCAGATTGCTGCAAGGACTGAAGCTGACCACGACTACAGCCATATTTCTTGGTCATATCTTGTAAAGGAACCTCGCTGATTAAATCCAGAAGGGCAAGGCTGGTGAAAAACCTATTGAAGAAGTACATGAAGAAATAAAATTGTCATCTGGGGCACATTACTGTACACAGCAAAATGTACCATGATTCATAGGACAGAATGGTACCACAGTACAGCACACAGAAGAAACAGAGACGATGGCTTCCGGAAACATCAGCACAAACATCTTGTGCCACCAGCGTTCTCAGACCAGAGCAGATCAGGTCCAGGTGCTCTGACCTATGAGCTCACTCACTAAAAGAGCCAGTTCCTGAAAACAGACACAGAGCCTTACAAATGTTACAGCCTCTAGTCTCTGCACATTCACACCCACATTCTGTGGCTACCTTTTGTGGATGGCCATTTGTCTGTGCTGTTTCTCTGTTTTAGCCGTGATTTTGCCCTTTACAGAGCGAGCTAGAAAGCTTTCTTCAATCCCCACCAGCTCAGCCACACGCTTCATTGAGGCAGGAAGCTTCTCCCATAAGCAGAAGAACTGGTACCAATCGATTGTGGTCCACTCCTCATACACTGGGGTGACCTAAAGAAAATAAGACAATGCAAAAAAAACTATTTCAGAAAAATAAACAGAACTAGCAGAGTTTTGGGTAAACAAAACTACAGCCTAGGGAATGTGGTTAGAGCATCCTACGCACTACGTAAAGGCACTGAGTCACAGGCATGTACCATGAAGAAAGTAAAAGCTCTTCTAATCCACTTTCTTTAGTATTTGTACCGATGAGATCTGACTCATATGGGTACTCCAATGATTAAACAATTCAGAATCTTTGTCAGATTACTCTTTAAATCCAAGCCACCAAATGATTTTTAAGCTGTATCTTCAATGTCCTTTAACAAAACAAAATTATATTCTTTTTTTAGCATAATTTTCAGATATCTATCAACCTCTTAAAACCATGAGTAACCACACTAACCGCTGCCACAGCATCTGATAAAGCAGGAAGGACACATATTTTGCCAGAACTTGCTGAAGCTTTCGTTTACCTGGAGTACAAAAACTCTCAACTTTTATTAACACTAACAAAAACCCATCCAGAGCGCTTTTTTTAATGTTTTTTAGACATAAAACCAATTCTGTTAATGTTTAGTCAGCACAGAGCCAGTTTCTCTATAAGGAGACAAAATGTCTTCATATCTTTATCGATATAAAACAAGATTAATTATTCTGAAAGACCTAAGAGTTGTTTGGCACACATGTTAAATGGCACAGAATACTAGATGCCTATGTGGTTGTAAATCATCCATGCCTCTTCATCCACAGAGAAGGACAAGAGTTATTAAGATGGGTGTTTGTCTTTTGTTGCTTATTGGGATGTTGTTGTGGTTTGGGTTTTTTTCTTTAAAGAAAACTATTTTCCTAATCTACCAAATACTTATTTGTTTTAATCAACTTCCCTAAAATATGAGGGCTCGTATTTGTACAAGTAAAAGATTCAAGCTTAAAAGAATTAAAAAGCATTACAGCAGATAAACTCCTTGTAGCCCATAAGGAACACAAGAAGAACAATACTTAAAAAAACTAAAAAAGCAACAAAATGAAATAAACCTTTGGCCTTGAAAATGAACAGACTTGCAAGAAAGTGTTTTAGAGTAGCTTAACAGAAGAGAATCTCAAGAACATTTTGTTCAACAGTATATGATTTAAAATAACCTTAGACAAGCTGCTGCAATTAAACAGTACAGCATAAAAAACATAATGCCATCACTGCCTCTACCCCAGAACAGGAACAAATTTCATCCTTTTTTTTTTCTGTTTGAGAGATGCAAACAGGGAAAAAATTCACTGGTGCATAACACAAAGAAGTTCATTTTACCTAGCAGAAATAGAACACAACATAATGTGGTCCTCTAAAAGAGAGATATAGGTACATAAGGGACAGCAGTAGATCCAAAAAAATCTATCAGTATTAGCCCATAACTGGGTTAATGAACACAGCAAGCAGAGACAGGTACCCTCAGTCTCTTGCCTCCCCTTGTCCCACAGCTCAACAAGCTTTGTAATTGCAAGCACATTACTCTTGAAATGAACTTTCTTTTCAGACAAGATTCCCACATTTTGCCTTTATTTATCATCCTGGTAAAGCAAATACACTTTACACTTAGAGAAGGCTAAAGTTGGCTGTCAGATTTCAGATGATGATTGCATGATGGGCCTCTGGCAGCCATGAATCCCAAGTTGTTCAATGCAACTCCATCTGGTTTCCTCACTAATCTTCACAGGTTCATGGCTTCCTCTCCAAAGGTCTTAAACTGCAGTGCTTAGCTTTTCAAGTGTATGTGCTCATAAATCTTGACACATTCCGGGACACTTTTCCCTCATAAGATTTATCACACTCCTTCCTTTAGCAGCATCACCAGGCAAGTAAACTAAATCAGGGATGAATTTCACTGTAACTGAACCAAAGAAAGGCCCACCCATGGAAAGAAAGTAGTGTGGCTCTCAGAGGCTTTTTGGAAGCAAAACAGATACTAAACACCCAACACTTTTCTGGGCCTCCAAGAGTAATATGAAATTAAGCCTGCTGATCCCAAACATACATACAAAAATCAATTTGTTTCATCAACCTCACGTGTCTCAGAAAAATTACCATTATGTTATGTTCGAAATTTAGGAAGTTCTGAAATCTTAGGAAGTCAAGAGTGACAACAATGGGCTTAAATGGCATGCAGCACCTGCCTACACAATAGACATTATGGTAACACAGTAACTCTGTGGCACATTCAATTTAGAAACTTTTCCTCATGAAGGATAAGCTAAGCAAAGCACAGAAAAACCCAAATCTATGTTCAAGGAGCCTTCAAGAACTCTGCATTGTGCTGTCTCCCCTTAGTTTTGGTAGTAGAAAATACAAGATGCAGAATGAGAAACCTACCAAATAGACAATATGCAGATCATTCTCCAGAACAAAGCTTTTCATAGCTCGCTGCAGGTCAGCAAAGATTTCCATAGCTTCAGTTGGTGAAAGAGAAGAGGAAAGAGTAGCTGAGCCAAGATGTGTTGGATGATAAACCCTTGCTGTTAAAAAAAAAAATGTATTACACAGAGAAAGATTTAAGTGTAAGTTTATAATAATTTTCAGGTTATGATACATTTGAGAGATTTCTAACTTTTCACGACTGCTTTTTCAATAAGAAATAGTGTGTCTCCACTCTAAAGACAGAAAAATGGAAACTGTAACAGGTTTAGCCTTGCCTACATCTAAACTAGCCTTTTTCTCTTCTTTAGAAAGACAAAATTCATAGTCTGCAGTTAATATGCACCAATCCTGTAGTTCAAGTTTGCTTTGTTTAAAAATATTTTGGGAATTTGTAGACTAGGACACATCAGTCTTAGAGGAGATGTGCAGGTGATGTGCCTTCCAAGAACACATGCATGCAAAATACGTTACAGCAGGTGTAAAGATACCTTCCAGAAAGCTAGAAAATTCTTCATATGCAATTCTCTAAAATAAAAAAAAATGCAGAAGGCCTTACTATTAATTTACATTGAACTTCTACTCAGTTGCAGAAAACTTTATGAATCAAAACTAACTGCAATCACTGGGAGGAACACCAACTTTACCTTTCACATCATTGCCAGAGTCCACAACCTGAATGAATTCATTTTCCAGCAGCCATGCCACACAAGCCTCAATAGGTCCAGCCTGTGCTTTGTCTTGCCCTTTCCCATTTTCCCACTTGCTTTCTTTCAAGCTGGATGCAAGCAGAGTGCAAGAGGCGTAGGTCTGCACATCCTCTGGAGTGTTGGCTACTCCCCCCACGATGATCTGTTGAAGAAAACTGGCTGTTCATATTGCCAGAGATGCAGTAGGATGGAACATGAGATCAGAGAATCAAAGAGAGTGATCCATCATCTCAGTTTTAAAGAACTATTTTCCCAGAGAGGAGAATATGAGGCAAAGCAACAGCCAGCTTTTAAAGACTTTTCTTGGCAAGAAATCATCTTGGGTAGAAGTAAGAGAATTATGCTACGGGAAAGAATGACTTACAAAATTGAAATTACAAAATTGACTTACAATGTTGAAAGTGGACATACTCATAGGAGCAATTTAAATTTGAGACTAGCCCCAGGAATTTTTCTTAGCCAACACCGTGAAATATTAAAATATGTTAGAACACAAACTGCAATTTTGTGAATACAAAAAGCAAACAATGAAGGTGGAGTTCTTGTAAGGCTATTCAGTATACTGAAGGCTTCTCTTAATAAATATGAATGCTATACCCCATTGTTGTTTTCCTGATTGAGAGTGATTTTCTTCACCTTGGATTTTGGTTTTGCTTTGAAGGAACCCCTTCTTTTAGATAGCTCTTATGTAGAAAAATACATTTAGAAATTCCACTGGTCTGCTAAAAATTCAAAATCTATGGAAGTACAACCAAGTTCTAAGCATCATAAAAGTTTTCAAAAGACAGTAAAAGTATAGCAAACAAATTCTATTTAAAGAATCCTGCATCTAATCTAAGTTCAAGCCCAAAAGAAGCTTTGGAAAAGGACATAAGCTCACCTATGTGGAACAAAATCCTTTTGGTCCTTTTTACTCCTATAGGAACCCTACAGAGGAGGGACCAAATTGGGTACCACCCCTGCTTGCTTGCCAAGAATGTATTCACAAAATTTCAATCATTCCTGTGCAAAAGAGGTAGGTAAGTTGAGGGGGTAAATAAGAGACCCTACAAAGTTCCACAAATATCATTATGGCACAATTCAGCCTACAAAGCCTCTAGGATCAGTAATTTACAAGCATCCTCCAGCTAGGAATGTCAGGTCACACCTAAAGTTTAAGAATTACCCTTATTTCTGACTTCTGCTTGACTGCATCTAAATGCAATAGCAAAGCTTCTTTGAGTGTGCTCACATCCCAATCTGCAGCAAGCAGAGAAACATCCCAGACAAAACGCTGAATACTGAAGCAAGCTGGCAGACCCAAGTAAGATGACTGCATTGACAAGGGAGGAAACACATGAAAAAGAAGTGCACAGAAAACACTTGATGGTGTTACAGAAGAAACCATCCTACAAAGTTGCAAGCACAGTTCTCATCCCTCTCTGAGTGTCCTGTACCTCAAGTATTGCTCTTTTCATGCTAGAAGCAACACCTTCCCCTTCTCTTCTAAGCAAACAGCTGCTAACAGGCTTGAGAGATCCCTGAAGTAGAGCAGCACCTTTTGATCTTTCTGAGGGCTTGCAGACTAAAATGCTCTCACCTATTGGAGAAGAAAAGAAAAACAAAACAAATACAAAAACAATGACCTTAGTACTGCATCTTAGCACTCTAATAGCTGCACACAGTTCATCAAGGACATATTATTGGAATGAAAAACTGTAAGTATTTTCAAAAAAAGCTGAGTAACAAAAGAAGAGAAAAAAATGTGCAACCTTGAACAGTGCATATGAATTGCTATGTAAGAACTCCACAGATGCATAGTACATCAGAACTAAAGGCAGAGCAAGCTCCAAAGTTACATTAGGCTAGTCAGGGTCTTGCCAAGTCAGCTACGGAGATTCCACAGCCTCTCTGTGCATCTGCTTTGCTGCTGAACCACTCTTGCTTTTTGTTCTGGAGCTGACTGGAACTATAATATACAGTGGCATCAATTTTACTTCTTCATTACTTTAATAAACTGAAAAAATTCTCAAAACAAAACATAAAAGCTGCACAGCATTTTGACAGTTTGTATTGTGTCAGCCAGCTTTCACTCCAGAAATAACTAATTCAGAAATCCAAAATTACTAATATAAATAACTATGCATCCTCTGAACTTTCATATATGCATATATACACATATACACATAAGAATCCTGCATGGTTTCCACTGAGAATACATCTAAATATATCCTACCTTAAAGTTCTCTGTTAAACATTGTTAAGTTAATCTCTAACTACTGAAACTCTGTGGGAGACAAAAAACATCCCAGAGCCATGAAAGAAAAATGAAAATAATGGGTAAATTCCTTAATGAGACCATAGTACAGCTCAGCCATGGAAAATGCAGTAGTCACACAAAGGATATTTTTTCACAGAGCTATTAGAGACAAACTAGACCACTGGAAGGCCTTAGTTGGTTGCAAGCTTTGCCAATTGGCACAGGATAAATGAATTATGGGTAGGGCACATTTGCCTTTGACTAAGAAGAGAGCATTAGATTTGGATTAGCTGTCCAGTAAATATCATGATAGATTTATGATAACTTGTTAAGATTTAAATGCATGTAGTCTGGACACAAGGTAATTCTGGTAGTGGGTATCTTAGTAAGATCCTAGGAATGTTAACTTATGATAAAACTGTAGCTGTGGAAATGCTACAGTAATTAGCAAATCCAGAGGTAATGAAAACACAACTGCACTTAAATTTAATGAACAGAATAAATAAATACCATGTAGGCAAGTAACAAAATACAGCTTAAACATAGTTACCTAAATTAACTACAGGATGAAATGATGCTCAGAGGATGTGTCTTGGATTTTTTTTATCCTGCCAGATGAAACTTTTGATACCTGTTGACCATGTACTTTGGACAGAACTGGGGAATACATAAGATAAACTGCCTGTAAAGTATTGTTTTGTGAAAGAAAAGCTTATTTTTACTTCAGCAATAAAGAACATATATTCATTTTGTATTTGGGCTCTGATGTGACCTACAATCTCCTCTGAAAACTTCCCTTTGACTCTTTTAGAGTGATATATCTGAAAGAAAATCTAACTGAAGATGGGTATCCACTCAGCTTTACATCACCTGACAGTTTTACAAGACTTGTGGGATATGCTTTCCCAAGGTGCCACTGAGAATTCAAAGATAATAAGTGCAATCTAGTAAACAGTAAATTAAAAAAAGGGAACTGAGCTGTTCCAATATCCATTATTGAACATTTCAGATGCTAGGGGAAGTCTAGGTTAGCATCACACCAGACAAACACCAGAAGACTCTGGATATCTAGGCATAAAACTCCATTAAAACAAACAAAGGCCCTATTAAATTCTGGGTTTTGTTCAGCTTCACTTATTCCTCCTTGGGAAAATAGCAGTTTTGATGACTGTAAAAATAAGCAAATTTCACTCTCTAAAATGGTATTTTTAAATTTCTGTCAAATCAAGGAAAAGAAATTAAAAAATCAAAATGTAAGACAATCCAAAACTACAATGTTGGGAGAGGAGGAGGAATTCAACCCAACAGCATTTTATCTTCTGTCTGTCGGCTAAATTTCATATCCACATAAGGCATTTTTTCCAGCTGAAGTTGCTGTCCTCCAGTCTCCCTACTCTGTGAAAGAGTAGCAGCTGGCAACATAGCTTTATGTTCTCATCCAAAAGACTCCGTGGAGTGGAAAAAAACGGTACATTCATGAAGCTCATCAGCATAAAATCAACTGCTTACTGTGCACAACACAGTCACATCAGAACTGTCAAAAAGGGTACTAATTATTGTAACTTGAAGGGGAAAAAGAAGAAACTTCAAGGAATAATGTAATTTTACACCTGCCAGCTACAGTCAAATGACAAAGTCTGGAAAATTTCAAAATCCAGCAGGCAGCTGCCCTTTTCTTGAATGCATAGGGAGAGCTCGCAGAGATATAGGTCGCAAAATGCTCTGTTGCTATGCTACTCAGGCAAAAATAGAAAGCTAAATGTAAGAACAGTCTGCTTACATAGGGCTCCAGCAAGCACCAATCAAACAATCAGGAGGGCAAATCCCACTTCCTGCATCTGTTGAACTTCTTATTTTCTACTGTGTTTATACTTCTATAATGTGGCTTTTTGCAAACATCATCCACAAAGATAAATTTCCACTGCAAATTAAAATAACAGGCAAGATTATTTTGTTGAATATCAGTGCCACTGTATGCAAGAAGGTGCCATCTTATCTGTGAACTACTGTTCCTATTTCCCTGCCTCTGACTCATTACTACTTTCAGGATCCATAAAATTGATGGTTAAGTTTGGCAAAAGTTTAATAAATCTAAATCACAACTTCCAACAACAGAAGTTTGTCAAATTAGGATTGTAGACTTTAAACACATTTCTTACATTTTAGGCTTGTCCAGTGAGAGTTTACTGCAAATTTTGTCACTGAAACTGTAAACACTTTAGTCAACTGACCATGGATCACAGAATTAAGGCAAATGAACAACACAGCCTTCGAAGCTAACAAGAATTCAAAGGAGAAAACAGCCTGTTCCTGAAGTAACTGACATGTAAATACCAAAGTCAGTCTCAGGCAGTGAAAACAATCCCCTGGGAATTACAATTTTTACTCCATTAATACCAAACAAATTAACACCAAACAAATTCATCTTGATTAACCTAATCATCCAGAATACCAAAGGAATTCATCATGATTAGTCAGTAATTGCAAAGTACTGCCCTGGATTTAATCAGGTTAACACCGCTCTTACAGAATGTTAATAAAGACTCCGCTTACCCTCTGTGTCTACCCCTTTCCTGCCAGCCCTTCCAGCCATCTGCTTGTAGGTGAGGATGTCCAGCAGTCTGCCACCGAAGGTGGGTGTCCGGATAATGACGCGGCGCGCGGGCAGGTTCACTCCCGACGAGAGCGTGGAGGTCGCTGCCAGGACTCGGATCAGGCCCTGCCGAAAGGCTCCCTCAATGATGTCCCTCTCATCAAAAGTCAGACCTGAGGACATGTGGCTTTTACTGAACCTTGTGATGGTGAGACTGCATTTTAGAGCTAGCAGTTCTGCTGCCCAGCAAGGGAAGAACAAACAAACTTAGTGAACATTCACCATTCAGTGTTAGGAACTGGACTCGCAGCACTACCTTGGCTAACTTCTTCTGACCCGTAAGTGAAGCAAAATTTCACCATTAAACTTCTATTATTCAATTGACAGTAATAAACTAGTTTTTCTAAGTTGCTTGTACACAGCGCAGCAAGAGGAACTCCTTACTGCTTATCTACAAGCTCAGCAAGCAAATACGTAAAGAAATAAAATAAAAATGAGAAAACAGTAGGGAACTAGTATTTACTCATCCGCTATCCTGACCCTGGACTCCTTCTTCATTATTCCCATTACAGGTCTAGTATGTATCTTTCTACATTTCCTTCAGGGCTTCAGGACAATTTTATTCTTGAGAAAGAAATACAGATTCTTAAGCATTTGGAATTATTCCTCCTACATGATCAATGCCATAGCTACTGTTGTCTCTCCGAGGCAGTCCTTTCTCTCAGTGAATCAACAGGTGACATACACTATTACCTACCTAAGAAGAAACAAAAATCTAAGCAGAAGTGTTCACAACACATGCTCCTTTAATTTTTATTTTCATTATTACACTTCCTCTATTTACTCATTTATTTCAGTATTAAGCTGAGGAAAATTGCTCTGAAATACTCTGGCAGCTTTAGGAACAATTTGAAAATGCTTGAGCTGCAAATCAGTTAATTTTTCAGGCAATTCACAAAAAAAGCCCCACTCAAGTTGTATTCTAAAAGCTGCTGCTATCCAACACAACAGAGAGAAGATTTAGCGAAACAATTTGTAAATTAAAGTCTTCAGCCACAAAAAAAGAATTTCAAGTTTACCTCTAACTGTGGTATTCTCAAAGCTTATTTAGGCATGAGCTACAAAAGGCTTAAAAAAGCAACCGGTAAATTGCTGATAGCTGCAGTAAAAAGAACCCATATGACTTAACCATTACTGAATTCAAGACCAAGATATTCAGGAATACCTGCATGATGAAATGCCACTCCCCACGGCAAAGTACGCTGGAGCACAGAATCCAGGCCTGAGATCGAACGCTTTAACTGATCCAGAACCTCCTCAATCCCTTCTCTGTCCACAACAATTGAGGCAAGGGCTGAGGTTTTTGCAGAACCTTGAGAGAGAAAGTATTTTTATACTTCACACTAAAATTAATTTTCATTAAAGGCACTGTGCATTCTGTAGTTTTCTATTATCTACTTTTCTCTTACTCTCATCTTGTTGCAAACTGTAGAACTCCCTGGCAATGATGTCTGTCAGCTTCTCACACCAGTTCTTGGATGGACAGAAAAGCAGGACTGAATGGCCACCACAAACAGTCTCATAACACAGGCTCACAATATGGTCTTCGTCTCCCTGAATTGAGACAAAATATTTTCAGTGCACTCTCAGATTGAATGGGGTTTGTAAATGCTGTCCTTCTTCTGTATCCCAGTAGGAATCTTCTACTTCAAGTCAGAAAGAGAAGCAAACAAAGAACATGGAGCACTGTTATCTTAGTTTCTGTCTTGCTTTATGAAGTCCAAGCACTGGTATGACCACGTTGTTGAGGGCAGTTCTAGACCTTACCCAGGAATCCATGTAACGTTTTACATCTTGCTTCCACAGGTCTTTTTCTGAATGAAGGCCACACAGTGCACAAATAAATCACTGCAACCTCCACATCATGGCTAATGGCAGGGAGAAGAACTAGGCAGAGCCCTGAAGAAAAACCCCTCTTGAGTTACTAGGGAAGATTTGTTAACTTGGATGTCTGAACTAAAAGCGTGAGAAGCAGCAGTCTAAGCATCCCCAATAAGATGCACTCTGCAAAAGACTGCAAGTGTTCAGAGCGCAGTAGAAGGCTTTTAGGGATACTTATATAGATGTTCATGCAAAACCCTGCTGTTTACAGCTTGCTTTTTTGGTTTTAAGATCCTAAGAGAGTCCGTGCAACTGATCTGTTTTGCTTGGCTATGCCAGATTCCCTTGTAGCAAGTAGGCCAAAGGAGGAAGAGAAAAATGTAGGTGTACATCAAGAAATAAAAAGCACCAACACACAAATGAAAACAGGGGAGAAAGGGCAGGAACTTCTCCACAAGAATTCAGCTAAATTCCACCAAGGTGGTGAGGTCATCAAGTTCCCTTTTATTGGTCCAGTCTGAGGCACAGAAGTCTGAAGGTCCAATGATAGATTTCAAGCCCAAGATCACCCAGTCTTATAAAATAAGCCAACCCCCTTAAACTGTTGAGTCATAAGCCTAGTTTAGTTCTTTTTCTTGCTTAATTTAGTAACTATGCAAAGCAACTATCTCAAAAAATATCCAAATGCAACATCACCTTCTCAATATGACCACATAAAAGCTAGCTTCCAAATGCTCTAGTGAAAAACATTTCCTTCTGTTTCTAGGATACTTTTTCTTTGCTCTGCCACCATGCTACTGACAAGAATGTGCACAGCAAGAACTGAGTGCAAAACATTCCAAAATATTGCTGGCATTCCACCCATATTGTCCAACTACTATACTAGTATTACAGAGCAGTTGGAAGAACTGGAGAGAGAATTCACCCTTCAAAGACTCCACAGAAAAGGACCCTACAAGTAGGGAGCTCAAATTTCCCATTTCTACCCATTTGGTTCTTCGAAATCATTGCAGTATGTTACTCCTAACTTTCCATATCCTTTTCAAATCCTGCAGAAGGACTAAATACTGAAAACAGATTCAGAAGAATCAGGATGGGCATCTGCCTTCTAATCACTGTCAAAATTAGATCATTTAGCAGTTTAACATAAGCAGGTTGAATACCAGATTTTAATGCAAATACTTTCTCCCAGTTCTGAATGCAAATTCCTTGGCCTAAGCAGGAAATACTTACCTGCGTTTATGAAAGTGAAGTAGATTCCCAGACACAAGATAGAGAGGTGGGTAAGGGGAGAATCAAACTCTTTATACCTGTCAAATGCTCAGAAACAACATAACTGCAAAGTCAACTTTGTCTTGAAGTCAGATTCAAGAATCAAGACCTTCAGGAGTGTGTGTATTTTGGGGGTTTTTTGTTTAAGTCAGGAGAAGACAAAAATACCAATTTTGTTCTCAGTTTGAGCATGAATCTATGAAGTAAACAATGACACTGGGAATGTCATCTACTTAAAAATAAATAAAAAACATACCAGGAGCTGTGTTTTTAACTTTAGCACTATGAAAGGTGTTATCCCAAAGCCACTGCTCAGAGTTCTGTTACCTTCAGTTGCAGCTTGGGCTGGAATTCTCGCACTAAATTCATGGAGGAGTCATATATGTTGCTGCCAATTTTCACCCACTCCTTGAGGGGCACAGGGCGGAAATCTGTACAGTACAGCTCTGCATCTAACCACGAGGCCAGGAGCCCCAGGTTAGGGAGGGTAGCACTCATGCCTACTATCTGTATCCCACCAAAACCAGGACTGGTGTTCTTCATGTGTCTGGAAGTGGTTAAAAGAAAATGAAAGTTAGTGACAACACAGGCTACTGTTCTGGAAAATGAAATTCAGAAGAACCAGCTCAATCTACATCCTTCCAGCCTCTCAAGTGCAAAGCTGATTTTTTCAACTTTTTGAGAAAGAAAGAAGCCCATACTCTACTCTTAGCAAACACTATGTCAGGTTATGCATTGATAACAAGGTAATTCAGATTTTAATCAATTTGAACCTAAACCTTAACCTTCTTTAGGATGCCTACAGCTATAAATTGCCTGCATATTTGGAGAGACTGAAAACAAATACATAGATCAACCAGTACCTTGCCACTAACAAAAACATGGAAATAAAGAATGGCTCAGTCTCCACTGCAATCTTCCTAAACTTAAATGCCTTAATTAAAACACCTCTATTTGTTTCCATTTCAGGACAAATAATACTAGACTAATGTCTTCCTAGATCTGAGAACCAAAGCCGTAAGTACAACAAAGAAGCAAGTAGCTTCAGGTCTTAAAGTGATGAACAGCAGCTTCCACTAAAGGCAGTGAGAAGTAATGGACTCCTAAAAAACCTGAAAATACAAACTGTTAATTTAGATACCCAAATGTAGATTTTAATTCAGGCTTTTACAGCCACATAACAGGGGGCTTTTTATGCTTCTAAGCTTGTGTTTGAAAACTACTCATTTGCATTGCACTGAGTCACAAATCGAGACTTTAAAAAATAGAAAGGTTTGACAAATCAATGTGAGCTCAGAAATAACCTGAATCTTCTTAGAACACCCTGGTAATCTTGGCAAAGACAAGACAGAGAAAACAAGATTACCCAGAAGCTATAGTATAGAAGGCCAGTCACTGATGAGACAGAAATAAGGAAAATGGGGAGAGGCAGACTCTCTGTCATCCAACCTCTTTAAGCATTTGCTAATACAGCTTCACCATCAAGGTTGCAGATTTTTGCCTCTACAGGAACTTTGGACCTTTTCCTCCCTAAAGCAACTTTTGAGCTCCAAGGATTAAAAAAGTTCCAGCTCCACAACACATTATTTGACTGGGGAAGAGAAAAAACTGCTGCAGAATTTTGTCTGAGTCTAGAAAAGCCTTATGGAGAAGCATGGACGCCCACACAGGCAATGGTCATCTGAGAACATCCTCTTGGTGTGAAGACACAGCTTGTACTTCAGTGGGACAGGCACTGAGCATTCTGATAACTGGCCAGACTGGACAGTGTTTAAAGACTTTACATAAGCTCATTAAATAACAGAGGAAAAAAAACCCAAAACACAGAAGAACATTTGAGAGAAAATGTGGTCTTCAGCTCAAGGAATCTCAAGTGGATTCCAGAACAAAAACAGCAGCCACTTCCTTCATGTCAGTAAGTGGTACAGGGTACCACTGTCACCTTGATCCTGACAGAGAGATGGAGAATCTGGGCCCTGGCATGCCTGCATGTTGAAGGCTGGAACACTGTGTCTTCCCAGGAACATTCCTTGATGCACCTGTACCTTTTTCCCCTGGCAAGTGTTTTCTCCTTCCTGCTTCTTCAGTGCAAGGGAGTAAAGCAGAGGGTGGGCCTGCACCTGTGCTGCAGCTACATGCAAAACCAAAAGAAAAGGAGTTGCAAAGCCTTCCACACTGCTCCAAAGTGTAATGGCTTCCAGGATTTATGAGGAGAATATGAGAAGTCAGACGTGATTAGACCCAGAACACTACTGGATGCTGGAAATCATGATGGGAAATACTGGATGGAATGTCCAGTGGAGAGATAGTGTAGAAATGGCAGTTCCCCCAGAACTAAACAGATGGTCTCTGCTTAGCCCAGCACTGGTACAACTCACAAGACAAGAAGCAGCAGAGAAAACTGGCAAAATCTGACTTCTTGTGCTAAGGAAACAGTTGATTTTGACTCTTCTCTCAGCACCATAGATAAAGATTAAGAAGGTTACACCACCTCCTCCATTTCCTTTTTTCTTTGTTTGGGCACTATGAAACTGCTGGACAGTTTGGTGCTGAGGATCCAGATACTGCATTCTTAAAAACTTCTACAACTCTTCTCAAACATCTAATCTATTCCCCAGTGTCCAACTAATTGTGCTGAAGGCAAGAAAACATGCAGCCACTAGGCTATCACATGTTATAAGCAAAAGCAGAGCTCACCCTGAGCAGTGCTAACTAAGCAGACTATTGGCATATCCTCTAAGCCTTCTGATCAATTCACCATGCACAAGTTAAAAGCACGCCCACTCTTCCATAACACCAGAGCATTCCAGTAGGATAATTACACCATTCCATGAAACACTAAAAAATTAAGCAGGGCAAACCTGCCAGCAAAACTGTTTTAAAAAAATCCAACGTTAAAAAAAAACAGGCTAAAGAAGTAAATGAAAGCTTCAGCCTTATTTCTTTTCCTCAGAGAATAAATCCCATGGTAGCATTCAAATTGAAAACCATGAGGAAAAGAGGGTTTAACTACAATGGCATGCCCCTTAAAAGTGGTATGATAAGATCTTAATAAACAAAATAGTCTAGGTCATCACTCTCATAAAAACCTTGGAGCTAACCCAAATTTCCAATCACCCAGAGAACAAAATATTTAGAGCCATCAATTATTTAGCATTAAAAGACAAACATCTCAGTCTACTCACCGCTTTGCTACCTTCTCTGTAACATATCTCACTTTGGTCAGGAGGAGTTCCAGCAGATATCCTCGATGAGAGTCTCCCAGCATGTGCAACTCATCCACAACCACCACTCCTGATAAAGAAAAGCACTCGGGTCACATCTGACAAACCTCCAAACTAAGAACAAATAGCCTCGATCCTTCCACATTCCACATGATGAACTGAAATTTATATTCACAAATCCAGCTGTGCTTATCAACAGCACTATGGCTTCCTTCTGTCACTGAGAGAGAAAGATCATGACCAATGTCATGACATTTCACATCCACCACAACCACACACACGATCAGCTTTTAAAAGCTAAAAATAAACAGGCTGAGTTCTTAGTCTAGCCACCCCACAAAACAGTATTGCATCTATACTGGAACCTCTTTGCAAGTAAAAACCCCCAGGCTTCAGAGTAACTGGAAAGGAAAATTCCAGCACCCAAATGAGCTAGCCAAAAGCTTTGTTGACATAACTGTCTTAGTTAAAACCATCATTTTTTACTTTTTACTAATACAGTAATGTCAGAAATAAAACAAGAGCAGATGTAATTACACCCGCAGAGTCTGCTTCCTATTATATTGTTCTTCATTAATGTTGTGGGTTGACCCTGAGTTGATGGACAGTTTTTTAGACTAATGACGCTTCTCGCAATTTACCTATTTAAACCACGTGGAAGGGGCGGGACTCTCTCTTTCGTTCCGGCCGGCCTGCGGGAAGGTCGGGGGCGGGGGGCTCCGGGCCCGCCCGGGCCGGGGCCCCGGGCCCTTTCTTTTTTCCCTTTTTCTCAACGCCGCAGCACAAACTTTGAATTACCAGTAAGAAAAACTATTTTAAAGCTGCAGGCAGCTAGAGACAGCTANAAAAAAAGATTAATAACCCCATGTGATGAACTGTGAAATTTTTTCATAGAAGAGATGTTCTACACCACAGCAAATTGTTTTCTTTCCGGGCGGATTTTGCTGCTGGTGGCAGTTTGGGAACCACGTAAAGCAAAGAAAAACCCTTTTTCCCTTTAAGCATAAGAAAGAAACTTTTAGAACTGCAACTCTGACTGAAATCCCATGTTCTGTTATCTTTTGTGCAAGCTGAGTGAAAAAAAGGTGCTGGAGGGAGGGGAGAAGGTTTGTTTTAACTTTCTTAAGTTTTTTTCTTTCTCGTTTAATTCTGTTAGTAATAAAACAGTTTCTTTGTATCACAAATGTTTAAAGTTTGTGCCTGCTTTGTTTTTTTTTGTTTCTTTTAATTCTTCTATCTCACACAAAAAATCAGTAAGTAATCCATATTCCAAACCAAATTCAACCCGCTACAATTAACCAAACCTGAAAGCTGCTATTTAGCTTTGGCTTTCTAATGAAAAAAAAAATCCTTATGTGACCTCCTGAAAATGACTTTTTAATCTACTGACCACCTCCATCAAATTTTTAAGATGTGGAGAAGTATCTAAAATGTCTAAAAAGGGTTCTGAATATCAGCAGCTAGAGATAACAGACCAGACTAGGGCCTTCCCTGAGGAGAAAACATAGAGCCACTACAACTCAGGCACCCAGTGCACCTCCTGCACACGTCCCAGCAGCAGTATATACCCTTTCTGGCCAGCTGACAGGGTCCCAGGGATATGGAGTAGGACAAAGGGACGTTAAGCAAAAAAAGGAGGGCACAGAGGACACCACGCTTCATTAGCTCTGCTGCTGTGGAATTTTTTTCCTCTTTGGTGCAGCTATGTAATATCTTTCTGGTACGGCTAAAATAGCAGGAGCTTAAGGGCAAATGTGACCTTACATTATCTGTTTCAATGCTATTTTTCCTTCTCTTTTTTTTCTCTCCTTCCTACATATGTTCCTTCTCTCTCCGTCTGTTTTCTCCCTCCTTCTCTTTCAAGCCACTGAAGTTAGAAGAGTGCTGCACTGCTTCATCAGCCTCTTTTACAAACTCCCACCCATCCAGCTCCTCTGTCTTCCTGTACTTCCTCTGTTCTGTGCTTGCTTGTAAAAAATGGCAATTCGTTGGTCACCAAATACGTATTTATTCAGCTACCAGAAAAAGCTTCTTCTTGCTTCCCCATACAACAATCTGTCTGAATTCTTCCAGAGGCGAGACAGGACAGTTTAATCAGATAGTGAAATCCAAATCAAAGTGAAATCCATACACGTCACCTTTCCAGTCTGTGTGCCAAGCAGCAGCACATTTTGCTTCCTGAGATAAGCACAGCACCCTAGTGGTACCTACAGGCCAAAGCACAGGGAGTGTTGCTGGTTTTTGCAAGGGCCACTTGTTTTATACCCTCTGCTGCTACTCAGCTGTAACCTAGACTCAAACAGATGCTAAACTTGTGAGCTGCACTGCCCTGGCACTCTGCAAGCTGGTGACACCTGACTGTCACTGGTGCACAAGTGCTGTCCTCTATGCAGGCAGAACTCAGGACACACCCACTGGGGCAACACAGCAGCAGCCAACAGCCACACAGTACTTTTCACAGAGCTATCCTCATCTTAAAGTGGAATTGCAGCCAAGGATTTCAAGCCCCAGCAGGCAACGGTATTTTCTGCCCAACAAGTTCAGGAATGCAAGTGGGACCAGAAGTTCATCATACTACACAGGTACTGAGAATGGTGCTAGACTCAGTCTGCTATTTCTCTCTGCAAATTAGGTGTGTTCCTAGAAGACAGCTGAAAAAAAACAACTAAAAAGTACCTGAGAGCTACCAGACATGTTTACTGTAGAATAACTAGGTTGTTTTAATTCCCCATCCTGTTGAAAACTAAAAAGTTCTGAATGACAAGCAGGGAGGACTTGATTTTTTTTTAATATAATTAAACTAGTAACATTTTAATTTCAAGTTTAAATTAAGAAACAAGTATCACAACAGCACATTACAAATCCATTCCCAGCTGACACACTGAGAAAGCAGCAGATTTTTCTCTAATCATTTTCCTAAAAATTTCTTTATCATCAGTGTCAAGAGGCTGAACAAGAGGAATATCATCTCCTGTGTACCTGGATGTTCTAAACTGACATGTTATATAATAATTAGCAACACAACATTGCTTTTAGCTACTTCATACAGCACAGAGAGCTCTGGCAGGCAGAGGATTTGAGTTTCTCTCAACAATTTCCAAAGGCAACGTGAGCTATCAGCATGGGGTTGACATCAACAAAAGGAACAGCTCAAACTTGAGATGGAATCCAGCCAGGATTGCAGTCATCTCCCAATAACTCATCTCTAAAGATAACACACCCTTGTTACAAACTAGTCTAAATTTAGAATTAATTAGAAGACAAGGTACAATCTTGCAGTTTCAGACAAGCTTGCTTTGGGTGACAGCTAAACTGGCATTTTCAGTTCATACCCATATTCTACAGCTTTTATGAAAATTTAACCTCCAAACAGAAAACTTGTCCATGTCTTACACAAAGATGACTTTTAAAAATCAAACTTTAATTTAAAAATTAATGTCAAAGAAGCATATAAAGAAAAAAAAAAAACATTTTTACCCCTATTTCAGTTATATGGCCAATATATTGGGGCACAAGCGAAATGGAGGTTTGCAGTAGAGGTGTTTTCAAATGGTGAAAGAAAACCATGATGCTTTAAGGAGGTATTGGTATTGAGAACACATATTCAAACTCAAATCTTGTAGTCACTTGGCTGGTTATACTTCAATGACTGTTCTCAAGTACATTCATCTTAGAAAGCACAACAACATGTAGGGATGACATGGAGGTTCCAACCAGAGGGATTTGGTATATCTCTAGCTTCTGAAAGATGATATCATTAAGCTATACATTTTGATATACTGACTATGCTTCCAATGCACACAAGCCAACATAAAGTTGCTTATCCTGACCCCACTGTCTGCCTTGTGCTGGCAGTACAGCTTGTACAGTGTGGTGACATAGGATCAAACTAATCCTAGTTTAAACAAGCAAAAAAAACCTTACACCAAGTAGCCATATACTGACATAAAATAACTGGTTTTCTTGCAAGTAAAGGAATGAAGATATAAATTGAAGAATCAAGCTGGACTGCTGGAGCCTCCATTTGAATGAGCTTAAAATGCTGCACAACAGTCACCCACTCATCTTCCAGCCCACTGGCAGTCTCTAAATCATTCAGGGTGATTCAGCCCCTTTGGATCCAGGTGTGAATGCGTTATCCCGTGATCTCACACTCTGAAAAAAACTGCAAGGTTTTATTTTCCATCTTCTCTCTAAAAAACTCTTCTGGTACACAATGCAGCAGAATATTATGATACCAGATGCACACAGAACAGCAGTTTCAAAGGTGGAGGCCTCAGAGCAGATCGATCCTCATCTATTTTTGCAATTTTTATATTCTTAAAATAGCTACCAGCTATGTTACAGGACAGAGTGAAGATGGGAAGGATTACTGTATAAAACATAACTGGGTATAGCTTTACTGAGCAGAGAAAAAAAAGGAATAACAAACTTCTGACTGGACTAGGAAAGCACGTCTCTCTCTTAAGTGTACACGGAAACATCGGGCTTCTTCAGGTTTTATCTCATCCTCAATACTTAATGGATTCTTTCACTATCTAGTGGCCATCGGGGCCACAGTGACCCAGAAGCCAATGTTACAAGGACAGAGGGTTTTTGAGCAAACAAGACAGAAATGAATGTCACAGCCCTCCCAGTCACCATGCCTACCCAGAGGAGCACTATGTATTCATTCCGCTTATCTGGATCCAGATGAGCACACAATGTAATTCCTTCTCTTCCTCAAGCTAAATGAAGATAGATCTTAGATTCCACAATCTCTGTCTAAAACAAACGAATATAATACATTCCTGAACTCAAACATATCTCAGAACTTTAATTCAGTTTTATTAATTAGAAAACATTTCCTAGCCATGGGAATCATTGTTAAATGCAGCTTGCCGTTCATGTGAGACAAACTAAAGCCTGCAGCTTCTACCTACTCACCCAGCTGCTGAGCTACATGGAACAGTGCTGACTGTCCTCCTAAATCCAAATCAGAGGCTCTCTGGAAGAAGAAGATTGCTGCATATTCCTATATGGTATGTCTGTTACATACAGAACTGAGAAAATTTGAATTATCCCATGATTTCACATGTACTCAGAATACGTAATCCCCACAATGGTCAAGCCTTAGTACTTTACCCAGTGAGTCCATTTTGTTTTCTTCTATGAGCCTGTTGATTAGTCCATTGGCTTTCTCAATGGTGCAGACAGCAACATCCAGAGCAGAGAAACGTCCTGCAGGAGACATGCTTCCCATGTAGCCTTCAACTCTCACATCCACCTCCTGAAACAGGGTCTGTTTTCCAAGGATACAGAACATCATGCCAAGGTTACAGCTCTGAATTTCAACCAATGCCTGCTGGAATCACATAAAAGTCTGCACCCCACATCTACAGTTTCCAGTACTTTAAATGCCAACTAATCAGATTACAGCCATATCTCAGCCAGTTACTGACACTTCTTTTTTCCACTGTCATATTTTATTTCCAAAGCAGAAGCCACAGAGTACACATTGCAAGACAGCGTACATAACTGAGTAAAAGATGAGAATCATTGTTCTGTATAAAAAGATTTAATATTAAAAATGTTAGGGAACACACAGTGCAACAGTTTATCATATCAGTGGCTTATGTACAAAGACACCTCCCCCTCGAGAAACCCTGGGCAAAAGCCAAACATGGAACTCCAAACACAACGATGACACATCTCACACTGAAAGCCAAGAAACAACAACTTCTACTCCAGGTCTCACTACTGCAGTGCCAAAGCTTTGACACATCCCACACTGCATTAACAAAAGACACAAATATTTGGACCTCACAGGTAGGTCACCCTTTGAGTTCAAGTATGTGTAGCTATGCCCAAACCTCATGCCAGGAGTAGCAGAACAGAGCTCTGATAATCCTCCAGCTTTACACGATTAAAGCAGAAACATGTCTCCATTATCAATCCCTTCAGAGTAGCTTTTGCACACAGTTTGTAGGATTTCCTAGCAATTTGTAAAGTTAAGATACCATCTAAGTTAATGAACGACCAAACGGTCTTAAATGGCAGAAAATACAACAAAAATGCCTGCGGGGTTCAGATCTGGTTTTAGTCATTGTTGTACCTAATGGCAACCATGTTTGATATGAAAGTCTTTCAAAAAACAATTTATGTTTTTTAAAGGTGTTCCCACTGTAATTATATTTTTTGAATAGCCGGGGTGAAGAAGCCAAGACGTAACCATATTCTGGCAGAAAAAAAAAAATAGCAAAGTCAAAGTGAAATCAAAGGCACAAAATTGTGGTGGAATACCCCAAGGAAAGCTAAAATATCTTTTTATCCTTAAGATAACATTTACACGTTCCCTTTGTACTTTTCCTAACACAATTTTTCATTAGAAACTTCATTTAAATTTTGTATATTATAAAATCTGTGAATAAATGCAAGTAACAACGCTTTAAAAGTCAAAGCTGAAATAAAATGTTTTAATCAACTCCATAAAAATTTTCTAAGTTTACCTTTTTGGCTCAAAGTTTCATTTTTTTTTATCACCAACTTAGAGCAAATTTTAAATTATCTACTTCTTTTTGAAAAAACTCAGTAATTTTTTTCCCCTCAAATCCATGCTTTTGCATTTCTGTTTAAAAAATGTGACCCAACAACTACTACCCATAAATTTACCCTCCTTGAATGCTACTTACCTGCAGGTAACATTTCTTCTCCTTGGCCACAGAGACAAAGGGAAGGATGAGAAGAGCTTTCTTACGAGTCTCCAGGACTCGCTTCAAAATAAGCAATTCTGCGACAAGAGTCTTTCCAGCACTGGTAGGAGCTTGGGGAAAAAAAAAACGGGGGGGGGGGGGTTTAATTAATTTTTAAAGTTAAAAAATAAATCCAAAGAACAAGCATCACAAATCTAGCATAGAAAGCAGTTACTGAAGAACTTGGGGTGGGACTCTTCAATTCCCACAATCACACTTGCAGGCAACCCTATAAAGAGTAAAGAAGACTAAAAATCATCTGCCTCTTTTCTAAGTTCTTCATCTTCTCAGTGCTGCTCTAGAACCTTTTTCCCATGAAGGGTAGACAACCAACTGTCATTTCCTACAGATTTCTAGTCCACCAGTCCTACTTCTCCTTCTGCATGACTTCCCCTTCTGTACACACACCCCACACACAATATGTGATGAAAAATGATAAATGGGCTGAAAAAAAACTAATAGCAAATAATATTCTCAGAAGTATGTGTATCTTCAATTGCTGTTATCATTCAGTTCCTAGTTTGTCTGTAAAAACAGTCTGTAATAAAAAAGAGTCACCATTAGCTGACTCCTAATTATCAATTTCTAAAGGAACTTCAACAGAGAAAAGGGGGCAAAAAGTCTCTCTTCACATCTGGAAAGGAGACCATTAAGTCAAGTTTGAGGTACATAAATGGGACAGATTTTAGTAAGATGTCTCCAGAAGAGGATCCTGACCCTTCTAGCTGCCACATCAGAATCCTTCAGCACCAGTATGTCCTTGTAAATGGCAGTGGAAAAGTTAGGGGGGACTGGTTTTATGAGATGTTCGCATACCTGAGTAAACGAGGTTCTTCCCTTCCAGAACTTGTCCAAGCATTAGGCATTCTGCTTGCCATTCAAACATCTGCACCACTCCCAGACTGTGGTATTTCTCCAGAACTGCTTTGGGAAGACCCCAGCTTGCAAGGAGCAACTTGTCCGCTTGGTCTTCAGGAACATTTACCTGCTGATATTGCCCTTTGGGAGGAGAAAATAAAAAAAAAATTTAAAAGTCAAGTATCATTCTTGAATCTGAGGTCGCTTAGGTTATACACCTAAATGTCAAACTTCTCTACAAACTCCTGTATTACAAGAAAAGGCAGTAACCATCTGGCCTATATTTTTCAGTATTTTGTGTGGATGGTTCACCATCCTTCTTATCTTCTGACATCTTTTTTTCAATTTTTCCTCCTACAAGATCTCCCACATTCAATTAATTCCTTCACCAAACTCTTGCCCGGGTATTTGCTTTTGAGACAGAGCAGCCATTACCAAATACATACTCAAACAGAGCTTCAGCACTGATTAATGTAACAGCATTACAATGGATTTGCCATCTCGTCCTCACCCACACCATTTCCCTTTTAAATTACTGCTACTGAGATTTCAGTAATTCTCACTGATTACAGAACTGCCCCATGTTTTTTGTTTTACAGATGAATGAAAACCACAACATAAACCAAACAAGCAGCTCAAGCTACTCTGTGCAGTGTGTTATATTCCAGTCTATTAACACCGATTAGTATCTTCACATTATTGCCAGTTCCTCTAGTTTAATTAAGTTCCTTGAAGATTATTTCTTGTCTTAGTAACCCTAAACAACTTTGTGCTGACTACAGATGCTGCCTCCTCCCTTTCCTTCTCCTCCCTTTTTCCAAATCATTAGGAAAACTCAAGCATTTTGTCCCTTTCAGGTTTCTGATCCACAGTAATGCCTCCCCTATCACCCATAAATATACAGTTCCTGTAACAGCGTTTTGTGAAAGACCTTGTCAGACTGAGATAAAAACCAAGTAGTCATGTGTCCTGACTCTACTGTACCCGTTCTTCTACTCGTACATTCATTTTAGAGAAACTTCTAGAAGAAATTTCCCACCATTGTTGCCAGCATAAGGGCAGGCTAGATCAGCAATACCAGCCTGCATAAGCAGCCAGCACTTTTTCTCTCAACACACTAAAAATTTCAATTGCTGCCTTGAAGTTAACCCCAACCTAGGCTGTCACTGCTGCGTGATCAGTCTCCTCTACACAAATACATAAAAACACTTGATATATAGCTTAGCTCTGAAAGCTTTGCTTCACTTTGTATAACCACAGTACCATAAAATACTAAACAAAAATTTAAGCACCATTGGGAGAGAACAGAAATATGCTACAAAGCAGAACAGGCTTCCCAAGGAGAATTCAGAGGAAACCAGAATTGTCTATCCTAAACTGTGTCTGTGGTGGGTTGACCCTGGCTGGACACCAGGTGCCACCCAAAGCCACCCAAAGTCATTCCCCTCAGCTGGACAGGGTAGACAAAATACAATGAAAGGCTCATGGGTGAAGAAAAGGACAGGGAAAGACCACCCACCAATTACCATCACAGGCAAAACACTTGGCTTGGGGAAAATTAATTATTACTTATCAAATCAGAGTAGGATAATGAGAAACAAAGCAAAATCTTAAAAACACCTACCCCCTACTCCTCCCTTCTTTATGGGCTTAACTTTACTCCCAATGTTCTCTACCTCCTTCCCTACAGCAGCGCAGGGAGACAGGAAATGGAGGTTGCAGTCGGTTCATCACGTTGTCTCTGCCACTCCTCCTTCCTCAGAGGAGAGTTCCTCACACTCCTCCCCTGCTCCAGTGTGGTGTCCCTCTCACTGGAAACAGTCCTCCATGAACTTCTTCATCACCAGCACTTCCCACAGGCCACAGTTCTTCACAAACTGCTCCACTGTGGGTCCCCCCCGGGGTCACAAGTCCTGCCAGCAAACTTGCTCCAGCATGGCTTCCTTTCTCCACAGGTCCTACCAGGAGCCTGCTTCAATGCAGACTCCCCACAGGGCCACAGCCTCCTTCGGGCATCCACCAGTTCCAGTATGGGTTCCTCCAAGGGCTGCAGGCGGATCTCTGCTCTCCCATGGACCTCCATGGGCTGCATGGGGACAACCTGCCTCACACCATGGTCCTCACCACAGGCTGCAGGCAAATCTCTGCTCTGGCACCTGAAGGACCTCCTCCCACTCCTTCTGCACCGACCTCAGTGTCCACAGGCTGCTTCCATCACATCTTCTCACTCCTCCAGCTGCAGTTACCATTGCACAGGCTTTTTTCCCCTCTTCTTAAATACATCATCCCAAGGGTGCTACTGCTGTTGCTGATGGCCTTGGCCAGTGGCAGGTCCCCCTTGGATCTGGCTGGCATTGGCTCTATCCAACACAAGGGAAGCTTCTGGCAGCTTCTCACAGAAGCTGCTCTTACAGTCCCCCCTTGCCATGCAAATCCAATACAGTGACTAATGTAGCAGAATTAGGATTCAGAAACATAAAAAACCCTATGTGATAGGACCTCAAGCTTTTTCCTTAGTGTTAAAACCAATAAACTTCATGTAAAAGGCGTAATGAGTAAAGGATTATGTGATTCCACTGTTTGAAGACTAGATTAGAACTGAACATGTGTTTGTAAACTTGTGGCTTAGAAATCTGTGTACAGAAGTATACCTGTGACACTAACCTTTTTTTTATTTACTAAAACAATGGTAAGAAACAGTCAAAATTAGGAAGATACGAATTGTTGGTTAAAAGCACTGGGTATTAGATTTATCAGAAAGAAAACCGTTCCAGATTGATTCCAGAGTGGGGCCAGCTGACTACATGAGTGCTGCTTACTGAACTGTCTTTGGGAAGCTGACTGTATAAATGTGTACATTGCCTTGCTCTGCTCCATTTGCAGAAATTGACAAAATTGTATCTTGCACAACATAATCGCATCAGTGAGAAGATGTGACATGACTGGAGAAGAGACTGAGAGATGTAAATGCTTTAAAAAGTTACAGAAAAAAATCACAAAAGAGATGAAACTGCAAGGTGCAATGTAAATATCTTGATTTTAGATGTTGTATACAATCTCGATGCTGTATACGTCTTGATTTCTCTCTTGATTCAAGAGCACAATAAGCTGGTAAAATGTATGTATGGCATCTAGAAGCATCACTTTAAGCAGCTCTGTCTGCCAGCAGGACCACTTGATATGACACCTTGCCACAAGATGTTTTATAGAAAATCTTGTACATTGCATACGGAAGTATATTGTGCATACTTCTTCTGTATTCTATATGTATTCTTGAATCAATTTAACAACGTAGGTAAACCAACCTTGCCCGGCATACCAAAGAGAACAGACTACAGCGATTGTTGTATTATGGCAGCACCTAGAGGCCAAGCCAAGAATAAGGCCCACCGTTACACGACGCACAGAATGCCCCCATCTCAGAAGTGTGCACAGAATACACATTTTCTTATCGTATTCCTCAACTACACAGCGAGTAGTGCAGGAAAATCCTTCGATCCCCACCCTGCTAGCAGCACAAGCACGTACCTCGGCTGCAGCCGCTGCCCTCGAGGGGGAAAGGAAAGGGCGAGGCGCGGCCCGAGCAGCGCCGCCCCCGGGGCCAAGGCCCCGCGCCCGCGCCGGGAGAGGCTCGGAGGGTCCCCGAACCCTTCCAGCAGCGCCCCGGTCC
>VZRS01014058.1:7213-27006 GCA_013398055.1 Ifrita kowaldi | reverse complement strand
CAACCCAAACCATTCCGTGATGAAATAAGAAGCAGAAGACACCAAAAAAAGGCCATTTTTAGTGCCTAGAACAAGGTCTGCGATAAAAAGAATAATTCAGAAAATTAGAAATAAAATCAGTCGAAGACGTGACACCCAAAGGTGCCGCATTCCAGAGTGAGCTTCCGGAGGATGCTCCCGGAGTCGATTCCTCGAGCAGCTCCGAGGATTTACCGAGCATCTCCTGCTTTGCTTCTTGCACCAGCAGGTGTCAGCCACAAATCAGGGATGAGCTGCGGGGAGGGTTGGGATGGCAGCGGGAATAGAGACGGGAATGTGGGGATGATCGATATGGAATGTTTGTTGTGCAATTCCACGTTGGGTACGTATTTGATTTATTTGATGTAATATTTAGATGAGGAATCTGGGCTGGTGGAGGTGTCCCTGCCCATGGAACAGGCTTGGAATTTAAATCCCTTTCAACCCAAACCCTTCCAGGAATAAAATCCTGGATTTTGTGAATAAAATTCCCTGGTCCTGCCATGGCTCTGGAGGACATGAACTCGTTCTGCCTCTCCTTGGGAACAAAACCTTGCTGTCCTTCAGGATTCGCTGGCGGAGCCTGAAACGAGACCCCATCGCTGAGCAGAACTTTTGGATCTCCACGGGCGGAGAAATCCAATTTTGTTTTGGGGGTTTTTTTTGTTTTTTTTTTTTTCCCTCCCTCTCACTTTCCCTTCTCTGTTTCGCTCCGCCCAAGCCTCTGAACGCAACTCAGGCTTACGGGCCCAACCTCAGGTACATCGTGAGGTGGCGGCGGCGGGACCCGCGCGGGAGCTGGTACAACGAGACCGTGCGGAGCGCCCGGCACGTGGTGTGGAACACGCCCATCTACGTCCCCTACGAGATCAAGGTGCAGGCCGAGAACGACTTCGGCAGAGCCCCGGAGCCCGACACCTACATCGGATATTCCGGGGAGGATTGTGAGTATCCCGCAGCTGCCGGTGGGATTTCAGGGATGATCCCATGCCGGGTAAACTGGGTGGCTCCTGTGTCCCGAATATGGGTGGGGCATGGCGGGATTTGGGATAAAAATTCCGGTTTCAGGTTGGACAAGGCTTGGAGGACCTGGACAGTGGAAGGTGCTCCTGTCCAAGGGATAATGGACAATTGCGACTAAAAATAAGGAAATGAGGTGGTTTTTTTTGGAATTTTGAAGTCCAATTTTGGGCCAGGTGAGGCAGGAAAGAGTTGGATGTGCTGGGATCCTTCACCTGGAAAGGGAGCTGAGCCAGAGCCCTTCCCTGCTGCAGGAATTCCCGCTTTTAGCTGGATCAGGAATGTTCTCCTGATGGCTGGAGGAGGGAAATTGGATTTATTTCCTTCTCGTGGAAGAGAGTGGAGCCATGGTGAGGCTGCTGCTCACGGGATTTGTGATGGGAGAAGCACGGCCGGGGGTGTCCGTGTGTCCATCTGTCCGTCCATCCGAGCTCCAGGGTAATTCCAGGTTCCTGAAGACCCCTCTGCTTTATCCCTGCCCGCCCAGATCCCAAGGCTGCGCCCACGGATGTCAGGATCAGAGTTTTAAACAGCACTGCCATAGCTCTGACCTGGACCCGGGTGCACCTGGACACCATCCAGGGACAGCTCAAGGAGTACAGAGTGAGCAAATCCCGAATTCCCCGATCCCAAATCCCGGCCCCAGCACTGACCATTAACCCAGCTAAACCTCCTGAAATTCCCGGCTGGCTCCCAGGGATGGAGCTGCTGGACGTGGGGATGACAGAAAACTTCCCTGTGGTCACCCTTTGGATGTGAGGCAGCACCAAGGATTTGCTCTTCGGGGTGTCAGGATGGGGCTGGGGACGTCTCCTGTTGCTTCCTCCGGGCTTGGCTGCAGGATTTGGGATGCTCCAAGAAAACAGGCGGGGATTGGGATGGCCCTGCCCATGGAGCAAAGAGGCTCTGAGGGAATGACCCCAACCGGGTCAGATTTTGTGTCATCCCCAAAACACCGACAGCGTTTTTTACTGACCAACAACCCCCACAAAGCCTAAACCCGCGGTCGGGACTAACTGGGCACTAAAGCCAGCACGGATCTGGGATTTTCCAGGTCTTTCCAGGCTTGTATTTAGTATTAAATATTTGCTGCTGATGCGCAGAGGATGGAGCCGTTCAAACCAAGCCAAACCCCGAGCAGGGCCCTTCCCTTGGCATTAAAGCATTCCCAAAACCTCATGTCCGGCAAAGAATCCCGGAATTCCGAATCCGATCATTCGCTCGCTCTCCTTTTCCCGATTCTGATTTTCTGAGTGGATTCTTATTTCTCCATGAAATAGGATTTGCAGTCGAGGGTTTCAGTGGGAGATATCCCAAATCCAGGCTTTTTTTTCGTGCCTGGGTGTGTCCCACTTTTCCTCGTCCACCAGTGGAAACGGAGAATCCCTCGGTTTTTAATTCTTGGGAATTAGGAACAGCTTTAGTCCGAGCTCAGCGGTTTTGGGAAACTCTTAACCCCCTGCTCAGCCTCTTCCTCGAGTAACACCCCTGATTTCCCTCGTGGAGCTTCACTAATTCCTCTAAAAACTTCCACAGCCCCGAGCCGCTCTTAAGGGCAAACCCCTGCTTTTTAACGTCTAAAAACCCCCAAAAACCCGCGGTTTAACGGGAAGAAGCTTCACCTGGCCTGCGTGTTTCTTGAAGGCCTATTTCTGGAGAGACAGCAGCTTGCTGAAGAACCTGTGGGTCTCCAAAAAACGGCAGTTTGTGAGTTTTCCCGGAGACCGCAACCGGGGCACCGTGTCCCGGCTGTTCCCTTACAGCAACTACAAGCTGGAGATGGTGGTCACCAACGGCCGAGGGGACGGGCCCCGCAGCGAAATGAAGGAATTCCCCACCCCTGAAGGAGGTACGTTCCCACAGGGAATTTTTTTCCCCACCGGGAGAGGTTTAGGTGGAGCAGCTCCGGGGAGCCGAGCCACGGCCGGGGAGAGATTTTAGCTGAGCGTCACCCGGGCGCCATCGCTGAAGCCACACCTGGAGTTGGCTCCTGGCTCCATCAGCATTCCCAAAATTCCCGAAATTCCCGTGCTCTGGACACCTCAGCCAAGAAGATTTTGGGCTGAACAAGAGGAATATTTGCAAAACCCTTTCCTAGGGGCGGGTCCGTGCCCTTGGTTTGCTGCCCGAGCTGTGAACGTCCCCGAGCCGTGGTTTGGGGACGTGGATGGATCCATCCTGGAAAAAGGCAGGAAAACCTTCCCGGGACCTTCAGGAAGGACATCCCAGATTCCTCTGCCAGGCTTTTGAGGCGAGAGCACCTCGTTCTTGTGTCAAGGATGAACTCGGGGGTTTAATTTTGTCGCTGGCACAGGAGCTATTTATAGACACACCGATAATTCCGTGTTGGAGCTGCGATTCCAGTGGCTGGAAGTGACTTTTCCTACAGCGCAGGAGGGAATTTGGGCACACAAGGTCACAAAAAAAGCATGAAAAGATTTGCAGATCTTATCTCAAAATATTTTGGGGTCCCCCCTTTTCTCTTCCTCCCCATCCCGGCATCTCTCAGCGCTGCCTCTTCCTTCACAATTCCTTGGAAAAATAATTCCCATTTTTTAAGGATTTTCTGTGGATAATTGAGGTTCTTTCAGAAGAAAGGGTTCCATTCCTGTAGGTTTTGCAGGCAGGGGCGTTGTGACCCCGTTTCTGGGGGATTTGGGGTGGCTTTGGACATTTGGGGTGACAATAAGGACACGTGGGTGGCATTAATTAATAATTACGGCAGATTTTACTCCCATCACACGGAAAATGTGGATTTTTATTTTTCCTGCATGACCAAGCCCTTTTATCGACCCAAAGTGACATTGAGGAGGCTGAAGGATGTCCTGAACAGCTAAAAATAAACCCCGAGCTCTCCAATCTCTCTTCCCCCGGTTAAGACGCCACAATTAGGAGGAAATCAGGAGAATAATTTAACTCCAGGCCGGATAATTCTTTCCTTCCTTCTGTAGTTAAAGCAGGGATAATCCCAAATATCCCTTAGGGTGAGGAGCAGTGGGCTCCCTGTGGGAGATCTCTGGAATTCCGTGTCCCAGCGATTCTTCGGGATAAGAGAAGCCACTTTTGGGGTTTTAAGAGAGGAATCTTTGGGATGAAAACATTGGGAGGGGTGGCGGGTCTGAAGAAGGTCAGGAAATTTGGGTCCAAGAGGAGAAGTGGGGCTGGAGTTAAGAGAAGTTTTTGGGATATTTTGTGGTTCTAAGGGAGGAATCTTCGGGATGAAAACTTTGGGATGGATGAGGGATGGAAAGAAGTCCGGGAAATTTGTGTCCAACGCACAGAAATGGGGCCGGACTTAAGGGAAGTTTTTGGGATACTTTTGACGGTTCTAAGAGAGACATTTTTGGGATGAAAACCTTGGGATGGGAAGTTGTAAGGAAAGCTGGGAAATTTGGGTCCAACAGGAGAAGCGGGGCTGGAGCTGCATCCCAGCTCCGCTTCCGTGGCCGTGCTGGAGGATCCCGCGGGATCGGGACCGCACCGGAGCCGCTCTGCTTTTCCTCCCCTGCTGAAAATTCCCATCAGGCTCGAGGTTTTTTGGGATAAATCCTTGCACGATCCGCTTGGGGTGTGTCTGGGAGTCCCGCGGGGCGCAGCAGCGCGAGGTTCGTCACCCTGTGCGTGTTCTCTCCTCTCTGCCCTCTCCTCCCCGCTCCCCTCCAAGTGCCCAGCTCCCCCCGGTACCTGCGGATCCGGCAGCCCAACCTGGAAATCATCAACCTGGAGTGGGATCACCCCGAGCATCCCAACGGGGTCATCACGGGATACACCCTCCGATACCAGCCCTGTACGTCCCACGTTCTCCTCGCGGTGACAAATCAGGGAATTCTCCCCTTCCCTCTTTTTCCCAGCGCTGGGAGATCCATGAGCAACTGGAGACTTCCATGGTGGGAAAAACTGGTTTTGGGAGGGGTCCTGGACATCTGCAGGGGGGGCGGTGGGTGCTCAGCAGCTCCCCAGAATCAATTTTTGAGGGAAAATCAACCGGATCTCAGATTTAGGAAGATTTTAGGTGCGGCCTGAGGCGTTTTTGTGCTCACCCCAACGCAAGCTGGGTGAGGTGATGCCCTGAATGTCCCCTGAGCCTTCTCTGCCCACCTGAATGTCCCCCCCAGCAGCTCCCCGGCCAGGCTGTCCCCAAGTGCCCCAAAACGGGCGTGTTCAAGGGCAGCAACAGCTCCGAGCCCCACAACGACCCCACAGCGACCCCACAGCGACCCCACAGATCCCCCAGAGGCCAAGGGACGAGCTGGAGACCCCAGGAATTCCTGACTCCGCGCTCAGCCCGGCCTTCCCTGCCTTCCCTCCGCAGTTAACGGGTCGCGGACGGGCCGGACGGTGGTGGAGAACCTGTCCCCCAACCAGACGAGGTTCAGCCTGCAGAGGTCGGACCCCATCTCCCGCTACCGCTTCGTGCTCCGCGCCCGCACCCAGGTGGGAGAGGGAGAGGCCCTGGTGGAGGAGTCGCCGGCGCTGCTGGACGAAGGTAACGGCAGCACCCGGCTCTGCCGAGGGCACAGGGGGCGACAGGACGTGGCAAACCCAAAAAATGGCATCGTGGCAGGCCATGGGACAGCCCAAAAACGTCATGGAGACAGGCCATGGGACAGCCCAAAAATGGCATCGTGGCAGGCCATGGCAAACCCAAAAATGGCATCTGGCAGGCCATGGCAAAGCCAAAAATGGCATTGTGGCAGGTCATGGCAAACCCAAAAACGTCATGGAGACAGGCCATGGCAAAGCCAAAAACGTCATGGAGACAGGCCATGGCAAAGCCAAAAATGGCATCTGGCAGGCCATGGGACAGCCCAAAAATGGCATCGTGGCAGGTCATGGGACAGCCCAAAAATGGCATCGTGGCAGGTCATGGCAAACCCAAAAACGTCATGGAGACAGGCCATGGCAAAGCCAAAAATGGCATCATGGCAGGTCATGGCAAACCCAAAAACGTCATGGAGACAGGCCATGGCAAAGCCAAAAATGGTATCTGGCAGGCCATGGGACAGCCCAAAAATGGAATCCGGGAATCCCAAAACCCAGGAGCTTTTAACGCCAGGAGTTTGAACCAGGAGCGCAGGGCAGCGGCCGCTGCGCGGATTTTCCTGCAGAGGTGGAGGTGGCCAAACGCTGCAGAAAAAACCCGGCTGAGGTGACCTGGGGAACCTCGTGGCTGTCCCCAAGGCAGGGACATCCCGGGTGTGCCCGGGAGCCGGAGGAAATTTAATGGATTTGTGGTTTTTACTGGAAGAGGGCAGGACTGGATGGGATTTGGGAAGGAGTTCCTCGCTCTGAGGGTTTGGAAGCGCTGGCACGGAGAGGTCGTGGATACTCCTCCATCCCTGGGAGCGTCCGAGGTGAGGTTGGAGCCACCTGGGGTTGCAGAAGTGTCCCTGGGTGGGACCGGGTGAGGTTTAAGGTCCTCATTCCGTGGTTTTGGGATCTCGCTGAGGGTGAAGCTCCGATTTGCTCCTCTGCGTGAGCTCAACAGGGGCAGATTCGGGGCATTTTTGTGTGCAGCGACCTCGGTGCCACCTCCCGGTCACCCCGTGGCCGTCACCCGACCCCACAAACCCCCAGAGCCCCAATCTCAGCCCTGTAATCAGATAAAATTCCCGCTGAGGAACATCCATCAGGTTTAAGTGGAAGTTCTGGAGCCCTGAGGGAACCAAGGGCGGCTCTTTCCCCTCTTTAGGCTCGGCTGACAGAGCTGGGATTGGGTTAAGGCTGGGATTTAATGGGGTTTTTGTCTCCTTCCCTCCATCCCCCCATCCCAGCTAATGGCTCTGAGTGGGGAAAGTGATTCCTGCCCGGATCCAGTGGGAATAAAACCATTCCCGACACCCCTGGGGTGGGATCCAGAGAAATTTATTGGATGTGGGGGAGAAAACAGCCGAGGAAAACACGAGAGGGGCCTGGAATTGCTGTAAAAAGGAACTGCGAGAGCGCCGGGGTTGTGTTGAAGTTGAAAATTGGATATTTTTAGAGGGTTCACACCCGATTTTCTCCGTTTCTGGATGCTGATAATGGAGAGACAAGAGCCAGGACCACCTCGTGGGGTGTCAGTTTTAATTGATTTATGTCAGGAATTAGCAGGGGGTGCCCGAACCTGCTGGACAAGGTGAGGAACCTCCTCTGCGGGGTTTGGGGTGAAGGATGTGGCAAAAAAAGACAAAGTTTGGCCGTCAAATGGCAAAAAAAAAAAACAAAACAAAAAGAAAATTAAAGTAATTTCCAGCTAAATCCCAGAAATCTGCCCTCCAAACATGAAATCCATGAGTTTTGCTCACTCTGATGGCACCTCCTGCCGAGCTGCGGGAAAGGCTGGAATTTAAGGCTGGAATTTAAGGAAAATAAACAGATTAGGGAAATTAAACCCATCAACACCTCCCGAGGAGGTTTTCTGCTCTCCAGACCCCTTCGGATGCGGAGTTTAAATCAAATCCCCACAGGAGAAAGGAAAACTGGAGGCGAAACTCGGTGTCAAAACCGGTTTTTGTTGGGATTAGACCTAAACGCCCGCTTAAATGCTCGGCTTAGCCACCCCACCGCCACCTCAGTGCCACCTCCCGGGTGTTTAACCTGGATCCCGGCGTGGTTTATCCCGGATTCCCGGATTCCAGGTTGGATTTAATCCCGTTTCTGTCCCCCCTCTCTCGGTGACTCCGATGCTGCCGGCGGCGCGTTGGGGTGGTTTGATAAATTCCTGTGTTTTTCTCTTCCTTCTTTCTTCCCGTTTTCCCGGTTTTTTTGCCCCCTTCTCTCTGTCCCCGGCGCCGCCTCCGAAGCCACGCCAAGCCCAGGTACCGTACCCGGAGGTAACCGGCATGGGGGCGACGGAGCTTTCCAATTAAGCTGCCAATTAAGCAGAAAAGTTCGTTAAGACCCTTCCAATGGCCACGCCAATTGGGCATTTCAATCGTTCCAGGCGCGAGGGGACCCGGGCGGCTCCGCAGCGGGGCAGGCGAAGATTAAAAGGGCTCTAAGCTGGGCTTAAAAGCCGGGCCAAAAAAATAATCTCGTGAAAACCAAACCGTGGCGAGCCCAAAGGAGAGTCGAGTTCCCATTAAAATGGGATTTTTCCCTATTAAAGAGGGGTGTTTTTTCCCTATTTAAAGAGGTTTTTTTCCCTATTAAAGAGGGGTGTTTTTTCCCTATTAAAGAGGTTTTTTCCCTCTTTAAAGAGGTTTTTTCCCTATTAAAGAGGTTTTTTCTCTCTTTAAACGGGTTTTTTCCCTATTTAAAGAGGGGTTTTTTCCCTATTAAAGGGGTTTTTTTCCCCTATTAAAGAGGTTTTTTCCCTCTTTAAAGAGGTTTTTTTCTCTATTAAAGAGGGGTGGTTTTTCCCTATTAAAGAGGGGTTTTTTTCCCTATTTAAAGAGGTTTTTTCCCCTATTAAAGAGGGTTTTTTGCCTAGTAAAAAGTGTTTATTTCCCTATTAAAGACTTCTTTCCCTATTAAAGATGGGTTTTTTCCCTATTAAAGACTTTTTTCCCCTATTAAAGACTTTTCCCCCTTTTTAAAGACTCTTTTGTCCCTATTAAAGACAAGTTTTTTCCCTGTTAAAGAGGGGGTTTTTTCCCTATTAAAGAGGGGTTTTCCCCCTATTTAAGAGGTTTTTTGTCCCTGTTAAAGCAGGATCTTTTTCCCCTGTTAGAGAGGGATTTTTTCCCCTGTTAAAGAGGGGTTTTCCCCTATTAAAGAGGGGGGGTTTTCCCCATTAAAGAGGGGTTTCCCCTATTAAAGGGGACTTTTTTCCCTATAAAGAAGGGGTTTTTTCCCCAGTTAAAGAAGGGGTTTTTTCCCTATTAATGAGGGATTTTTCCCACCTATTAATGAAGGTTTTTTTCCCTATTAATGAGGGATTTTTTCCCTATTAATGAGGGATTTTTTTCCCTATTAATGAGGGATTTTTTCCCTATTAATGAGGGGGGTTTTTTCCCCTACTAAAGAGGTGTTTTTCCTTATTAAAGAGAGTTTTTCCCTATTAAAGCATTTTTTTCCCCTATTAAGGAACTTTTACCCCTCTCACAGAGGATTTTAACCCCAGCTCTGCCCCTCTCCCTTTTTAACCCTCGCCACCCCCACCCTACAAAACACAGAACATTCCTGGCTCCGTGGGGCCCTTCCAGGACCTGTGGGGTCGCAGCCGCAGATTCGGGAGATTTTTAGGATGCGCCCAGAATTCCCCGTGGCTCTCGCAGGGCTTTGATCCAGGAGGTTCCTCCCATTCCCGGTGTCCATTGGAAGGGTCGAGCTGTGCATGTTCTGCATGGAGCCTCCTGCTGGCTTTGCCCTCCTCGCTATTCCCAAAATCCTGGGAGCAGGGAGAGACCTTTTCCAGCACCAGGGACAGCTCCTCCTCCCGCCGCTTCCATGGAAAACCCGATCCCGGTTATCCCGCAACGCCCCAACACCGTTCCGGCTCACCCAGCCAAGGATTCCCACATCTCACAGGCTTGGAAAATCCCGATTTTCCACCCCCAACACGCATTTCCCACATTCCAGGGGCTGGGAAGCCTTTTCCCGGCTCAGGAGCTGAGCCAGGGGGTGCAGCCGGCCCCAAACTCATCCCGGAAAAGCTTTTTGGGAGCAGCAGCAGCTCCCGGTTCCCTGCACCGAGGGCTCTCCGCAGGTCCTGCTTTGCCTCTGCGCATTCCAAGCAGGAACGGCTTCCCCGGGAAGGCTTTTCCCGAGGGATACAAGTGCAGGATCCGCTCTCTGCACCTGTAGGATTCGCTTTCCTGCCCCGGGGATGTTCCTTTTCCTTGGATTTTGTTGCAGGGATGTCTCTTCCCGATATTGTTTTGCTTTTGTTTTCCCCCCCTTTCCTGAACAGATGCCGATCTTCCTCCTTCCTGTCTTTTCCTCTTCCTCCCCATTCCCAAAAAAACCCGAGGAATAACCGATTGGTCAGGTTTAGGTGGTGGGGACCTGAAAATCCACTGAAAAATCCTGGAAATGGACATAAAGCACCCTGAAAATGCCCAGGAAAAACCTTGGGATTGGGACCACCCTCTCCTCCAGCTCCTTCTCCATCCAGGGTTTGCCTCATCCACCAGAATCCAGATTTTCTTCGTGGATCGGGATCACCTCAAGCCCTTTTCTACTTCCAGAGGGTCTTGCTGAACTCTGGAATCACAGCCTGATCTCTTCATCCTCCCAGCCCCGAATCATTCCCGGCTTCATTTCTTGCCCCGCTGGAATTATTTGGGATTTCAGGGATAATCCTCCAATTATCTGGAGCCTATCCTTCCATTTTCCCCTTTCTGAAAGGAGAAATAATGCTTTGGGAAGGGCTGGAAGAGGGCTGAGGGTTAGGAAGTGGAGCAGGAGGTCGGGAATTGCTCCCTCCCCATTCCAGGCTCCGGGAAATGGAAAAATCCCTCTCCCATCCCATTCCTGCTCCGGAGCTGGATCTCCTTTCTCCTCAGGCCACGGTTTGAGCAGAGTCCGGCTCCAGAGGATGTTTCTCTTCCCAACAAATCCCAGGAAATGCTCCCCGACCTTTCCCATCTCCGGGCGGATTTTTATAGAATCGACGGCGATTCCATAAATTTCTTGAATCACAGGAAAACTCTCCTTGCCGTGGCTGGCACTGCCAGGGAAGGAAAAGGTTCCTTTTCCAGGGATAACCTGGCACAGGCGGGGTCAGGGCCGGGAGGAGCCGGAGCAGGCGATGGAATTGAAGCGAAGTGCAGGGATTTTCCCTTAGGAAAGGCTTCACCTTTCCTTAGCCGGGTTTTGGACAACGGGAGAGGGGATTTGGGAAAGGAGAAGATTAAAAAGAGATTTTTTTTTCTGCTCTGAGTGAGGAAAAAAAAAAAACCAACAACCCCAAAACTGGATTTTGGATTTTGCATCTGAATGAAAAAACTTCACCAGGGACCCATAAAGAAATTGGGTTTAGGCTCGGAGGGAAAAGCCTGACTTTTCTCTGTCCATAAACGGGGATTTGAGGGGAAAAATCCCATTTTTCACTTCAGAAACGGAGGGAATTGCTGAGCCCTCTCTTTCTGCTCCATCGTCCCCTTCTCTTCTCCAATTTCTCCCCTTCCCACAGCAGATTTGGAGAATTTCGTGGCCCAGGCTTCCCAATTCCATCCTGTTGGTAAAAACCAGGAGAATTAAAAATAAATCTCCTCGAATGTCCTCGGCCCAATCATCAAAAACCATGAAAAATTCATCCCAGTTTCTCCAAGCCTCATTATTTTGTAGGCACACCCCAGGGAAAGCTGCAGCCACAGCCCAACAACACATTAAAAGCACCTCTAAATAATTAAAAAGCAGCAGAGATTGGGATTGCTTCCTGGATTTTGCCAAAAAAAGCCACTTCTCATTGAATTATCCCACTCCGAGCAGGATTTGTGTCTTTTCCTTAGATCTTCCCTTGAAAAATCCCACTTTTCTTTTAGGATTCTCCCTCTTTGGGGTTATTTTCCCTTTAATCTGAGCTTTAAACAGGTTTTTTTGAGGGGTTTGGAGTCTTTTTTTCACTGCTCCGCTCCTGGCTGGGGGAGGCAGCGAAGAGCTCAGCATCTCTCATTAGTGAAATTATTAATTGCTGCTTCCTCAATCCATCATCAGAGCCGAATCCTTCTCTGAGAGGGAATAATGGATCTCGGAGACGGAAAAAGCCTTGAAAGGGAGGCAATTAAGGAGCTGAGTGCTCCTTGGGCTCTTTCCAGGAAGAGGAGCTCGGCTCAAATGGGATAAAGAGCTGGGAATTGCTGCTGGTGGTTTTCAGTCCGAATTTCCGAATTTCCCGGGGGATTTCTTCCCGCTTGGAGCAATTTCCAGGTGCTGCTCCGCCCTGGGATGGGGAGAGCGGCAGCTGTCCTTCGGAAAAGGGGGATTTTCCCCCCATCCCACAAATTCCGGGCGCTCCGCGCTGTCCTCAAACTTTCTGCTCAAGCCCTGGGAATGCGGGAAAACAACTCCAGCCGCTCCTCAAAGCTCGGGAATGTCGTGACCGGAGTTTTTAGGAGGATGGATGGGATTTCTACACTTTCCAAAGTGCTGGGAATGCCAGCCTGCCTCTCCCGTCTCCCTTTGGGATCTTTGTCGCTCCCTGGGAACCCCGAGAAGGGACTCTCAGCGCTCGGGCGTCTTTTCTTTGGGGATATCGGATCCCTGGGATCCCTGGGATCCCCCTCTCTCCCAGCCCTCATTAGGGGACGGATTTCAAAGCCCAGCGAACGCCCCTGACCTCGCCCGCCCCAAATCTCCCGGCTGAGCTCTCCTCCCGCATCCATTCCGTGTTTAAACCCCAGCGAGGCCGGAGCTTTCCATCCCTCGGGACTGAATCCCACCCCTCCCTCTCCGTGGGAGCCGCGTTCCCATCCTCCCCTCCCCGAGTTTTCCAGCTCACCCCACCCCACTCTTCACCTGGCCCTGCTCCTGCCAGGATGATTTTGATCCCCTCCATCCCCTCCCGGATCTCCTCGGGAGCCGGCCCCGCGTTATCCTGATGGGAAGTGACGGCTCCGCTCGCGGGGATCGCCTCCCCCAGAGCCAGGGAAGTGGGGCAGGGAGGGCAAATCCCGCCTGGAATCGCTGCCGCCTCATCCCGGTGCTCCCGGCGGGGCCGCATCCCGGAGGATTTGGGGGCTGCAGCTTCCCCGGTGCGTGAGGGGTGCTCAGAGATGAGATCCCGCACCGCGGACCGCGAGGCTGGGATTTATCCCAGATAATCTCTTCCCATCTAAAATCGGGAGCAGCATTAAAGCTGAATTTGCCCCGCTCCTGGGAGGCGCTGGGAGAGCCCCGGTGGAAGCTGGAAAGCCGGGCCGGGTTTTCCGCCAGCTCCCGCCTTTCCCAAAGTCACTTTGTGCCTTTTGGGGTCTCGTTTTCCTCCGTGGGGAGCCGGGATTCCCATGGGAATGCCGAGCCTGCATTAGCTGATGGCTCCGGCGCGGTTTGATTGTTCCCAGCCTCTGGCGCGGCTCCATCCCGTTAATGGGGACATTAACCCGGCGACACCAATCTCTTAACCCCCAAAACCCGCCAGGAATCAGCGGAGATGGATGAGGACAAATCCCAGCGCAGAAAAAACCTTTTAGCGGCCTCGGGACCCCGCAAAGTCCTTCCCGCACAAGCGGGGGGACAAATCCTGAAGGGCAAAACGCAGAAATCCCTTTTTTTTTTGCCGCACCGAGGGCAAAGCCGAGCCTTGGGATGTGTCCCCTCCCTGGCACCAGCCCCGGGCCGGGCTGGACCCCCCCGGGCTGGGGCAGGGACGGGCCGTGCACGGCGGGGCTGCGGGTCGGGGTGCATGAGACGGGAACGCTGTGGGGTCACCGCGGAGAGGACGCGCCCCGGGGCTGGGAGGGGTTTTGGGGTGATCGTGGCTGCTCCTGGGGCTGGGTGCGGTTTTTGGGGTGATCGTGGCTGCTCCTGGGGCTGGGTGCGGTTTTTGGGGTGACTGCGGCTGCTCCTGGGGGTGGGAGGGGTTTTTTGGGGTGACTGCGGCTGCTCCCGGGGCACATCCGGGGCTGGGCGCGGTTTTTGGGGTGACTGCGGCTGCTCTTGGTGGCTGGGCTGGTGCTTTTGAGGAGCTGGGGGTGCTCTGGGGACACCTCTGGGTCTGGATGGGGTTTTTTGTGGGGCTGTGGCTGCTCGTGCAGCACTTTTGGGTACCTGGGGGCGCTCTGGGGGCACCCCTGGAGCTGGGCAGCGTTTTTGGGGTGACTGTGGCTGCTCCGGGGGCGCTCCTGGGGCACCCCTGGGGCTGGGCTGATGTTTCAGAGTACCTTGGGGTGCTCTGGGGGCACGGCTGGAGCTGGGTTGGGCTTTTGGAGGAGCCGGGGGTGCTCTTGGGGCACCCTTGGACCTGGCCTGATGTTTTTGGGGTGCACCTGGGCGTGCTCTGGGGTCACCCCTGAGCTGGGCTGGTGCTGGAGCCGTGGTTTTATCGCTCCTGCCCCTCTCTGCCTTTGGGTGCGGAGCTTTCAGGGCTCGGCTCTCCTTGGGGATGGACCCGGGGCGGGGAAGGAAAGCCTGGCTTGGTCCTGGGACTGGTTTTAAAGCGCTTTCCTAGAGCTGTGGTGGTTTGGGGGCGATATTTATCAAATCTGCTTTCCCTCGCCCGTCGGAGGGATTTGGAATCCCTGGAATCGCAGGGATATTTATGATAAATTTAATTTAACCTGAGCGTGCCCGGGGTGAGTCCCCTCGGAGTCACCTTTGGTATTTGGAGCGGAATTCCGGCCGCGTTTTCTGCTGGAATATTCCAGCCCAAGCCAGTGCCCCCCTCCCTCCCTGCGGGACCCTCACCCCGCTCAGGGTGGGGGTGAAAGGACACATTTCCCCCTTTCCTTGGAGCACATTCCCGCTTTTCCTTGGAATCCCAGCTCAATTCTGGAAACAAATCGCTCCCAATCATCCCCCAGGACAGCTCGAGGTGCTCCAAGCCTTTCCTGAAATGGAAACTGGGAGGAGCAAACTCCATCCCTGCCTCCCCCATGAGCTGGATCCCCCTGGGTGCCCAAGCTGCTCCTTCTCCCGGCTGGAAAAAGCTGGGAAGCTGCAGGCTGAGCTGGCAGCTCCAAAAATGCTGGAGGTGTAGTCCAGGGGCAGCTGGATTAATGGGATTGCAGCTGGCCCGACGAATGTGATTAGTGCCTTTCCCTCAAGAGCTAAATCCCATTTGGTTTTCCTGGGATGCAGCAGGACAATGGGATGAGGACAAACCCGCACGTCCCCTCAGCTGGATTTTTCCGGGCTGGTTGATCCCAGAGGGGTGACGGGCAGGGGAAAGGCAGAGGAGAAGCAGCTCGTTCAGGCCTGGGATCGGGATTGGGATCGGGATCAAAGCAGGGGAACGGGGGCAGCCCCAGCACCTCTCCCAGCCCCTGGGATGGGCTCAGGGGCACGAGGGTAGGGAAAGGGGCTCCCTGGCATTCCCAGTGGGATCCAGCCCCTGGGATCAGCCCAGACAGTCCCTGAATGGGGACAGGGGTAGGAAAAGGGGTCCAGCCGTGCACTCCCCGCAGGATTTGCTCCTGCGCCTTTCCCAGCCCCTGGGATGGGCTCAGGACACCCTTGCATGGGGCCAGGGGTAGGAAAAGGGATTCGGCCTTGTATTCCCACTGGGATTGGCTCCAGCCCCTGGAATGGGTGCAGACCATCCCTGCATGGGGCCAGGGGTAGGAAAAGGGCTCCAGCCATGCGTTCCCAGTGGGATTTGCTCCGTGCTGTGCCGCTCCGGGGAGGGCAGAGCTCCGGGGACGCCACCTCGGGTACAAAGCCGGTGTTTCCCTCTCCCAGAGGCAACTGGGCCGCCTCCAACCGCAGTGGAGGAAACCAGTCCTGAAACCAGCCCTGAAACCAGTCCTGAAACCAGTCCTGAAACCAGCCCTGAAACCAGTCCTACAATCAGCCCTACAACCAGCCCTACAACCAGCCCTACAACCACCCCAACCACCACCGACACCACAACCACCACCACAACCACCACAACCACCACAACAACCACAACAACCACAACCACCACAACCACCGCTGCCGCCGCCGCCGCCACCAGCACCAGCGCCGCTGCCGAGAGGGCTCCGGCAGCCACCACCAAGCACGAGTTGGGTACTGAGCTTTCCTTTTCCTCTAACCCCTCTCTAACCCTACTGAGACCCTTCCCCACCTCGATTCTGTGGGATACCGGGATAATCGGAGCCCTTCCACGCTCCGGGATGGGAATCTGGGTGTACAAACGGGAATTTGGAGGGTTCTGTGCCACCAGGGAATAACCGAGCCCTGCTGAGGGTGTGGCGGTGCCGGATGAGGTTGGGGAAGAGGTGGAAAACCCTACAAATGTTATCCCTGAAGTGTTATCGGGTGTTTGGAGCTGTTACGAGCGGGTTCTGGTGCTCCCGCAGGAGATGTCAGCTCGGATTTAGCACCTCAGCTGTTAGCACCGAGACCTGTCAGGATTGATCCGAGTCTCCTCGGGTTTATCCCGCTGCTCCCTGCGCTGCCGGAGCCCCCGGGAACGCCGGGGAAGGGCGGGAGTTGCAGCGCGATCCCCGCGCCAGGTGTTTCCCAGGTCAGGAGAAACTTCTCGTGTCATCAGGAGGATCCAGCTCGGCTCTGGCGGGGAAATTTTCCCTCCTGGGTGTGGCGTAGGGATAAATCTGGAAGGATTTATCGGGGTTTGGAACACCGGGGTAATGGAACCCGTGGTTAATAAATAATCAGGTTTGTTTAAAAATAAGCCAGGCAAAAAGGGAATGAAATCAGGATTAAAAATGTGGATGGCGCTTGGAGCAACCTGGGATGGTGGGAAATGTGGAACGGGGAATGAGATGAGTTTTAAGGTCCCTTCCCACTCAAACCACCCTGGGACGATCCCATGACTCAGTTCAAAGCCATTTCTTTATATTTTTGCGTGAAATCAGCTTAAAATGCTTAAAAACCACCGAAACTTTCTGCAGGGGGGAACTGCCCCCATCGGACACCCCAGGTTTGGTGAGGAACAGAGATCAGCCCCACACCAGCCACCAATCCATGGAAAAACGCCGCTGCTTGGAAATAGGGAATTAAGCGTGAGGCACAGAGCAGGAAAGGGGACGGGAGGAGAAGAGGAACCAGGAGCCACCCCAGGCTGGGATTTAAGGGATTCCAGGTCACCCCACAGCGCCAGGTCCTTGCAGCGCCCTAAAAACCCCACAGCCGGCTTTTTCCAAGGGATCGCGGCGCTCGATCCTGGATTTTGTGACATCGAAACATCGAAACACCCCGAGGAAAAATGACAATAAACCCCCAAGACGTCACTTCTCTGCTGGCCCTTAAAACCCCGCTGAAGTGCGGGATTGGCTCCCAGCCCAGCAGGAACGGGGCTCATCCCAAGCGACGTCGAGATCCCTTAACTTCAACCTCACTCACGAGTGACCTCATTGTCCCACCGGGGCCACAGCGCCGTGACAATTCCCTGCCACTCCCGGCGCTGGATCCGTGCTCATCCATGCAGGAATTCCGGGACGAGGTTTCCCTGCTGGCCCAGATCCTCAGGGATGCGCCCCGGAAGAATTCCAGGATGAGCCGAGCGCAGCTGGATTTAAACACCGCCCAAAATTCCCTAAAAACGTTGGGAATCTTGGGAAAGATCTATCCAGCCTTAGGCTGAGGTTAATTCAAGCTTAGGCTGAGACCAAAGTGTTCGCTCCAGGAGTTTGTAAGGATTTTGTGGGGTTTTTGTGAGGTTTCTGTAAGGTTTTTGTAACGATTTCTAAGGTTTTTGTAAAGTTTTTGTGAGGATTTTGTAAGGGTTTTGTAAAGTTTTTGTAAGGTGTTTGTAAGGTTCATCCAAAGTTTTTGTGGTATTTTGTGACATTTTTGAGGGGTTTTTTAAGGTTTTTGTGAGGTTTTTGTAAGGTTTCTTTCAGTTTTTGTAAGATATTTTTAAGGTTTTTGTGAGTTTTTCGTAGGGATTTTTTAAAGGATTTTGTGAGGTTTTCGTAAGGATTTAGTGATGTTTTTGTAAGGTTTTCTCAGTTTTTTTAAGGTTTTTGGGAGTTTTTTGTAGGGATTTTTTTAAGGATTTAGTGATGTTTTTGTAAGGTTTTCTCAGTTTTTTTAAGGTTTTTGGGAGTTTTTTGTAGGGATTTTTTTAAGGATTTAGTGATGTTTTTGTAAGGATTTAGCGAGGTTTTCGTAAGGTTTCCTCAAGGTTTTTGTGAGGTTCTGTAGCCTTTTTATGCGCATTTTTAAGGTCCACTTAACATTTTTCCGCGCTTTCGTAAGGTTTTTCGTAAGGATTTCGTATGGGTTTTTTTTTTTTTTAGGTTTTGTTAGGTTTTTATTAGGTTTTTTTTAGGTTTTTTTTAGGTTTTTGCGAGCTTCCCCACCACCAACCTCTAGTCAAGCTCTGAGCCGGGCTTAACTAAGCCGCTAAGCACTAACTCCTGTTCTAACCTGTCCCCCAGCCGCCAATGGATCGTCCATATGGGACATCAGAGCCATGGCGAACAGTAACTGGGCAAACATCACCTGGAGCCACAATTTCTCGGCAGGAACTGACTTTGTGGTTAAGTATATCACCAGTAAGCATCAGATCGCGTGGGGACTCTACGGGGTGGCGCTGCCCTTAGAGATCCTGCCAGCTCCCGCCCTTCCCTTGGATTTAATTCCAGAATTCCATGGCCAGCCGGAAAAAAAAAACGGGAGGGAGGAAAAAAAAAACCAAACCCATCGTGGCTGTGGTGGTGGCCGGGGGTAGATCAGAGGTGGTTCTCGAGGGGGTCCCCTCTCCGTGCGCCGACGGCCGTGGGGGTTTTATGATCGTTGGGAACGTTGGGTCGTGGTCAATGTCAAATGCGGAGAAAAACGAAATTTATGGGAATTGGAAGATGGGATTCCTGAACGTGGAGTTGGCAGAATCCTCTAAGATCCCAAACCTCCTCCTCGGTGTCTCTTAGCGTTGTACGGCTCCGTCCTGGGCTGGGAGCAGAGCCGGGATCGCCGGGTTTGGTGCCGGTGTAGGGAGAGGTTTTGGTGCCGTTGGTTGGTTTGGGGTTTCTGGAGAGGCAGCGCCGGCTGCTGCTCATCCCCGAGTTTATTCCCAGCCCTCACATCCGCTGCTCTGCCGGCCGGGAATCCCTGAAATCGGCATTTCAAACAAATCCGTTGGAATTCCTGGCAGGAATCCTCCCCTCCTGGCCATCCCAGCTCCCCTCAGGAGATGACCTTGAATTGTCCTTGAAACAATTCCCTGTGCAAAACCAGCGCCTGCTGTCTGAAATTCCCATATTTCAGGATATGCATGAGCTTGCCAGGCCCTAAATCCCAAATATCCCAGCTCCCAACCCACCCCTGTTTTTCCCCAGTCACTGGGAAGCACAAGGACCAGGTCCAGGTGCTGAATCCCTTGGGATTCCCTCTCCAGGATCTGGCTGAGGGAGGAAATCTTGGAGATTTCAGCCCTTCCCAGGGAGCCGTTGTTGTTCACCCCTTTTTGGTGACATTTGAAGGAGCAAAACCCTCAAAGCCACATTTCTCCTTCCTTGCTGAGCCACGAATCCGGGCCCCAGTGCAGGTTTTCTGGAATTCCATGGATAATGCTCAGGATTAAGCTTGTGAGCAAATTATTCCCAGCTCAAGAGGTGGTTTTTGGAAAGAACCTGGGAGAAACCAGCCCGTGACCATCCCTTGTGGAGTCACGGGGCCAAACTCTCCCCCAAAAGCAGATCCAAAAGATGATTAATGATTATCCAGCTCATCCAAAGTCTCCAGCACACCTGGAGCACACCTGGAGTACCAGAACCCAATCCTGGAGCTCCTTCACCCAGCTGGGCCTGACCAGGCAAATTCCAGCGTTTTTATGGTAAAATCCCAAAAATCCAGATCTGAAGCTGGGCAGGTAAAGAACCTCTGGAGGCTCAAACTTAGGGAGAGACCCAAACAACTCCCAGGAAATTTTTTTCTGGGTACGGCAAGCAGGGATGCAGCACAACCCCCACCTCATTCCCGCCTCACCGAGGCTGGAATATCCTCAATTCCCAGTGGGTAACGACCCCAAATCAGCACCTCCTTGTGCCCAGAGTAGTGATCCCAAACCAGCAGCTCCTTGTCCCCGGAACCGTGTAATTCCCACTCAATCCCCAGGGATATCACACTGCCTTGCCCGCATTGTCACAATCCCAAATGAGCAGCTCCTTGGCTTGGGAAATGATCCCAAACCAGAAACTCTTGGTTCCAGTACCGACCCCAAACCAGCGGCTCTTGGCTCCAGTACCGACCCCAAACCAGCAGCTCCCGGCTCCACTACC
>VZRS01014057.1:0-19604 GCA_013398055.1 Ifrita kowaldi | reverse complement strand
CCTTCTGCTGTGCTTTTCCCCCCCCCCCCCCGCCCGCTGCCGCGCTCGGATTGTTTTTGCTGCCCTGCTGAAGCTTTTTGCCGTCCCCTTTCCAGAACCCGCAGGCCTCGCAGTGGAAGGATCCAGCGCTGAGTCAGCTGATGTGTTTCTGCCGGGAGAGCCGGTACCTGGACCAGTGGGTGCCGGTGATCAACCTCCCGGAGCGGTGACCCCGAGCCCGGCCCCATCCCGCTGGAGTGGTGCAAGACTTTCGCAGTTGCTCAGGAAGGAACTCCCTGTCCCGGCTCCAGGATTCCGGGGGTGGGGGGGGAGGAAAAATAAAACCCAACAACAAAAAATATATAAAATAATAAAGCTAAAACTGACGTCGGGGGGGGGGTTGGCTGCAGTGGAGCGAAGTGTGGGACTGGAGCCGAGTGATGCCGAGTGTGGGAGCCGAGGAAAACAGAGGGATGAGCCCAGCCTGCCGTGCCCGGGTGCCCTCCCGAGAACACCCCTCACTCTTTCTGTCCTTAAGTGCCACTTAAAATTCCTGCTTTAAACACCTTAACGAGCAAACAAGGTTAATCGAGGCCTTTTGCCAGCAATGTTGTTGTATTTTTGGGATGTTAATTCTCACGTTTTTATGCTAAGATATATAATAATAATAAGTTATTTTCTGATATTGATGGAGAAATTATTTATACTTGGAGGTTTGAGAACCGAAATGCCCTCAAGCAGTTGGTCTGCAACCATGCATCTTCTCCCAGTTGGCTGCAAGAGCAGCGCCATTAATATAATTGTTTGAAATTCGAGTGTTTTTTGGGGTTATGGTGTTCTTGTTTTGTGTTTCCTTTTTTTGAAATAAAGTGTAAAATCAAACCTTCGGCCCGGGGTTTTATTTCCTTACTCCGTGAGTGTGGAGGCACCAGGGCTGAGCAGCAGCTGCTTCCTTGTCCTGGCCATGGGCAAGGTCCTGTTGTGCAGCTCCAGTGTGGGTTTATTCCCGGCCCCTCCCAAGCAATTAAACGCCAAAGCAGCCGATGTGCTGCAGGAAATGTTGGGAATGTTATTTATTTATTTATTTTGCTTGACTGCTGCCACAACAGGAGCTAAAAAAAAACGGGGGGGCTTTGCTGCCGAGGCTTCCACGCTCCTGCAGCTCCTTCTCGGCAGGTGGGAAACCTGATTCCTTGGAGGAGGAAAAGCTGCCCCGCTGTTTCCTTGCAAAGCCCCGGAGATTTGTTTGCACCCCCAGCTCGGCCCGTGCCCCCCGGGGCCGGGAGCTCGCGGTGCCAGGCTCCTCGTTAATGACACGGCCAGGCTGGCACAGATGGGATTTCTCCGTGTGGCAGGAAAATCCACACCCCGCTGCTGCTGGCACTGCCCGGGGAGGCCACGGGGACACCACCGGTGCCCCACACTGTCCCTCCCTGAGGGCACCCGGCTGGAGCCCACGGCACCAGCATTGGCACGGGGTCACTCTGTCCCCAGCCCCGCGGGATCGGTGCCAGCCCAGCCGGGAGGGGAGGCTGGACCTGTTCCCCCACTCCCGGGATGCTCCAGCTCGAGGCCGCCCGGCCCTGGCCGTGTCCGTGTCCCTGTCCCTATCCCTGTCCTGTCCCTGTCCAGCCCGGGGCTCAGGACAGGCAGGTGCCACCCTGTGCCCAGGGACACCGCAGCAGCACCAGCACCCGATTTATTTCTCCAAGCTCAGACTCAATCCAAACCCTCCCAAATCCCTGGTTAATCCTGCTGTCACCCCCAGCCCTGTCCCCACACCACAAAATAGGTGGCCCTGGGGGCGCCTGGCCCAGCACCCAAATTCTCATTTTTCTCCCCAAATCTGCCAGCAATGATGCACCATGGTGGGGTCTCACCACGGGTTTCTCCCAGCACCTGTGGATGCAATGGTCTCACTTCTCCTTTTTAAAAAAATTCTACAAGGGCAGAGTCTGTATTTCCCCCAAATTTTACAATCCCTGTTTTTTCCTCGGGATATTGATGGCAAAAAGTGAAGTGCAAATGTCACCACTCCAGATTTCACGTGTCCCTGCATGCTGTATTTAAAAAATGGTGACTTTACCAAAAGCCTGTGGATTAAATGCTGTCAGATTTGGGCAGTTGTGCTGGGTCACCATCCAGGATCCCACATCTGGATCAGCAGCCAGCCCCTGCCCCAGGCTTGCTTTAAGGGGCAAAGAACACCCCTGCAGCCACACCAGGGAGCTGGTTTGGGGCTGGGAACAGGGATCCCAAACCAAACAAAAATTCCAATTCCTTCCCAGATTCCTGGGAAGACAACAACCAACAGCACGAGGCTCCTGCCCTCCCCACACCCCCCCGGAGCTGGGCACCTCTGGGCACCTCTGGACTTCTCCCAGCACCTCCAGCCCTGCAGCCCCACAGTGAGTAATTAACAGAGCTCATTAACTCTAACCAGGTGTGGGATAAATGGACACAAACACAGCGAAAAGGAATTAGTGCAGAGCTACATTGTTGGTTTTTTCGACTGCCACTAGAAAAATACTCTGATTACAAAAATAATTTGCACACAAGCACAGGGTGAGCAGCAGGTTTCTCTGTCAGCCTGATTTTGGAGCTCTGCCAAAGAGATTTGTTAAACAAAGTTGAATTTCTTAATCTCTATCAAAAGTGGGTCTATGATTTCATACAGAAATGACAAATATGCAACGTAAATGACACGTGGTTCATAAATTCTGCAAATATCCTCCCAGAAATGCAGGGTTATGGCAGATCACAACTTCAGCTGCCTGCACAGAAGGCCATCTGCAGCCAGCTGAAGCCAGGATTATTTTTAAACCCTTCAAAATTTGCTGTTAATACATAAAGTTTATATATCTACACACACACACAGAGAAAGACTTTTTTATTCTATGTATATATAAAATATATGCTAGATGGAAAGGCCCTGCAATTAGAAATGCATAACCACAAGCTGGAGATAATTTGGCATTTTTCCCATTTAAAAATGAATTTTTTTATAAAAATGAGTCAAGTCCTGACTCCCTGCACAGAACCCAGCTGGGATTGGGAGCGAGGGCAGCGTTCCTCCAGCTCTGCCAGGGCACTTCCAACCTCCCATTCTTTTTCCATTTCTTCAAGGGTGTGTTTTATCCTAACCCAGGTTTTTAATTCAAGAAGAAAATGCAGCAGAATCCAAGCTGGAAATTCTGCTTTTTCAACTCTTGGAAAGCAGGGAGAGCATCTCTGATTCCCAACTCTATCCTTTAAAAGCCCTGGGAAGAGAGGCCAGCGGGAGGAAGGCTGAGGCACAGCTCCCTGGAGCTCCCCAGCAGCTGCTACAATCATTTTTCAAGGTAGTTTTTGCTAGAAAATGCACTTTGAACGTGTCTGTGCACAAACAGGTGCTGCCAGCACCAGGCACAACCCCCCCAAAAAAGCCATAATTTTAAAAAATGTAAACCCAGTGGTTCCATCAGGTCTCTACAACTTTGCTCCCTCAGCAAAGCTCAGGCAACTTTGGTCTTGTTGGAGTTGGCAAATGCCACCAGGACCCCTCGTGCAGAGACCCTGGACCCCATTCCCTTGGCCAGGAAAGACAGGGATTCAGTCAGAAACCTCCTAACAGAGACAGGGATCAGCAGGAATGTCTTGGGAAGCTCAGGGAATGGTCTGTACAGGGTCAGGGAGTGGCCGTGGGGCGCAGGTACCTGGGGGAGTGGTGGTGCTTGGCTGGGCCCAGCTGGGCTGGCAGGGGCTGGGCAGGAGGAGCTGCCCCTCTCCTATAACAAAATGCAGGTTTTCTTGTCCTTGAAAGGGTTCTCAGAGGCTGGAATTCCCATGAGCAACGGGTCCTTCTTGGCGTGCTCCTCACAGTACAGCATGAGGTCTGCCGAGGCTTTGGACACCTGCAGGAGATGGGAAAAGTCAGCACAAAATGGGGTTTTCCATGGAAGTGCTGAGAGCTGTGAGGGAACGAGGTGGGATGGGAGAGTGCTGGGAGATGGAAATGTTCTCCAGGGCTCTGCTGGTTTGATCCACAGGGAATGAAGGAAAGGATGGAGCCCGGTGCTCTTTGGGGTTGGTTGTGACACCAGGCAAAGGCTCCACCTGGCTCCTACAGAAACCTGAAAACAAACAGGAGGGGCTTCCAAATAATTCCAGAGGAATTTCTCATCTCTCCTGGAGTGACAGGACAGGGGGGAACACCTTCCCACTGCCAGAGGGCAGGGCTGGGTGGGATACTGGGCCACAAGAAGTGGATTTACTTGGGTTTGTTGAGCTGAGATGTCAGTGTCAGGCTTTGAGGGGGAAACGCTGAGCTGTGGGTGCCCAAACACAAAACACAAACACACACGCTCTGTTATCCCATCATCCTACAGCTGGGAGGGGAAAAACAAGGCAAAGGAGGGGGAACAAGGCTGTGCTCTCACCTTTATCCTCTCTATGGAGGCTTCTATCCTGAGCTGCTGCACGGTCCTGCGGGCCTGAGCGATGTTGTTGGTCGTGGTGGCTGTTTTGCCAGACATTTTCAGTGGAGCAGGGAAGTTCTGCTTGGAAAGACAGGGGGTATTATTCCAGAGGGCAGCACAGCACCCTGAAGTGCTTTTTACACAGAGGCATCCACTACACGCTGCAAAAAGTACATTTTAAAATTACTATTGTTATATCCAACAGCACCAGTCAGCTAAAAATCAACTCTGGAAGTAAAGCACACTCCAGAGAAAAGCACAGAGCTGCTGTGCAGGTTTCTGAGCCCATGGCAGAGCAGGAGGGCACAGGCATGGCTGGTCCAGCAGCAATCCCAGCACAGCTTTGGCCACTTGATGCCCCCATCTGCAGCTTCCCCTGGGATTCCAGCGGATCCCAGAGTGTGCTGGGAGGCCACAACTTCCCTGGGAGCTGGACCGAGGAAGGAGACAAGGTCCTGAGCCCAGCAGAGAGGGATGGGAAGGAGTGAGCCAGGATGGAATCACAGAATATTGAGGTTGGAGAAGTTCTCTGAGGTAGGACAAGCTTTCTGGGGAGAAATAATATCCATGGCACAGGCTGATCCCGGCATCCCTGGCTGGTTCTCCACTCAGGCAGGCTTAGTCCTAAGTGTCCAAGGCCAGGTTGGATGGGGCTTGGAGCCACCTGGGACAATGGAAGGTGTCCCTGCCCATGGCAGGGGGTGGAATGAGATGGGCTTTAATGCCTCTCCCAACCAAACCAGTCTGGGATTCCAAATTATTCAGGGAGTCCAAAGAGTTTAGCCCAGCCCTGCCCGTGTCCCTGTCCTGGATCCCAGTGTCCAGCAGGATGAGTGCCCCGTGGAGCTGTGCTGGCCTCCCTCACAGCACTGCAGTGACCCGAGCCCAGGGCAGCTCCGTGACCTTTCCGAGCGCTAACTGAGCAGCTCCTGCAGGATTCAGGTTTCTCTCACCCAGCCTGGGCAGCAGGGCTGGGCTCCAGCTGATGCTCGTGCCAGCCCAGCAAGCTGGGAACAGCATTATCCTGCTCCAAGTCCCTGTTTTGAGGGGACATTCCTTGGAAAAGCTCCGGGCAGAGCAATTCCCAAGCTGCAGGAAGCAGCTGCCCAGGCACAGGAGGAGGGACATTCATTCCTCATCTTTGGTGTCACTAAAAACTGATTTCCTACAGGGAATACTAAAGAGCATACTCCTGTAGATCCATGCAGGGTGATGGATGCTCCCAGCCCTGTCCAGCCTGGCCCTGGGCACTGCCAGGGATCCAGGGGCAGCCACAGCTGCTCTGGGAATTCTATTCCAGGGTCTCCCCACCCTCACAGGGAACAATTCCTTCCCAATATCCCATCCAGCCCTGCCCTCTGGCAGTGGGAAACCATTCCCTGTGTCCTGTCCCTCCATCCCTTGTCCCCAGTCCCTCTCCAGCTCTCCTGGAGCCCCTTTAGACCAAAAATGAGTCTTCCAAGCAGGAAACTCCGACAGGCACTGCCAGAGCTGACAAATGCAGCTGCTGGGTTTGATCATGACTCTGCCCAGGTGCTCCAGCCTGCGGGAGCTCCATCCCCTCATTTCTGGAATAACAAGGAGCTGTTCCACATGGACACAAAAGCACAGATCCACCCCAAACCGAGCCCACACTCCCAGCCCAGTCCCTGCAGTCCCTCACAATATTCAAAACCTGCAGTGTGGAAAACCCAATGCAAAGCAATTTATTTTTATCAAGTCATGGATGCAGCTCTGGGAGGACACTTCAGGAGCTGCTGATTCCTGTAATTTTAGCACTTTTTTTTTTTAAGGTTAGAAAAGTTGCAAAATTAAAAGATCAACCATTATCCTCTTAACTGGGGAAAGGCCATGCTCAGCCTTCCCTCCTCCAGCCCCAAACCCCCTTTTGCCACTGGAGCTGTTTGATTCTCTGGATCCCTTCCCACCCTACATGGATGACCTCCTTAGGAAAGTTCCAGTGCTTGTTTTCCCAGCTGCTTAGCTTTGTTAATAAATGAGATGTTTGGGAAAAAAAAACACCAAAACCAACCAAAACAACCCAAACCACAAGATTTGAAAATTAGATTGCTGCATTTGCCCATCTCCAAACAACCACGAGCTTTAATAGCCCTCCTAAGATTACTGAATCTCTTCTACAGGGAGATTTGCAGCAACTAGGTCAGCTCCCAATGAATCTGTTTCCCTTCCCAGCTCCTGGCAACGGGTCCAAGCTGCTGCAGCCATGGATTACTCACAGGGCACCCTGGACTTCACAAAACTCCCCAGATTTAAACTGGAGGTGTCAGAATTCTGCAGAACTTGGGGGTTCAGAGCCCAGGGCAGGGTTTTCTGGGGCAGGAGAATTTCCTAGGAGAATGAAGTTGCTCTCTGAAGAAACAAGCGCTTGGTCGGAGAGGGCGCTGCTCTGATTTCTAGGAAATGATCCCTCGTGCTCAGCAGGCAGTCCTGAGCCAAAAAGGGCCCCCAGAGCCTCCCTCATCCCAACACTTTCCCACTGGGATCTCTCGTGTCCCAGCACTCACAGTCACAACTCCTCGTTCTCTAAATGGACCCCAAAATCAACTTCCAACAAGTTTTTCCATTCATCTCCTAAGATAAAACGTAGCTGGTGATCCAGGCCAGGTTGGATGGGGCTTGGAGCAGCCTGGGACAGTGGAAGGTGTCCCTGCCCATGGCTGGGATGCCACTGCATGGGCTTTAAGGTCCTTTCCAGCCCAACCCATTTGGGATTTTCTGCTGTGACCTCACGCTGTTCCAAGCAGGAGGGGGTTCCCTGTAGGAACACACAGTGACAACCTCGGTCCCCTGGGTGTGACAAAGCTGAGCAGGGGCTTGCAGGACCCAGGGTGGTGGTGACAGAGATTCCCAAACCCCAGAGCAGCTGCAGGCACGGCTGCAACTCTCACTTGGGTCTGAGTCACAGCCTAAAACGAGACAAAAGGATCAGTCCCAGAACAGCCTCCCCTGGCCACCACCCCTGCCATGGCAGGGACACCTTCCATTGTCCCAGGCTGCTCCAGCCTGGCCTTGGGCACTGCCAGGGATCCAGGAGCAGCCACAGCTTCTCTGGGTACCCTGTGCCAGGGCCTGCCCACCCTCCCAGGGAAGAATTCTAATTTACCCATGAAAAACTGAGGTCTGCAGAGGAGGATGCTCAGCAGCTGCACTTTGCCAAGGAAAGAGAAAACCACAGGGAACTTCCAGTGCACTTCCTGCAGCCACACACCTGCATTTTTTTCCTTCTTGAAACGCCTGCAAACAGGTGGAGCTGCCCCTCTTCCACAGAAAAGCCCTATTTCTCCAGGCCTTGCCCTATTTCTTTCCTCAGGCTTTAGGTACCGAGGTTGCCATGCAGCAGATCCCCAGATCCGCCTGGGCTGGGTGCCAGACTCCAGCTCCAGTGGGATAATTAAACTCTGGACTATCTTATTTACTCTTTCAGATCCAGGACTTGTGAAGCACCTGCTGAGTAAAAGGTAATTAAATCAGCACTGCTAAAGCAGGCCTGGGAATCTGCTGGAAATCCCAGCAGCTCTGCCTGGAAAACAGCTCCCAGTTTGCTCCAGTTATTGAGAGCCAGCTCCTACTGAAGCAGCAAAGGCTGGCTGGCAGTAGGATAAAGGCTCAAAGGGGAAAAAAATGTGTTTTGTAATTGTTTCTTTTGAAATAAAGCAGATTTTGAGGTGAATAACTCAAAACTTAGATCAACAGAGCAGGTTGGACAAAACACAAGCCAACACCAGTGACAACAACAGCAGCTACAAGTGTAACGCCCCGTCAGCCCCTGCCTTTCCAGCCCCTGCTTTTCCAGGGCTGGCAGCAGGGATCTAAAGTTACAGCCAGTCTGCAAACACAGGTTTCAAAGGCTGCTCCCTTTCCAGAGCCACTGGAGCCCTGCTGTGGAGGACACGGAGCAGAGAGGTGGAAAGGCCTCTGTGCTAGGCAGGCTCCAAATTCGCCAGGGAAAAGGCAGGAAAAGAAGGACACGGGGTGTTCCCAACATTCCCTGTTCCCACTGTGAGGAAGGTCCTGCAGCAGCACCCCTGGTCTGGGTGCCCTGCACACCCTGCACTCCCATGGGATGGAGGGAGCACCCCAGGGAGTCACTGCTGCTGCTTCCGCAGAGAATCACTGCGGGGAGCAGCTCCGGCTCGGAAATGTTTGGATGCTGCTGCCTGATAAATCAGAAACAAACACCACCATGGGAATTATCCCACTTTTCTTAAAAACACAGGAGAAGGGGGAAAAGAGGGAAAAGAGGAAAACAAGCAGCTGGACAAGTTCAGAGCTGCTGCTCCCAGCTCATTCCCGGCCCTGAGCTCGTGTTAAAGATTTCAGTGGTTCCACCACAAACGCTGCAGGCTTCCAAGTGACACCATTCCCAGTCCTGCAACTTCCCTGGTGTTGGCTGGGAGAGTTTGACGCTGGATCTGGTTTGTCACCACCACTAACACAGGCTCTGGTTGCTGCTTCACAGCCCTGCCTGCAAAACCATTTCCCTCCCTCCTCCCTGGCATCCCTTCACCCCCCTGCCTTCAGCTGGGAGCCTGCAAACAATTTGGGAATAACACACCAGCAAACCCCAAATCCAGCTTCCTCCTCTTAGCAACTCACATTCCCTAGAGCTCACAGGAATAAAAAGAATAAAATTTTGCTTCTGAAAATGCAGGGATTTGTTGGGCAGGAAGGTGGTTGGGAGGAGGAAAAGGGGCTGCATGGAGTGGCACCAAGCTGAGGTTGGTCCTCATGGAGAGCGGGGAAGAAGGGCCACGGTGACCCCTGGAGGGGTGGCACAAGCAGGGGGTGATGCCAGAGCCCGGGCTGAGCTGCATGCCCCACTCCCAGGTGCAGGGCAGGACGTGGGGTGAGGTTTCCACGGATCCTGAGGCTGCTGTGCACGTGCTGCTTTCCCAGGAACTCTGTGGGAGCACGAGGGCCAGTGGCTGGTCAGGACTTGAATGCTGGAGGTTGGTTTTCCTACAGGGCACCCTTGGGAGCTCGGGAGCAGGTTTGTCATGACTTGCAGAACCTGAAAATGCTCTGAGTCCAAGCCAAGAGGCCACTGCTGGCATTCAAGGTGGGGGCAGGAATAAACAACTCAGTTCCAAAGGCGCACTGGAGCACAACCGGCTACAGCAACAGATATAACAACTCCACACAAACATCAAAAAGTCTGTGATATTCCCTGGTTTACATTTCTGAATCTTTCGGCCTCCAGTGGAAGAATCTGTTGGAGGAATCTCAGTGTGCCTGGCTCTATTTTCGGCCAGAGAGCTGCAGAGGGTTTGGAGCCCCAGTGAGAGGGGGCTGACGTGTCCCCCCGGATCCTGCACACCCCGGAGCACAGCAGCACCTGGCACAAGGTGGGGCAGGCACGGAGCCCCTGGCAGCAGCAGCAGGTGGGGGAAAGGAGCATCCAAGGGATGCCTCTGCCCACCTGAAACCCGAATGGCCCTCAGGGCTGCTGCTCCTTCCCCGGCGCTGACAGTCGGGGGCTGAAGGAGGTGTCTTGCCCCGGCAGGCTCAAGGATTTTGGAAAGCACTTGGGAAGCCTGGGTTCTTATTGAGAGTGGAAAAAGAGTGGAAGGGCTGGTGTGGAGGGGGAGCAGCCCTGAGCTGTCCCCAGAGCCCGCGTGTCCCCGCAGCACCTCTGGGAACGCTGCCGCTCGCCTCCACGCCTGCAAAGCAAACACTGCCCAGCTCCCCGCGCCGCTCCTGCGGCAGCAGGGACCCGCTGTCCCGGCTGTCACCCTAATTAGGGAGCCCTGCAACGAGGCGGGCACGTCCCACACCGCTCCTGCTCCAACCGGTTGTCCTGCTCGGAGAAGGAAGGAGATTCCAGCCAAGCAGCTTTCCCGGCCCCGTCCCGGCCTGGCAGAGCTGCTCCCCAGCCAGCTCCCTGCTCCGGACATGCAGCCAGCCTGGTTTTTCCAGCGGTGGGAGCAGCCCGAGGGAAAGCCCAGGGCGGCTGTGAGGGCTCTGCCGGCCCAGTGTGGGGCCGTGCTGACACCCAGTGGAAGCACCGGAGCTGGAACCTTTTCCTTCTGCTGCGCTGCCAAAGAGGATGGAAAATGAATCTGGGCAGCAGAAAAACACCGGGGTCCTGCCCTCAGCGAGCAAACAGAACTGAGGGAAAAATAAAACAGGGATTAGAGATGCTTTTAGGTCGTTTCTCTTCTTATGGTGCTTTTGTCCCATCCCTGGAAGGGTCCAAGGCCAGGATGGAGCAGCCTGGGATACTGGAAGGTGTCCCTGCCCATGGCAAGGGGTGGAATGGGATGGGCTTTAAGATCCCTCTCATCCCAACCATTCTGGAATTCCATGATCCTTATTCCCCACAAAACGAGCAGAGGCACAAATGGTGAAATGCTCCAAAGATTTCCAGGAGCACCCGGAGCCACTCCTGCACTTTCCAGACTGAACACAACACCCACAGGGCAAACTTCCCAGGAAAAATGGCAACAGGGATCATCTGTGACCTCCCTGCTCCCATCACAGGGAGCCAGTGGCCAGGAGAAGGATTTTTCCACACCTACCCCAAACCAAAGAGTGAGGAGCAGCTCCCTGGTTCCTGGCAGTTGAGAAGGGCTGGATTTTTAAACAGGACTGGATTTTTAAACAGGATTGGAATTTTAAACAGGACATTATTTTAAACAGGTCTCAGGCAAGATTTACAGTTGTGGAACACGAAAAAGTTTGGGTTTGGTGAAAGAAAACAAGATCCTCCCCCAAGGATCACACTGTGGAAAAGGAAAGCTGAAACATCTCGCAGCTGCAGGACTTGCAGTGGTTTTAGGGAGGATGGGGATGCTCTGGGATGCACCACAGCTGAAGGGACTGGGGGATCTCAGGCACCTCAGATTTTGAACCAAATTTTCCAGCAGGAAAGGTCCAGCAAGGCCAAACTCTGCTCCCACTCCCGTCCTGGAGGAGGTGCAGTAGCCAGGGCTGGATGAGAAATGGGAATTCTGGCCATGCAGATACACCTGGGTTGCACAGGGTGCCTGTCAGTGCAAACAGAGAAAAAAAGCCCCTTAAAGCACAGAACATCCATTTGTGATGTTTCCTTCTTACACTTAAGAGCATTGAGAGATTCTACAGTAGAGATCTTTTTTTTCCAATTATAAATAATGCTGCCAGTGTCTTAACCGGGGATTAAAATCCTTAATAATGTGAAATGAAAGGAAACAGACAACTGCCAAGATCTTCAATTGGACTCGGCGTTCTGGGTGTTTAATTAAGGCTGTGTTCCTTCATAACCTCCACTTCATAAGTTATTCCAGCACCATCCTGCTGATCAAACCTGGGCTGCAGCTCCCTTTGATTTTCAAAGCCAGCCTCCACTGTGGGATTCTGTCAAACCCAATGTACATTTTGGGAGAGGAGCAGTGGAAAAACCTGCTTTTATTTTCCTCTGCCTTTCTTCTGACTGAATTTTTTAACATCTTTAGCACGCATGAAAGCCATGAAAAGTGACTTTTAGATCAAGGTTACTTTGAAAAACATCTGAGCAGTGTTATTTTAAAGACATCAGCCTGAAGTCACTGGAAAAGGCAACGACCTGCAGGGCAGTTTCTCCACAGAAGGTCCCTGTTCCTCCCCACGGGGCACTACCCAGCTAATTCCCACCGGGAAAGAGGGGAAAACTACAAAGACACATTTGCAAAGAGACTTTCAGCTGGATCAGAATCAGCCTGTAAAGCAGGAGAGGGCTGTGCTGAAAGCTCCAGCCTGGCAGTCACGGGATGCAGCCTGGCCCCAGGTTATGTGACCTTCAGCAGATTCTTTCGTCTGCCAGAGATAAAGCCGAGGACGCTGGCGGGAGATGCGCTGGGAAGAGCTCCACGAGGCTCAGCTCAAAGAACTGGGAAGGTGGGAAGGATTTCACCACCTCCTTGGCTACAGGAATTTATCAAAGCACCTATTTTTAGATATAGGATATATAGAATAATTTGCATTTTTTGATGGTCAAACAAAATACAATTAACACAGCAAAGACAGAAACGATGAAGATTTGCAGGTTGGTCCTTCCTAATCAAGGAATAAACAAGAGAATAAACAAGGAAAAGCTTAAATTCTGTGGGAAAAGCAGGTTTTTCTGTCCCCTAAATGCAACACAAAAGCAGCCAGGCAGTTAAAAAAATGAGGTGAAAAGTGTCAGCAGTCCTGCCAAGGACTGCATATTTGTTCTGCTCCAGAATAAACTTAAATCACCAGGGTTTGGGACCTGTCGTGCTGCTTTGTATTTTGCATGAAAGGAAGGAACCAGAGTGGACTGGAAACTCACCTACATAGGCAGACTTGCTCCCTGTCCAGCTTGCCTTGATTTTATCGGTGTAATGATCCTGAAACAAGAATAAAATAAAAATTACAAGGGTTTCACAGTGCAAGAAAGCAGAAGCTGAGGGGGGTTGGCACTTGTGGTTTAATGCTAATCACAAAAACCAGTATTTTGAGATTGGAAAATCTACCTTGAACTTGGAGCAGCCTGGGACAGCGGGAGGTGTCCCTGCCCATGGCAGGGGTGGCACTGGATGGGCTTTAAGGTCCCTTCCAACCCAAACCATTCCAGGATTACTTTGTCCCTGGAGACTCGGAGCTGTCAGCCTCCAGTGATGTGTTCTCACAGCTGGGTTTAAATCACTGCCTAAACAAATCTGAGAGCTCACATTCCCTATGGAGGCCTTACACACCCAGAAAAAAAAACTGGAATTATATCAGTCCTCTCCTGGAGCCCCTTTAGGCCCTGGAAGGGGCTCTGAGCTCTCCCTGGAGCCTTCTCCTCTCCAGGTGAGCACCTCCAGCTCTCCCAGCCTGTGAGGGTGATAAAAGCCATCAGGTGATGGGAATTCTGTGGGAGCTGGAGCAGGGACTGTATTTACAAGTAAAATCATCTTTCCTTTCATTCTCCTGGCTATGCTGCTGCCGGGAGCCCAAGGGCTGCACAATCACTGCAGCTCACACACGGGTGTGCAAATAGGTGTGTCAGGTTCTAATACCTAACAACCCAACAGGGACTGGCGATTCCTGTGTTACCCTTTCCTGGAATTGCCAGTGCAGGCTCCCACCCCTGCAGACCCCCCCAGTGTGGAACTGGGGTTAGAGGCACAGGGCACTTCCTGAGCTGGCACAGCCAGGGCACAGATCCCTCGCTGAGCAGGGCACGGCCGGATCCGGGATTGCCGCTGACACCCTTTGGAATGAATCCAACCTCCAGGTGCCAAGGGCTGGTGGAGCTCTGGCACTGAGCCCTGGAGCTGCTCCATGCCCGGCCGAGCAGTGACCACCGGCCTGGAGAAGCCACAGCCATCCAGTTCTCTCATTCCCAGGGAACCAGGAGAGCAAAACCCAACTAAAACTCCCAAGGGATGGTCCTGAGCAAGGCACAGAGAGGGTGGGCAGCATGGGCAGTATTCCCCTTCCCGTGCTGGAAACGGGATCACCCTTTTAATAAGTGCTGGTCAAATCATTGTGTGGAGGAGGAAAATAAATTGTCTTCAAGACAGTCTGCCTTGCCACAGTCCTTGTCCCTGTGCCAGGCTTGTCCTGTCCACATCCAGCAAGGAAAGCACAATAAATAAATGTGACACGTAACCTCCTCCACGGACGTGTGACTGCTGCACAAAATCAAAGTTTGAATGGAAAAGCTGCTGCTCTGCTTATCAGTGCAAGGTCCCACTCTGCTCACATCCCCTGAAAATCGTCAGGGAAAAATAAGAAAAGTTTTAATATTGACTTGTGCATCCCTAGGGGGATGAAAACACAGTCAAAACAAGCACGGAGCACACAGAATGGTTTGGGTTGGGAGAGACCTTCAGGGATCAGCCAGTCCAAGCCCATCTTTAATGCATCTGAGAAGTAATTCCGGCTCCCGGAGCCGCTTTCCACCACGCAGCCACACTGATATTCCTGCCTAATCAAAGCTCCTATCAAACCAGCCATAAAAACCCACAAACCCAGCATTGCTGGCATAGTTTGAGGCCGGTGTAATGCACCCCCTCCAAAAGCCTCCGCTCAGAGGCCGGGCCATGCTCGGGAAGGAATAAATCAGGGAAGGGCACGTGGGATGAGTTAATTCCACAGCTGGATGGGTCCCAGTCCCTCTGGCCAAGGCTGGCAGCACCAGCCAGGTCCTCCTGCACTGCAGGAGTTCCAGTTCCAGCTGGAGCATCCCTGCTTTGCAGGAGGAATCCCCTGCAAGTTTTACAGCAATGAAAACCAGATTCAGCTGTGAAAAGGATGGTCCCTCCCCCAAAACAGTCAGTGACACTTCCTGCTTATCCCAGCTCCAAGCTTAGACCAAAAACCCTGACTTTGGGAGGGGGCTTGAAGCTAGAAACAGGGCTGAAAATGTAATTTGAGATCTGCTCAAAATTATTCATGGCAACCACAGAATCCCAGACTGGTTTGGGTTGGGAGGGAGCTCAAAGCTCACCTTATCCCAACCCCCCTGCCATGGGCAGGGACACCTTCCACCATCCCAGGCTGCTCCAAGCCCCAATGTCCAGCCTGGCCTTGGGCACTGCCAGGGATCCAGGGGCAGCCACAGCTGCTCTGGGCACCCTGTGCCAGGGCCTCCCCACCCTCACAGGGAGGAATTTATCCCTAATATCTCTTCCAAACGTGCCACTTTTCTCCCTTTCTATGACAGCCACCAGTCCTTGATGTTTCCCTGGTTCAGGCAGCAAGGGCAGTGCTGGGTCCCAGGGGATCCCCTTGGCATTCTCCTGGAAACTGGAAGGGAGGATTTTCTCTGGTCAGCTTAAAGCACCCGGTTTTGTGCTCTGGGGGAGCTTTGGCACAAGGAAAACCCTCATTCAGATGGGAGAGTCAGACAAAATCTCCCCTGTGTGCTCCCTCTGCCTCTGCACAGGGAGTGGTTCTGGAGGGCAGGGGGTGATGGCACAGAGCAGCTGAGCACAGCCCGGATCAGGGCAGCAGGCTGGGGCAGCAGGGCAGTGCAGGCTGCTCCCTTCCCAGCAGGACAAAGATGGGCTTTTCCACCTCCAAACACCCCAGAGAGCCACGCTGGAGGATCACAGCCCACGCAGACAGCCAGGGCTCGGAGCTGTGCTGCACATCGGAGCGGGGGCAGGAAGGCTTGGATCACACATCCCAAACCAGAGCGTGCCAAAAAGTCACCTGTCCCTGCAGAGCAGGTTTGGAAAGACACGGGAGAAGGGACGGGAAGGCGAAGGGGGTAAACAAAGGGGGAGCGAGGCTGCTTCCTGCCCGAGCTGAGCAGAATGTTTAAACAGGGAGCTGATCCCAGCGGCCACGTCCTGCCGTCCTCAGCTGCTGCAGCACAAATAATCCTCACAACACACTTTTTTCCCTCTCCCTCCTCCCTCTGGAACTCCATCACATGCCAAGACGCTGATACGGACACAGGAAGCTGAATATAAACACATTGCCTGTTTTACCAAATATTCAAAGGAACACAACTAAAAATACTCAGCTGCTAGTGTCCAGGAACATCCCAAAGCTGTGATCCACCCCCAGCCACACTGCCTGGGGCTCCAGGAACCAGGGAGATGGGATTTGGGGTACACTGAACCCCAGGTCTCAGCTTTCATAGAATCCCAACTGGTTGTTCTGTTCCCCTGCCATGGCAGGGGCACCTTCCACTGTCCCAGGCTGCTCCAAGCCCCAATGTCCAGCCTGGCCTTGGGCACTGCCAGGGATCCAGGGGCAGCCACAGCTGCTCTGGGCACCCTGTGCCAGGGCCTCCCCAACCCCAATTCCTGCCCAATATCCCATCCATCCCTGCCCTCTGGCAGTGGGAAGCCATTCCCTGTGTTCTGTCCCTCCATCCCTTGTCCAAAGTCCCTCTCCATCTTTCCTGCAGCTCCTTCAGGCCCTGCAAGGCCACAGTGAGATCACCCCAAAGCTTCTCCTCTCCAGGCTGAACAATCCCAGCTCTCCCAGCCTTTCCTCCCAGCAGAGCTGCTCTGTCCCTCAGATCATCCTGGTGCCTCCTCTGGATTCCCTCCAACAGCTCCAGGTCCTTCCTCTCCTGGAGGCCCCAGAGCTGGAGGCAGCTCTGCAGGGGGGTGTCACCAGAAGATCCAGGAGTGGATCCTCTCCTCCCCAGAGACACCTGCCTGGAAGGGGTTCAGCAGCTCCACAGTAATGAATGCTACATCCCATGGGAATGCCGGATCCCCTGGAGCCACGTGTCTCTCCAGGGGATGGATGTACCCCCACCATGCTCCCACCTCCCCTGGGCATCCCACTGCTCCCCCCACCTTCCTGCTTCTACCCACCTCCCTAAAATCCCATGGAGAATCCCACCACAACCCAGTCACCCTGAGGACTTCTGTCACGGCCTCTGCTCTTTCTCATCAGTCCTTGCAAAATACAGAATGAAAACTTTTTGCTCGTGTCATCAGTGTTTTATCGCCCAGGTTTTTCCCGAGAGCAGAAATGATGTGGGCCCAAGAGCTCCCAACACTGAGTGCAGGATGAACACAGAGGTTCGGAAAAACGAGCCCCAGTTGTGAAATATTGCAAAATTCACCAAATAACTGCACAATTCCAGCAGTGCAGCAATCCCACGAGTCACCAAACATCTGCAGCTCCCATTTCCCAAGAAATAGTGAGTCCACGGTGACTTTCAAGAGCTGGGTGACTTCCATCCCAATTAATGGAGTTTCACTCCAATTCCTGCCAGTGCACAGGGGTATTTCTGTGCCAGGACACGGGACCCAGCAACCTTCCCCCATTCCCATGGTTTGTGTAAGCACAGATGAAGCTGTAGCAACCCAATCCTCCCTGGAATACGGCTCCGTGGCTCGGCCAAGGCTGCGGTGGTGTTTCCCTCGATAACTGTAAACCTTTGGAAACGATTCCCTCCGCCCCCTGCAGTGATCTCTGCTCTGGCAAAGGGGACAAAGGGAAAGGGCGGAGGGTGAGGATTTATGGGGCTGCACCACAGATTTCTGGAGCAATATGGATGTGCTTTCGCAACAGAGCCTAATCAGAGAGGGATACACTGGGATTTGGGAAGCTGTGCCCAGGGAAGGAGCACGTTCGCACCCCGCAGAGCTGTCGTGTTCAGCATCTTCCACTCAGAATTCCAGCAAGGCTTGCAGGGATGATGGAGCCACAGAAAAGGGAGGGAGAGGGACTTTTTAAGCAGGCAGATGGAGACAGGACCCAGGGAATGGCTTCCCACTGCCAGAGGGCAGGGATGGATGGGATATTGGGGAGGAATTGTTCTCTGTGAGGCTGGGGAGGCACAGAGAAGCTGTGGCTGCCTGTGGATCCCTGGAAATGTCCAAGGCCAGGTTGGAGCAGCCTGGGACAGTGGAAGGTGTCCCTACCCATGGCTGGGGTGGCACTGGGTGGGCTTTGAGGTTCCTTCCAACCCAAACCATTTGGGATTCCCTAATTTTACTGTGCCATCCCAGGCCCTACCACAGAGAACTTGACATGAATCTGGCTCGAATATTCCGAGTCTTTTTAGCAACAGAACCTAAAAACTTAAGAAATTTCAGTACTTAAAAAGTTATCGTATCGCCAAAGAGACATTATATTTGAAATAAAAGAAATATCTGAAACCTACAGCACAACTCAGTAATTTGATTTAACACCGCAAGAGATCAGAGATCAGTTGTTCTGCTGCCTGGGAGCCCAGGAAACTCCTCCAGGATAACAGGAGAGCTTCATTTTCCAAGGAAAAATCCTCCATCAGTAATTCTGTGATTACAGAATGAGCTCGACCCCAGCATCAGACCCCATGCATTGTTCCTCTCTGGAGTTTACTGCTCCTTGATTAGAGATATCCCAAATGCTGCAGTGCATCCCACGCCGGGATGAAATACGGGATTGAGGAGTCATTAACTCCATACTAATCCCTCAATCTCATTTAGTGGCACTGAGCAGCACAAAATCCTGCCACTGTCCACTACTTGCCTTTTACTCCCAGAATTGTATTTCTAAACCAATTTACAGCCCAGAAAAACCCACACAAGTAACATGTCCCTGGTCCTGTGGGTTCTAAGCCAATAAAAAACACGGGATAATCGCCTGGCAAACTGCTGGGAATTCCATTTGATGTGCCACACTAATTAAGTCATAGAATCATGGAATATCCTGAGCTGGAAGGGACCCACAAGGATCATCAAGTCCAGCTCCTGGCCCTGCACAGGACAATCCCAAGACAAACCCCAAGCTTGGAATAGAGAATTGCAATTTAAAAGTTACTAAAGGAACTCAAAAATTCCAGGAGTTGGGCTCAACGATCCATGTGGGTCCCTTCCAACTCAGGATGTTCTGCAATTCCATGATTCCAAGCAAACTTATTACTGCAACAGGGTGTGTAATCTCAGTATCAACACGAAACCTCCTGGAATAATGACGCTTCCCACTAATTAACCTCCTTCCCACACTCATCCCACAACTCCCCGCACGTGGGAAACTTCCTCCGTCAAGCAGAGCTCCGTGATTCCAAGGAAAAACCATGGCCTGATGGCTGGGAATACTAAAATCGGTAAAATTTAAAGGATTTAGCTGAAAGCTGGGGCTGCCCCCGTGTAGTTGGAGCTGCCAGCTCTGGGTATCCATCGGTGCCATGGGGAAGGTCTGGAGGGAAGCAGGTGGGAACAAGGCAGGAAGGAGAAGGAAAGGAAGAAAAAACTGCCTGTTTTAGAATTATTTTACCTAACTAAGCAGATTATTTTTTACATAATTAAGCAGATTTTGCCCCATTCCCGTGCCACACGCCACTTGTTGAACCACATCACAGCCGCGCGCTGCCTCCCGCCGGGAATCCTCCTCAGGACAACAACAACAACAACAACAAAAAATCGGGGAAAAAACCAACAAAACCATAAAAAAAAAACCTCCAAACCACCCCCAAAACCACCCAGGCACCGCTCGGGCCCGGCCCGCCCCGCCAGGCCCGACAGCTAAAAGGGGCCGGGCTGCCGCTTCCCGCAGCCCACGCCGGTGCCGGGCGGGCTGTCCCGGGCTGCAGGGCTCGGTATTCCCGGTGGGAACCCCCCTGTCCCGGGATCCCGGGATCCCGGTACTCACCGAGCGCCGCTCCCGGTGTCTCCACGGGCGACCGGAGCGGGAGCTGAGGCCACGCCCACAGGGCCAGGCCCCGCCCCATCCTCCTCGGCCCCGCCCATCCCCGCGTGGCCCCGCCCCGCCCCGTAC
>VZRS01014055.1:0-32010 GCA_013398055.1 Ifrita kowaldi | reverse complement strand
AGGGGTCAGGCGACTGCAGTTGAGGAAAGAGACCAAAATAGAGGAATAAATTAATTTTATTTAGACGGGGACTTGATTAAGATGACAAAACTGTAGCTTGCTTGAGTTAGTGAGTTAATCTCTTTCAGTGAAGTGTGGGACCATTCCCAATAATTAAATAAATCTGCATTTTCTGTCAGCTATGTACATTCCTATAAGTGACTACAAACATTTAAATATTTATTTAAAGTTAGAACATCAATTTATCTATAAAGTAAGCATCGATATTAAATATTGTATGATTTTTTTTCTTAGTATCAGCAGTTGTGAAGACAAGAGTGAAACCACTGCTTTAAAAAAAGGAACGTATTTACAACTTCAATGCCCAAGCTAATTTGTATTGTCTAAAAATAAAATACTAACTTTTGCTTTGGGCTACAATTTTTGCAATCCAAAAGAAGGTCAGTGGACTTATATGAAAATTCAGATGGGTTTACAGAGTTTATTTTGACACTGCATCTGCTTTCTTGGATATCTTAGCTAGGAGGTGTGTCAACAACAAATAGACATTCAGAAGACTCTGCAAAAATTAACTTGACAAGCTCTTATTCTCTATTTTTTTTAATGTTTATTTATTTAACATGAATAGGAAGATCACTCAGGCAGGACAGCTGGCATCAGTTGAATAAATGGGTATCCCACACCATGTATCGCCGTGCTCAGCAGACCAGGGAGGAGGTTGCCATGAGGGCTGCTGCTTGGGGGCTGACCAGCCGTTGGTTGGTGGGTGTTGAATAATTGTTTTCAGTTGTATCACTTGTCTTGTTTGGTTTTTATTTCTCTCTCTTTATTATTTCCCTTTTCACTAAAATATTATTCATATTAGCATTAGTATTTGTATTATTTCCATTATTACTTTATGTTAATTATTAAACTGATTTTATCTCAACTCACTGGTTTTCTCATTTTTACTCTTTTGATTCTCTTCTCCCATCTCTCTTGGGGGGAGTGACTGAGCGGATGAGCTGGAGCTTATTTGCCAGGTGGGGTTAAACCACCACACTTAGTATTGCTGTTTCTGGTTTACAGAGAAAGATTCTTATTCAGAGTATTGTCATACACAGCATGATAGCCAAAGTAATTTGAAATAATCAGCAGAGTGCCAGGTAAAGGGTAAGCTCTACAGCAGTATTATGGAGTGCTGCTGTAAGGTCTTGGTAAATTCTTAAGAAATACTTTCCATATATATTTTCCATATAACAGAACTGGGTAAAGAATCAAATTACCCTCAATTCTCATTTCCCAAATGTGACCTCTGTTGCAGTTTCACTTCCTGGTTTACAAATCCTTTTATAATACTCACTTCTGCAAGTTTATTTTTGTTCAGTTCATCCCTCTGTTGTTACATGCCACAGCTTCTACTGAGGACATTACCTTTGTCTTGGGAATTACTGCTTTTGATGCAGCGTCCTAACTAGCATTTCACGCTCTGTAGAAATTAATACAATATCCAACTGGCACCTAGAAGGCAGCTTTTACAGACGTAAAATTGTTGCTATTTAACTCTTGTATTAGTCCATTGCTTCATATTGTATTCCATAAATTATCTCTTTTGTGAGCATAAAGCATATTCTGCTGTTACCATTAGGACACAGCCTTCTATAAACATTCCTTCAGGGAGATATGTTGATGGCTGCTATTCAGAAAAGGCTTGAAATGAGGGCTAAAAATTCTCAGTTCTAAGGGTTATTTCTTTTTGCATCTGGGTTAAAAGGTATTTCTACAATCAGATGTCTGTAACCATTGCACAAACACTTGCATTTTATAATACTGTCATCAACGAAGTACCACTTAATGGGCGTAATGGAGTCTCCACCTTTCCTCACTGTCAGTGGGGAAGCATTTGCCTGAAATGATTTTTTTGGTCCCTTCGTATAATTCCTTGTGCAGGGTGAGCATAAGTTACAATTCAAGCAGGGGACATCATAGTGAGATTTCTTTGGAAAAACTTCAGTGTATTACTTGCAGGACTTTTATCCAGTTGCAGCATTTTGTAATGACTTTATTCAGTCAGAATGAATCAATACTGCTGTAAAGCATGACCACTGAAAATACTGTCCATTTACTTACTCCAAGTCTTACCGCTGTGGGCTGGTCAAAAGGTAAATTAATTTGCTAACAAAAGCTGCATTCAGAGCTTCATAATTTAGGTTTTAATGTCCAGAAAAGCAAAAGTACTCCTTTTAAAATACGAAATGCTTCCTAGCAAACTATATTTCAATACTGAGCAAAACTTGGCACGATGAACACTTAGTAAGCTCTAGCAGGAGTAAGATATCATATTGGATATCAATAAAGAACTTCCCATTCACCTTAAAAGGCACAGAAGTCCATTGAAAGACTTGCTGTCCTTTTCCTCCTCCATGTGTCTGCGCTTTTCTTAGCAGCATCACAGAGACAGACTTTTTCAATGTGTTTTCAATGTCCATTTGATATCTTTAAGTCATGTGAAATCTCTTTATTGTCAGAGTGGTTATAGAACCTGTTACTGCATTTGATGTCTTGCAGGAATAGCATTTCCCTCTGGTGCTTCAGGAGGATTGTCAGAGATCTCAGCAGTGTGCTCTTTGAATACGTTGTGTTGAATACATGAGTGTTGGGTAGGAGATTATATGGTCGCTTACCTCCATTCTGCCATGCCAGGTGCGTGCACGGGGAGATAGCTCACGTGATAGTCTCACAGGGCTATTGCAATATGTGCTGGTTAGTGATGCTGGAGCTCAGTTCCTCACTCAGAGTTAGGTGAATACAATACTAAATGAGAGGCAAGTAGTTTGCAGTCTCACTGTAAGCAAGCCTCAACAAAGCAATCAGTGCTCCAGACCTCACTGCCTCCAAATTGTTCCCAGTGCTGTAGAACTCAACAGCATTTTTGAAAGCTCCCATTTCTTTGTCTTTTCTCAATTACAAGACCTCTGACATACTCTTCTCACGCCTCTTGATTTTGGCTCTGGTGCTGACGACATACAGCCTGAAAAAGCTCAGCTTGTCCTGGTTAAGTGTGAGTGTGTCCAGGGATTCCTTGATGGCATCATCTCCTGTACTCCTGAAATCCTATTTCCTGGTGTACTGTGATGATCTTGGGTTCTATGAATTGTTCCAGGGCAACACTATTCTGCTAACAAACCTAGTAGTTTTCTTGTATACACAACAGCAGAAATCATATTTGGTAAACCTGGCAATCTATAAAAATTTGATTGTTCACATTAGCCTGCGGTTCATGTATCAGCACAGTCCTTTAGGATTCAGTTCCTGCTTGGTTTTTTGGCTTCTCTTCTTCAGCTATATGTCTAACAATGCAAAATGTGTCTCAACCAGTATTTAGATAGATGATATAGACTAGAGTCTGATCTGAATATTAACATGGAGGAGAAAATGAGGGTTTCAAAAAACTTGGATGACAATCCCTGTGAAGAGTACATCACAGTGAAGAACCACAATTTCATACTGAATATCAATACATACATTGAATATTCAAAATACATACTAAATGGGATAATTTTGTTTCAGTTTTACAAACTGACCCACTTTTTTTCCTGAAAAAGAAGAGCAAAAGGCTTTTCTTCACTATTAAGTACCCTTTCTAGAATAAGACTTTTCTTTCATGCTCTCTACATATTGTGTTATAAAATTTATCTTCCATATGTCTTATATTTTTCTTTTGGATTAATTCTCATTTTTACTTGGCTCTTCTGTAGAATTGTTAGACTCTTGGTTTTGCATATGTTTATATCACCAAAATTATGTAAGGTAAATTTGCATATAGATGTTTATGTATGATCTACTTTTTATTTACAGTTCTTGATTTTCATTTGCCAGATGGAACATGATTTTTGAAATTTCGGTTAGTTCATACCAGAAAAGAAATTCATGTTGCACATCAAGAGGGATGTTTTTGAGAAAATGATTTACCAACTCAGACAAAAATTCAGTGAGACTCAGTGACAAAAACCTGCTATTTTGTACAAGTAGTCTAGAATGACTATGCACTTCCATAGTGTGTGTATGTTTCTGTGAGTGTGATTACATCCTAAATCAGCTGCCAAGGTGTGATGGAATCATGCAAAAATTAGAAGAAAGATCCTGTTTGTTATATTCCACAGCAGGAATTCAGGTGAATCTCTGGCTAGCAAATCAGAAGATAAAGTAGAAAGAGACATGAAAAGTAGATTCTCAGGCAAATTTATTATGACATTTTCTCTCTCATGGTTAGGTAGGTCAGGTAGACCGGCAAGCACAGACCTTATGATTTTGTTTACGCATTTCTGTATCACTTAAGGGGAAAAAAACTTTGGCTAAGGATAGTCTTGTGTTATATGATTTCAGAAAAACCTTCTATAGTGCCACTTAACTGTTTTATGCTGCTTCCTTACCTTTTCACGGAATTTGTACTTTAAATGCAGCTTTGTACGCTATGAGACCTACTTCAATGAGGACTTCTATCTTGAAAGCAGTAATTAAGATAGACAGAAAACCACTAAGCCTTTTCAACCTAGCAAAAAGTCAGACAGTAAAGATTTCATAGACGTCTATAAAAGATTGAGTTGCATAGAGTGAGTAAGGGCATCAATTGAAATGGAGAGAACATGCTTAAAACAAAGGCATTATTCTTCACAAAGTGTCTGGTTGAGCTGCAGGAGGCTCTGGTATGTGTTGCTGTAGACTTCAAAAAGTTGGTGCTAGATTAAGAGGAAAATGACCATTCTTACAAAAGAGAATTCTCTGAAGAGTTTTCAGTACAAAAGTCTTTCTATTTGAAGATACCATGTCTGAATCAGGACATCCCTCAGACTCAAGTAGTTGGCAGTCAAGAAATGTTCATTTGGTTTGCCCTTTTCATAAAGGCCCTTTTCTTTCTTTGCCATTTGTGTTTAGACACTGTTGTAATCAAGATTTTCAACTAGTGTCTGTGTGGTCTTGTGTATTCTTGTTTTCAAAAAATATAAACTGCCATCTAATGTATTTTTAATAACAGAGAGAAACCTGACAGTCTCCGAATCATTTTCTTCTAGGAGCACAACTTGTGGATGAATAAGAGAGCTTGTAAGTGAAGATATACAGCCTGAGAATGTGGAAAAGCAGGACACAAATACGGCTTTTACATAAAAACCAGAGCTGGATGCAGTGTTCCAGGTAGGGTCTCACCAGAGCAGAGCAGAGGGGCAGAATCCCCTCCCTGCCCTGCTGCCCACGCTGCTTTGGATGCAGCCCAGGACACGTTTGGCTCTCTGGGCTGTGAGTGCACATGGCTGGGTCATGTCCAGCCTCTCACCCAGCAGCACCCCCAAGTCCTTCTCCCCAGGGCTGCTCTCCATCTGTTCATCCCCCAGCCTGTGCTGATGCTGGAGGGTGCTCTGACCCAGGTGCAGCACCTTGCACTTGGTCTTGTTAAATCTCCTCAGGTTCCTATGGCCTCACTTGTTGAGCTTGTCCAGGCCCCTATAGATGCCATTCCATCCTTCAGGTGTGTCAGCTGCACCACTCTGCTTGATGTCATTCCAAAGTTTTCTGAGGGTGTACTTGATCCTTTTGTCTATGTAACTGATGAATGCATTAAATAACACCAGTCCAAATGGATTCCTGAGAAACACCACTTGTCACTGACGCCCGTTGGGACTGAGCCATTGATCATTACCCTCTGCATGCCACCTCCAACCATTTTGTAATTCATCTAACAGTCCACTCATCAAATCCATCTGCCTCCAATTTAGAGATAGAGATGTTGTGGAGGACTGTGTCAAAGTCTTTACAGAAGTCCAGAAAAATGACATCTGTAGCCTGTCCCTTGACCACTGATGGAGTCACATCATCACAGAAGGCCAGTGGGTTGATCAGGCAGGACTTGCCCTCGGTGAAGCCATGCTGGCTGTCCTGTATCACTTCCCTGTGCTCCATGTGCCTTAGCACAGCTTCCAAAATGATCTGTTCCATGGTCTTCCCAGGCACAGAGGTGAGGTTGATGCATTGAGAGTGTCCAAGGTCCTCCTTTCTACCCNCACAGCAGGAATTCAGGTGAATCTCTGGCTAGCAAATCAGAAGATAAAGTAGAAAGAGACATGAAAAGTAGATTCTCAGGCAAATTTATTATGACATTTTCTCTCTCATGGTTAGGTAGGTCAGGTAGACCGGCAAGCACAGACCTTATGATTTTGTTTACGCATTTCTGTATCACTTAAGGGGAAAAAAACTTTGGCTAAGGATAGTCTTGTGTTATATGATTTCAGAAAAACCTTCTATAGTGCCACTTAACTGTTTTATGCTGCTTCCTTACCTTTTCACGGAATTTGTACTTTAAATGCAGCTTTGTACGCTATGAGACCTACTTCAATGAGGACTTCTATCTTGAAAGCAGTAATTAAGATAGACAGAAAACCACTAAGCCTTTTCAACCTAGCAAAAAGTCAGACAGTAAAGATTTCATAGACGTCTATAAAAGATTGAGTTGCATAGAGTGAGTAAGGGCATCAATTGAAATGGAGAGAACATGCTTAAAACAAAGGCATTATTCTTCACAAAGTGTCTGGTTGAGCTGCAGGAGGCTCTGGTATGTGTTGCTGTAGACTTCAAAAAGTTGGTGCTAGATTAAGAGGAAAATGACCATTCTTACAAAAGAGAATTCTCTGAAGAGTTTTCAGTACAAAAGTCTTTCTATTTGAAGATACCATGTCTGAATCAGGACATCCCTCAGACTCAAGTAGTTGGCAGTCAAGAAATGTTCATTTGGTTTGCCCTTTTCATAAAGGCCCTTTTCTTTCTTTGCCATTTGTGTTTAGACACTGTTGTAATCAAGATTTTCAACTAGTGTCTGTGTGGTCTTGTGTATTCTTGTTTTCAAAAAATATAAACTGCCATCTAATGTATTTTTAATAACAGAGAGAAACCTGACAGTCTCCGAATCATTTTCTTCTAGGAGCACAACTTGTGGATGAATAAGAGAGCTTGTAAGTGAAGATATACAGCCTGAGAATGTGGAAAAGCAGGACACAAATACGGCTTTTACATAAAAACCAGAGCTGGATGCAGTGTTCCAGGTAGGGTCTCACCAGAGCAGAGCAGAGGGGCAGAATCCCCTCCCTGCCCTGCTGCCCACGCTGCTTTGGATGCAGCCCAGGACACGTTTGGCTCTCTGGGCTGTGAGTGCACATGGCTGGGTCATGTCCAGCCTCTCACCCAGCAGCACCCCCAAGTCCTTCTCCCCAGGGCTGCTCTCCATCTGTTCATCCCCCAGCCTGTGCTGATGCTGGAGGTTGCTCTGACCCAGGTGCAGCACCTTGCACTTGGTCTTGTTAAATCTCCTCAGGTTCCTATGGCCTCACTTGTTGAGCTTGTCCAGGCCCCTATAGATGCCATTCCATCCTTCAGGTGTGTCAGCTGCACCACTCTGCTTGATGTCATTCCAAAGTTTTCTGAGGGTGTACTTGATCCTTTTGTCTATGTAACTGATGAATGCATTAAATAACACCAGTCCAAATGGATTCCTGAGAAACACCACTTGTCACTGACGCCCGTTGGGACTGAGCCATTGATCATTACCCTCTGCATGCCACCTCCAACCATTTTGTAATTCATCTAACAGTCCACTCATCAAATCCATCTGCCTCCAATTTAGAGATAGAGATGTTGTGGAGGACTGTGTCAAAGTCTTTACAGAAGTCCAGAAAAATGACATCTGTAGCCTGTCCCTTGACCACTGATGGAGTCACATCATCACAGAAGGCCAGTGGGTTGATCAGGCAGGACTTGCCCTCGGTGAAGCCATGCTGGCTGTCCTGTATCACTTCCCTGTGCTCCATGTGCCTTAGCACAGCTTCCAAAATGATCTGTTCCATGGTCTTCCCAGGCACAGAGGTGAGGTTGATGCATTGAGAGTGTCCAAGGTCCTCCTTTCTACCCTTTTAGAAGAGAGATACAATGCTTTCCCTTTTCCAGTTATCTGGAACTTTCTCTGACTGCCAAGACTTTTCAAATACCATGGAGTTGGCTTGGCAACTACATCAGCCAATTTTCTCAAAACTCTGGGATGCATTTCATTGGGTCTCATAGTCTCATACACATTCAGGTTCCTCAAGTGGCCAGACCTTTACTTAGAATGGGAGGGACTTTTCTCCTCTGGTCCCCATCCTGCTGTCCATCCACTTGAGAGATGTGGTAGGAGAGGCTGCCATTGAAGACTGAATCAAAAAAGTTGTTGAATATCTCAACCTACTCCTTATCCCTGGTTGCCAGTTTTCCAACATTGTTTATCAGGCAGGTTCACCCTCTTTGACCTTCCTTTTCTGTTTGATGTACCTGTAGAAGCCCTTCTGGTTTTTCTTTGTGTCCCNCTGGTTGAGCTGCAGGAGGCTCTGGTATGTGTTGCTGTAGACTTCAAAAAGTTGGTGCTAGATTAAGAGGAAAATGACCATTCTTACAAAAGAGAATTCTCTGAAGAGTTTTCAGTACAAAAGTCTTTCTATTTGAAGATACCATGTCTGAATCAGGACATCCCTCAGACTCAAGTAGTTGGCAGTCAAGAAATGTTCATTTGGTTTGCCCTTTTCATAAAGGCCCTTTTCTTTCTTTGCCATTTGTGTTTAGACACTGTTGTAATCAAGATTTTCAACTAGTGTCTGTGTGGTCTTGTGTATTCTTGTTTTCAAAAAATATAAACTGCCATCTAATGTATTTTTAATAACAGAGAGAAACCTGACAGTCTCCGAATCATTTTCTTCTAGGAGCACAACTTGTGGATGAATAAGAGAGCTTGTAAGTGAAGATATACAGCCTGAGAATGTGGAAAAGCAGGACACAAATACGGCTTTTACATAAAAACCAGAGCTGGATGCAGTGTTCCAGGTAGGGTCTCACCAGAGCAGAGCAGAGGGGCAGAATCCCCTCCCTGCCCTGCTGCCCACGCTGCTTTGGATGCAGCCCAGGACACGTTTGGCTCTCTGGGCTGTGAGTGCACATGGCTGGGTCATGTCCAGCCTCTCACCCAGCAGCACCCCCAAGTCCTTCTCCCCAGGGCTGCTCTCCATCTGTTCATCCCCCAGCCTGTGCTGATGCTGGAGGTTGCTCTGACCCAGGTGCAGCACCTTGCACTTGGTCTTGTTAAATCTCCTCAGGTTCCTATGGCCTCACTTGTTGAGCTTGTCCAGGCCCCTATAGATGCCATTCCATCCTTCAGGTGTGTCAGCTGCACCACTCTGCTTGATGTCATTCCAAAGTTTTCTGAGGGTGTACTTGATCCTTTTGTCTATGTAACTGATGAATGCATTAAATAACACCAGTCCAAATGGATTCCTGAGAAACACCACTTGTCACTGACGCCCGTTGGGACTGAGCCATTGATCATTACCCTCTGCATGCCACCTCCAACCATTTTGTAATTCATCTAACAGTCCACTCATCAAATCCATCTGCCTCCAATTTAGAGATAGAGATGTTGTGGAGGACTGTGTCAAAGTCTTTACAGAAGTCCAGAAAAATGACATCTGTAGCCTGTCCCTTGACCACTGATGGAGTCACATCATCACAGAAGGCCAGTGGGTTGATCAGGCAGGACTTGCCCTCGGTGAAGCCATGCTGGCTGTCCTGTATCACTTCCCTGTGCTCCATGTGCCTTAGCACAGCTTCCAAAATGATCTGTTCCATGGTCTTCCCAGGCACAGAGGTGAGGTTGATGCATTGAGAGTGTCCAAGGTCCTCCTTTCTACCCTTTTAGAAGAGAGATACAATGCTTTCCCTTTTCCAGTTATCTGGAACTTTCTCTGACTGCCAAGACTTTTCAAATACCATGGAGTTGGCTTGGCAACTACATCAGCCAATTTTCTCAAAACTCTGGGATGCATTTCATTGGGTCTCATAGTCTCATACACATTCAGGTTCCTCAAGTGGCCAGACCTTTACTTAGAATGGGAGGGACTTTTCTCCTCTGGTCCCCATCCTGCTGTCCATCCACTTGAGAGATGTGGTAGGAGAGGCTGCCATTGAAGACTGAATCAAAAAAGTTGTTGAATATCTCAACCTACTCCTTATCCCTGGTTGCCAGTTTTCCAACATTGTTTATCAGGCAGGTTCACCCTCTTTGACCTTCCTTTTCTGTTTGATGTACCTGTAGAAGCCCTTCTGGTTTTTCTTTGTGTCCCCTGCTGGGCTCAGTCCCAGCTTCACGTTGGTCTTCCTTACCCAATCCCAACACAACTGAACTTCATCTCTATACTCTTCACAGGTCACTAGTCCTATCTTCAGCTTCAATTTGATTAATTCCCTTTAGTTTGACCAGCAGTTCCCTACTCCTCCATGCTGGTCTCTTGCCTTCCTGGAACAATTTCTTTCTCCTGGGGATTGCTAGCTCTTGTGCTCTATGGAAGCTGTCCTTAAAGATCTGCCAGCTCTGTTCTGTTCCCTTGTCCCTCAGGGCAGTCTCCCAGGGTATCCCACTGACTCATCTCCTTAAACAGCTGAAAGTCTGCTTTCCTAAAGTTCAGGACCCTAACTTTGCTCCTTACCTCACCCATATCCCTCAGTGCTCAAACCCCACCAGTGCATGTCCTTGATTCACTCCCTTACCTTGGTGACCATCAGGTCCAATATCACAACCCCTTTAGCAGGGCTATTACCTGGCTCAAGAAGTTTTCCTTCGTGCACTCCAGGAGTCTCCTGGATTGCCTACAGCTTGCTGTGCTACTTTCCCAGCAGATGTCAGGGTGGTTGAAGTGCCCCAGCAGGACAAGGTTCTACAAGCATAATGCCTGCTGTAGCCTGAGCAAGAATGCTTTGTCCATAGGCATGTCTCTCTGACCAGAGACATGAGTTTGCCTCTGCAATATCTTGCACACAGACTGTCATGAAAAGGTAATGATAGCAGGAATAGCTGTGCTTTTTCTTTATTTTAAAGCTATTTTAACTGGCTTTTTTATTCACTCTAATTTCATTTGGAGCCTGTATATCATATTAACTATGTATAAAGTAGGACATAGGAACAGGAGGAAAATTTGCGAAGAAAGCTCATCAGCCAAGAGTAAGACTCAATCAAGACTCTGTGTGTCCCTTTCTGCATTTTTTTTTTGTGAACATCTCCTTTTCAGGGGGAACTCGTGCAAGATAAATTAATAATAAGGAGTGAAGGAAACACATCATGTAAAGCTTTGAAACTGACGCTTTTGATGTGTTGAAAAGGGGTTTGGAAGCATAGTGATGGACAGATTTTATATGATAGAGTATATTCAAACACACAAAAATCAAGTGAAAAATCAAGTTCCTAATTCTTCAAAAATTAAAAGGTACCTGCTCCTTTCTTCCTAAGACTTTTTTGTTTCAGTTTTGGCTTTTGATTTTGTTGTGGGCTTTTTTGTGAATTTTTCTCCTCTAGCAATGTACCATAATGGATTTTTAGCTCAGAAATTTCAAATTCTGAAATAATAGGGGAGGGGTTATGTGTTGCTTTAAGTAGTTTTGGAGTAGGTAGGTGCTTTTTGTACCTCATTTTACAGTCTTCAGCTGAAAACAATATTTATAGTATCTCATTTTCCTGAGCTCCAAAGTCTTATTTAATACCTAGCAGACAAAAAGAAGACAGAAGAAAATGTTCATCTGAGTTATATTACTAAGAGAAAATATGGAATATAGAGGTTTTAAAACAAAGAAGTCTATCAATAAATTTTGTTATTGTTTTACCATTTGGATAGACTATTCCCCCTGTTGACATTCTGTAGAAACTCTGATTTCTTGCTGCTTTTATTGGCTTTTTCATCCACCGCAATTTGATTGGGGACCCTTTATATCATATTTTCTCTTGATACTCATATAATTTTGTTAGAGTTGTTATGTTATGAAACAAAGAATTATTTCTTTTTTCCCCCCAACAATTTCAGTTTAAAATCACTATTTTCTCCTCTTATATTGTACCCAAAGTGTTCAATTGTGTTCACATCCTACTCGCAGTATGTGAGGGTATTTGAAGTAGTTTTCAGACTAGAATGTTCTAATGTAGTCTAGGTTCTAGACTAGTTTAATCTTCAAAAGCAGTTTTTTTATAGCAGGCTGGGTTGGCTGTGCAGATTCAGCATCAGATATGCAGCACCACATACTTAGAAATCATAGCACATAAAGTCATTAAATAATGTATTATAAAGAAATGAAAAGATCCTTACCTGCACTGTGCTGATGTTTTAATCTTGTTTCTTCTTTTACTTTCCTCTATACATAGGTTCAAATGCTATTGTCTGTACTGCTGTGTTATTTGCCACCACGGAGTTGATTTTTAATTTATTTGGTGCCAGCATCAAATGCTTGTTTTTCAAATAAGCCAGAAAAATTCAAGCTGTGGAGGAAATTACTCATCATAGCTTTGATTATTTGGTAAAAAACATGGATGTGAAGGAAGTCAATATGGTTCAAGATAAGTGAATGCAGAGTTTCTTTCTCATTTCTACATTACAAAATTATGGACAAATTATTAGTATTCATCATTGATAACAATTTAGAGACATTTTCAAATCATCAGCCTGATACAATCACTACATACAAATCTTCTGTTGTCTATGCCCATCTGAGTGGACAAGGAAAATGGCGATGCCAAACATAATGAAAGTTCCTAATGAAGGTAATTTATGTCTCTCTTGCTTAGCTGCATGATTATTTCAGAACCACAGGTTAGCTGATGGCTGCTGGAGGCACATATCTCACTGATATGCACATTCGTAAAAACCCTCTTTGGAATCTGGTGTGTAAACACAGAAGCATAAAGTAGTTGTCCTGTAGAATCCTGATAAAACATCATTCTCAGGACTGTATCTCTGTGCTGGAGTGTTCTCCTACACTCGTATAACAATTCACATGTTTCCCCTGTCTGCCTATCGGTGTGATATCTTGTTATGAGCAAAGACTCAGAGTGAAACTCTGACGCAAAATAGCTTTTACAGTTTGGAAATTTCCTAGTTTCCTTGGAAGAATGGAGGAACTAAGCACCTGGGAGCCGGTGTACAGCAGCAGTCTCTGCCACTTCTGCTGCCACAAGCTTTTGGCTGCCTGTCCTCAGGACCAGTCCTGGTATTGTGTCCTTACATCAGGCTCCTGGGAAAGAGCTGTGTGAGAAAGGGCTGGGAGATGTCTCAGTAGAGCCTCCTGCCCTTGGCTCAGAAGCCAGGGTGAAGTTCAGGCCCTTACCAGGACTGCACGACAGCCATGACCCTGACCCTTCCTGGCTTCACGCCCTCCTGGTCCAGGCTGGCAGATCTGACACCTTGGCTTAGCCTCGGACCTGCCTCAAGCCTGTACCTCGTCCACTGGCCTCTCAGGCTCTCAGCTGATCCTGCTTTCTGTCACTAGCCCTGCCATGCTCTCCCAGTGGCCAGGGAGGCCACTGCCTGTCCTGCTCTCATCCCCCTGTCTATGGGGCATCCCTGCCCTTTCAGAGTAGCTACCCTTTGCTGCTCCCTTGATTTTAAAGGAGAATTGCATGCACATATTGAGTACTAACTTCATTATTCAAAACCTTACTCTATGCGATCATCTGTCAGAAAAGACATGCTTGTCAAAGGCCGAATCTACTGTCAAGAACTGCCAGTAAAAAATAAAATGTTAAAGGAAGAAGCCAAACCCTCTGCTTCATTAATGCCAGTTTTCTTGACTTCTTGAAATATTATAACAGAAACCTCTGAACAAAAATGACTGAAAAATGGCACCATTCCACATTACAATAACAGAATATTCCAGTGAGTTTATAATTAGTTTCATAATTAGTATAATTATAAAGATTTTATAATTTTTACTTTTCTCTAGAATTGTTCCTATTTTGTTGGGTTTTTTTCCTTCAACTTGGAAAAGGAGAGAAAAAATAAAAGGAAGAAAATTTAAAAAGTGAAATGGTAGAAATTCTAGAAAGAGAATTATTTAGTGTAGAGATATTACAGAAATCTTCAAAGAGATTTGCTAATATCCATTTCCATGGGTATATTGATTAAGCAAAAAGGAGTTGTTGGAATCCAAATCTTTCATTTCAGCATTGGTAGAACTGAATGCAAAAAATTTGTTGTTCAAGGCATATCACGTAAAAAGGAATGCAATTTTAAAACAATGGAGATTTGTATTTTTAAGTGAGTTCTTTCTGCTTCTTCCTCTATCCTTAGAACTCTTCCCAGGGAAGGGTTTGTCTCAGTATGAAAACAGAGATGCTGCTGTTTTCAGTGCCCTGACATGAAAATATGTGTTTTGGTTTAGGAACGGTGTTCCACAAGTTAATGTTCCCACTGAATTACTCCAAACCATGCACAGTTCCATCACTCCCCACCTCCCCCTGCAGTGGGGTAGAGAGGAGAATTGGAGGCACAGTAAAGATCATGGGTTGAGATAAGTACAATTTACTGGAAACAGCGACGAAATGAGACAGCGAACAGTAACAACAACAATACTAATGACAGTGTACAAAAAAAAGGTGAACAATTCACATGTGGTTGCTTACTGTGGAGCACCTGGCAATAGGGAATACCTGAGTTCTCCCTCGGCCACACTACATGACCCAGAAGGGATCTCTTTCCCCGTTCCCAAAAAGTGATGTGAGGTTGTATAGAATAATCCCCGGTTCTCCTGGCTACTGCAAAAATTACCTTTGTCCTAGGTGGAACCAAAACAATGTAGGATGAAGAAAAGAGGCATAAAAATTCCTGGAGGTATTTTGTCATCAGTGACCATGAAAATCTATCTAAGTATTTTGCAATCATTTGATCCCATGTGAAGCAAGAAAGACATCTGCTGAAGAATTAGTGTCCAGATGGCTACTCCAAGAGCTAACAAGATGGCTTAAAGGCTTAATCAAATGCTAAAGGTGAAGGATGCTAGAGCCAGAACTAGATTTCGTTCATGTGTTGTCACAAGGCTGCCAGTGATTAGCTTGTAGAAGGACCGCTTGCTTAAAGAACATGAAAATATGGCTTGCTAAAGTTCAGCAATATGTAACTCAAGAACATAGTTAGATGAGTGCTCGAGAAAGTCACCTTTGTGGTTCTGTAACACAATACCAAAATTGTGTGTAAACACGAACATCATAGACTCATAGAATGGCCTGGGTTGCAAGGGACCTTAAAGATCATCTGGTTCCAGCCCCCTGACATGGACAGGGACACCTCCCACTAGTCCAGGTTGCTCAGAGTCCTGTCCAACCTGACCTTGAACACTTTCAGGGATGGGGCATCCATGACTTCTCTGGGCAACCTATTCCAGTGCCTCTACATGCTCATAGTGAAGAATTTCTTCTTTACATGTTATCTAAACCTATTCAGTTCTGTGCCTTTCTCCCTTCTCCCATTCCTACATGTTCTTGCAAACAGCTAGATAGTCATTCCAAGCTTCTTGCAACTGATTGCTTTCCATCTTTCCTGTAAATACCCTCAGGTACTGGAAGGTTGCAATTAAGTCACCCTGAAGCCTTCTCTTTCCAGGCTCAACATCTGCAATTCTGCCAGCCTTTCCTCGTAGGAGAGGTGCTCCATCCCTCTGATCATCCTGGTGGCCTCCTCTGGGCTCACTCCAGCTGGGCCATGTCCTTCCTATGCTGGGACCCCAGAGCTGGATGCAGTACTCTCAGTGGAACCTCTCTTGACCTGTTGGTTGTGCTGCTTTTGATGCAGCCTAGGATGCAGCTAGCTTTCTCTTTATCTGTCTTGGATATCGAGTTGCTTAAACTCTCCTGTATAGAATCAGATAACGACAATTTCCCTAATCTCTGCCAGGGCCTGTCACAAATCTGTGGGTCAATAGTAGACTAAAGTAACCTGTGACCAGTCCCATGCCTTTCTTCTAATACATTTTAACATTTATGGAAGAAATGCCAATAAATTCTATGAAATTCCTAGATGTCAGAGAAGAGATCTTCAGAAAAGATAACTTTGATCTTACAAAAACATTGAGTGGGTTATAAAAGGGAGTAGGGCCAAAATTATTTATGCACAAATGCAAAACCAAAGACATATAAACATTCATCAGTTTTTAACCAGAGAGTGGGGAATACAGAGGATGGAAAGATTTCTTCTGAAAAATGTGGTGGGGGAAGCAACAGACTTTCTTGGGTTTAGGGGAATGATTTGTACCACAGCCTTGCTCATGTGGTTTGCTGAAAGCAAGAGAGTACTTTTCAGTGTCTCTCCTCTGCTTCCCAAATATAATATTTGCTGGGAAGAAATTTTGGGACCTGCAATTATTATTGCAACTGTGTTCAGCAAAAGACTCCCACCAATATTTCCAGGATGTCAGTGGAGAGCCACTGTTTGCCATGGCCAATTAATGATCAGGAAGATAATGGTGACTGATGGCTCTTTGTCTTAATAGGCAGCGTTTTAGCGCTGAATATGGTGTCCTGGGATGTCATCATAAGCACGTTGGGCAGATAGAGGAGATGGAGGAGATGGAAGAGAAACAGGAGCATTTTCACAATCTGAAATGGCACAGCCACAGCCATTGATTCAGGGTCAGAGACAAGAATATCCTTGTCAACAAGACACTGCCCTCACAACTGTTTATCCAGATGAGGCAAGGGATTCACCGTCATTCTCTTTCTCTTCTCATAATCAGAAGTGGAAGTAAAAGTTCAGTTTTCTGTGGTAGTTGTTTCTTTTGTTTTTTGAGGGCTTTTTTCTGTTTTTTAAGCAGAAGAAGGAAAATGTTGAGAATCAGTAACAGTGCATGGAAATGGGCAGAAATTCACACCCTTAGGACTTAAGTCATTCACTCTTCTGCTTCCCTTCAGGGTTAATAAAATATTACTTCACCATGTTTCCCTTTGGCTGGCTTTCTTCTTCAGCACTGACTCAGTAACAGGTGAGCCAAGGATAGATTTGCTCCATCATATCCTAATGAGTCCTCTTTAATATTGTCTTGAGGACAGAGAGACTTTTTTTTCTTTTGTATCTTGATTTATAGTTGACCTGTTCCATAAAAACAAAGAAGTTTTCAAAAATGTGACTAATTTCTAAGTAGCACTTTGGCAACTTGATGTCTTGCTTTAAGAGAGGTGTTGCAGAGAGAAGTTTTCATTTTTTTGGTCTGGATTTTTTATTTTTTTTTGGTTGTATGTTCTTAATTTGGGGAGCAAATGTCATTTCCCTTCTTCCACCTGCTTAGAGATTCCATCACAGGTCATTATGAACTATTATTCATTAGAAGATGATCGAACTGTTTTGAAATAGAAGGTAAATCAATCCATTAAAAAAAAAGTGCTTTATTTAATTTTGTTAGAGTTAACCATTTTCCATTTTGTGCGAACATAATCCTTTTCTGGTTCTGTAGGGTACCAGTAGGACTTGTATGTCCAGCTTAATTTATACTCAGCATGACAGAAATGACCTGATACGGAGTGATAAATTTATCCTAATCATGCCACTTAAACAATTTGATCTTTATAATCAATACTTTATAGAATTCAGAGCTTCTTTGATTATTTTTCTAACCGTTTTTAATGTTTACTCCAACTCGGACACACAAGGAGAGTGGCTATAAAAAGAGATGTGCAAAACAGTTGACTCAATCTGGAGCATGCCTGTTGCACGTGTTTGGTTAAGATGTCCCTGTTGCAGCGGGATAGGTACATTTTGTACTGGTTACAGACTGTACCTGAAAGTGGGCAGGTACCATTAAGTGCCATGTAGGAGCCTGAGAATTGTTTAGTAATTGCAGTTGTAGGTGAGTAAAGAGCAGAGTTTCTCAGAATGTTCCCAGTTAATTGGAGGGATTGGCCTGATGCACTTTAAGACTACGTTAACTTTTCAGCTCAGAAAGAGTATTCACCTTCAGTAACCTCAGATGATGAGATGAGAACTGAAAAGCACAATTTGTGCTTCAGACTGCCATCTGACTTTTCAAGACTGACTGAAGAAGAATAAGTCTAAATGTTTTTTGCCAAAATACGTAAACAACACTGGAAGTCAGAGTAATATGTTTATGGGTTTATTATTTGTTCATATAAATTTAGTTTTAAATAGAGAGTGCAGTATGTTAGGGAGTTCTGACTTACAAGTAGCAGCTGTTTTAAATGAAAATAGCCCATGCAAAGCGATTAGTTGAATGTTTCATCATCATCATCATCATCATTTCTGAAATCCCGTTCTTCTCCTAAGGTTTTCAATGTTCCATACTCATAAGTAGGCTTGGTGTAAGAAGAGCATGGTGGTGGGCTTTGATACCACTCTATCCTAAAAATACTCAAGTCTGTTTTTTGATGTATTTTAACCAACTCCTATGCAGGGTTAGTTTTGAGGTTGCTTTTGTTTGATTTTTTATTTATTTATTTTTTAGGGTGGTTTTGCTTTGTTTTTAGGTTTTTTATTTTGGTTGTATTTACTGGGCAAATTTCCAAACCCTCAGGAAACGTTAGCTTATGTGGGTTTCAGTTCCTAAAAGTGTTCACATGTGATCAGTTTCAGAAGCACATGGTTGGCAGCAGCCCAGTGGTTTCCAATTTAATTACATCACCCATGTTGCACTGCTTGAAGCAGAAAAAGACTTAACACTGCATTTTCTTGCTTTGTGACCATCCTCTCAGACGATGAAAAGACTGCAAGATCTGTACTAATTGCATTTCCTGGATAAATGTTAAAAATTACATTAACTATCCTGTCAAAATGTGGTATTTTTGTGTTGGTTGGGCTGTGGAAATTGAATATATAAATGCACAGTATCCAATCCCTCCAATAAGTATAAGCACTGTGATGTGGCCAGTAATCTGCACAGATTCAATGATCATTGTAGCTGAGATTCTCCAAAAAATCAGGCAGCAGCATGTGTTTAGTGAATGAGCAAGACACTGGGAAATCGTCCAGATCCTTTAATTTAAATGTCTCTGTTTGCCCTGAATTTTGAAATGGAGGTAGGGAACTCACAAACTAGCCATGAATACAAAGAAGTGGGGTTTCTTTGTACAGTGTTTTGAGCGTTGTATGTTCTATTTACTACCTGAATATACTGTAGTACCTGTGACACTGTGGTATGTGGTATGTGGTATTCATTGTTAGAAATAATGAATAATTGTCTGGCTGATACATTAATTTCTGTTATATGTACTGTTATGCAAAAGGGAATCTTGTTTGCAAGCTTTAAATGCACATATAAATAAAATAAATTTCTTTGTATGTTTACATATAGTTACATACAGAGACATACATATACAGAGAGAAAAAAATGCATAATTTTAAAACGCAGGGTAATTAGAACTGCAAAATCACATAGATATGAAGAAATTATTGTTACTGCATTTGAGATATCTAACCACTACAATACATGAATGTGAAAAATAAGTCTGTTCTGAAAAAAATGAAATCTGTGGAACACAGAGTACAATTTTTCTTGGTGACATGTTATGTTCACCTGAAACTGTAATTCAGACAATTATGGAGAAATTCTAGCTACAGTAAAACAAATGCTTCTTATTTTGGCCTGCAGATTTCACTTCAGCCTAACAAAAAAAAGGCAGCATTTATACTGGGGTTTTTTCAAAGTATTTCTTTATCATCTGTTAAAATGGTGGTAATCTCTGACTTAATGCACTTTTGATACATTCTGTTAGAGGCAGAATGACCTTTACCACATCATTCAAGTCAAAGATGTTATTTTAACTTTGTTCCTGCACTCTTTATCCCTCAAAGGGCTACAGATACAGTAGTTTTCATTTCCCATTTCTATTCCATTTTCTGATTGCCCTTTATCACATGTCCTCCTGTTCAGTACATTAAGTTGATCTTTCTGGGAGCTGGATCCTGAAACTCTACCCTGTTTGAAGCAATTTAGTCTGTCCAGCAGACAGACTTTCCTTTTTGTATTATGCAGAAAGCTGGTTGTGTTTAACAGCTCCTGACTATTCTGTTCATATACACTTAAAATCCTTACACATGTAAACTAAGTGGATGAAAAAGTTTCATGTAAAAAGTAATATTTGTGGCTAGTATAGAAATTTTATGATTAAGCTTTAACCACCACCTGCAGTATTAGAGGTGGTGCATATTTACAGAAAACTCACTTGCTATATTCTGTCAATGAAAAGAGCTCTGATATGATTGCTGGTTTAACTTGCTCCACTCTAAGGTACTTTGTTGTGTGAAAAGGCAATTTAAAGATAGCTATAATGAAAAAAAGCACTCTGTTAAATTACAGACCTGATTCATTTTCTTGGCTTTGTTTTTTCCTGGTTTGCAAGGCCAGAATTGTCACAGCAGGACAAAAAGTGAAAGGATCACTGGAAGACCAAATGACTACAGCATTAGCTTAAATTTACTATTTTTTTAATAGGATGCAAAAGACAAAGCAGAAAAGACCCTAACAAAAACCCAAAACCCCAAACCAAATCTAATGTAGGCAACACCTCTTAAAGACAAGAAATCAATGAGAGTGCTGACAGTCTTTCTTGTTGTAAAACATGTATCCAATTTCACAGTCTGAGTTTTGGGTCAACTCTTTCGACATTAGCAAGTAGTATATGCCATAAATGATCTTTTGAATCACTAACTGTTCTTTTTCCTGTGTCTGTTCTTCATCACCCAAGAAAATGCGGAGCAGAGCACTGAATATTAGTTAATTCAGTTTAAGTTTCTAGTGTTGTCTAAATTTTAGGCAATAAGTGTAGTATTGTCGTGAGCCATATGTATTGGATTTCATGCAGGACTGCTGTATTTACCTAGACCATACTTAAGAAGACCAGAAAAAATGTATCCTGGATAATAATATTTAAAAAATACTATTAAAATTATCATTGGAGTCCTAGAGTCGTGTATTTGGCCTCAGTCCACATCTTGTATGATCACGTGGTGAAAAGAGAAAGCCGTAGCAGTAACTTGGTCTCTCACAGGCCTGGTGATAAAGCATCCCAGTGATGGTTAAAAGCTGGACGGCAAAGACACCAGTGTCCCATTTGCAGCCCAAAAGATCCAGCACAAGCATCATAAAGGGCCTAAAGCAGAAGAATTGGATGGACAAATGATCCAGTCAGCGCTGGTGCTCAGAAGGTTAAGTTAGAAACAAGGTACAACATCAGCATGTGTCACGCTGGCATTGCCTGTTCTGAGGTCAGACACCAGCTAGCAGACTTTTTTTGTGAACTGAGCAGTCTGCAAGGCTTCCAAGTACAGTCATGGTACTTCTGTGTCCCTGGCATAGCCACAGGCAGCTGCTGTGGGACACCCCTTGGCACAGACCTGGCACTGACAGATGCCATGAAATGTGTTCTATCCATTTTTGAATCCCATGTTACAAAGTGCTTGACCAAAACCAGACAGCCTTGCCCTTCCAAACACCAGGCAAGTGGGACATCTTATCACTCCCACATTGCCTGTATACCCGATAGACCTAGTATGAGATATCATATGCTTCAGTTTTATACTCACGCTATTCAGTCAAATAAAAATTTTCTGAAAGCAGTGTCTGAAGAATCAGATCTTGATTTGCTGTATTGACTTGAAAGGAGGTATTTGTGAGATAAAGTTTGAAGGAAGTACTGCAGTGTATGCCAAGAAACTGTGAGCCAGAGCATAGTGCTAGTGATTTGTTGCACATGGACTTCTGTCTGTTTTCACATTCTTAGCTTTACTATTAGTCAGAATGTTATTACCGTAGCATGTTTCTGGTTAATTTACACAACTATTAAAAGATGGAACAAAAAAAATTATCTATTGGAAAAATCAAAGTACATTAACATGCTACAGAGCCTGGTGATGCTATGGTGGCCTGGTGCCTAAAAACACATTCTTGAGGAAAGGTAGACAGTGATATGCCCTTAAGTGTTTTCCATATCTCATTTAATCTACCACACAAATATATTATTAAAGCATCTCTTGGTTACTTTAATTAGTACATATTTATTTTATCATTTCTGCTGGGTACTCAAATTCCTTTCCTGTAAAGTTCACAAACATTCATGAACATACTGCTGTAGTACATGATTCCTATGAGTTTTCACAACACTGGAATTTCTGTGAAACTACCAGATACTTCAATGATTTCAGGAGGCAGTGGAGAAATATTTCTGGTATATCTGCTTAGCACACCATTATGCCATATAGCACAGTGGAAGAAGTTATCAAAAAAATGTAATTTTCAGCAATACATTCCTGTCTTTTCCCGATTCAAAGTATTTTTCTTCATGAATATCTTCCCAAATATAACTTGGCAATTTAAAAAAAATAATGTCCCCTAGGCTTACTCTTTTTCAGGGTGAGATATTTTCAAATGGATTTTTTTTTTTTACCACTGCAGCACCAGAGAACACAAGGTTGTCATTGTTGGCTAGACAGGCACTGAAGATCTGCTGAAAATGGAACAGACAGAGAAGTTTCGCTCTGTGAACTCCTAACAAGGTGTAAACTAAGACATGGTATAAACTCTCCTTCACAGCTGTCTTTGGGTTTTGATAAGCGGGGAATCAATTCTGGTGCCTGTAGCCTCTCTCAGTATAGCTCTGCGTACTGAATTTCCAGACAGACAGAGGAACATCAAAAAGCATTCAAAAAAAATATGTTGGTAATCTCATTGAGAAGCTTCCTATTTCTGATTCTTGAGGTAAATGCCTGGACGCTATGCTTCTGGAAAGTCCTTTAACAGAAAAGTTAGTGCAACTTGTGTTCAACCATGTCCAGCAAAACCTGCATAAAAAGACTACAGTGCAAAGGAAGGTGGCCCTGACAATCGTGCTGAAGCCATCTCCCCTGGACAGAACAGGACTGCACTCAGATGCTGGGGTCAGCATTTCCCTGTTATGAAAGAGTTGTCTCATTTCTTCATAGCATGAGGGATCACACAAACCATTCATAGTTTAACATTCATATCCTGGCAGCAGACTGACAGGACAGGAGGGAAAGCTTTCAATCTGCAGAACTTATGCTACTCTCCTACTGAGGGTACGGGAAGTTCAGTGTATTTAATTGTAGAAGCTGTGTTATAAATCCTTGTTTTCAGCTGTTAAAGTGAGCTGTGAAGAGCTCAGGCCATTTGTGGAGAAGTTTATTGCCTATGTAGTGGAGCGACAGTAAGGACCTCATCAGAACTTTAGATCATATAGAGGCTTCCCTGCAATACTGATTGATGCAGTAATTTTGGGAAATGTACATCAGACATGCATGTCTTTTGTAGACTTTCGAGAGCTGATGAGGTCAGGGGACTGGTGTGGGGTGCGCAGACCTATACAAAAGCGAGCAAAGAAGGCAAGGCTAGGGGGCACAGAGTAACCTACCACTGGTAAAGTGAGGCCACAACATGACCACACTTAATGCCTTGGCAAAAGATGCTGACTCGTTCAAGACTTAAAGGTAGTTAGCAACTTTTTTGTTGTTGTTGATTGGTTGGTTGGTTGGTTTTTTTGGGTTTTTTTTTGGTAGGTAAAAAAAAAATATATCTTTTTACTGGCCCAGGATATTTGTGCTGATGGTTTTTCACTGTTACTGCCTCATAAGGGTGAGGTTGGAAGTGCTGTGCCTTGCTGACAAGAATTCACACTTGCTCAAAATCATGAACTGAGCTCTAGATTTTAATGCATGGAGCAATAGCAATGCCAGCACCTACTGACTTTTGACAGTATGCCGAGGTCTCCAAATCTGACACTGCTGGGATAATATTTATTTTAAAAATCTCAATAATGTGAGACTACTGGATTCATTATGAAGGGAGAACTGTGACGATATCCAGATAATCTTTTGCCCATAGAAATTTAGTGGGTTTCAGGTTATTTGTGGTGATTGAAGATCAGGTGATCATGGCCAAGCTTGGTAAAGTAATAATATATGCCCAAAAACAACAGAAAAAAGAAGCTGGCATACTGTGTTTAGTCAAGTTCCCTGAACCAGACAGGCATGTATATTTAAAATTTTGGTTTAATTGAAATAATAAATTGCAGACTTACATGGAGCAGCTTCTCTTTTGCTAAAAGATACATAAAGAACTTCAATGAAATCTTTTAAACTATTCCCCTTCCCTGCTTTCTCTGGTAGCTCTTCTCCCTAGGGAGAAGCCTTTGTGTTTAACTAGAACAGATTAAGAATCCATCTCTAAGCAAATCTTTTCTATGTGTAGTGTTTCCAGCCAAAATTTGATTTAATAAAGTGTTTTCCTGATTCCAATTTGTATTCATCAGCATAGTTTTTCCTGAAATAATATTAGGAGTATTTTATTAAATGAAATATTTAATGTCCACACAGCAATGAATTAGTGTTTATCTGTGAAATATCAGCAAATTTAGCAAGGGAAGAGCATTTGCTAGATTTAGTGAGATTGTTTTACTCACCGAATGATGAAGTGGTAGCAGTTAATGGAAGTGTATTCTCTCTGTCTATGCCAACAAGAACGATTTGGGCAGAATATACCTGCATTCATCCTTGTTCCAACACGGCAGCAGCATTACAGGATAGAGAAGGCTCATTTCTTCAGAACCATCTTACTCAGAGTGGTTCAGAGTCTCAACTCTGCTAACTAGTACATCTTGAAGGCCAATTTTGATGAAGAAAGACTATCCCCCACTGAGTGGAGCTTAAGTCTGCTTAACCTCTTACAAAACAATTTCAGTTTATTCTGAGAAATCCAATTTTTAGCAAGTTCTATTACAGAAAAAAAAAAGAAGGGTTACTAGACAAGTTCTAGCTTCAAGTGAAGCCTGCAAAGTTCCACTGTAAAAACAATGAGACTCTGACTCCACAAATATTATTATTATAGTAATATCATAACTGTCTAGTAGTTAAGTGGGCTTTTCAGGAAAATTGTGTTCTTAGGTATACCATTTATATACTTGAATGGCTCCCTCAGAATGAATGCAGTAGTGTTAGTGGTTGCATGGCTACACAGTAAGTAAGCCTCTTACTTCTGGCAAGGCAAACCTTTAATCTTTTGGTGGTTTTGTAGGTTGTGGGCTCTTTGGACACGTCTGCATGCAGCACTTACCTGTGCAGCACAGGATCCGGGCACTAGCAGAGGTCTCAGGTGTGCAATCACTGAAGGCATTTCACTGCACTTTTCAGCAGAACTAATTACTTTGAGAGAACGGATGAGCCAAGGCAGTTGTACTGGTTTTGACTTTGGAGCTAGCTTATCTAGCACAGGCTCAAGTTTCTCTGTACAGTCCGCACCGTGTTCTTGAGACATACTCTAAATGATCCAGAGCCTAAAAACAGAAGTCATACACCTACCATCCAATTCTACTGCATTTCTTCAACAGAAATGCTCAAATGACTCTAAAGTCATCAAAAGTTTTGATTTAGTAGGTGCCTAGCTGGTTGTCTGCATAAAGACTCTCATGGTTGCAGTTACAGTCCAGGTCTTTTGAGGCTTTTAAAGCTCGAAGCAAAGCCATATTTCCGTATATCAACAAGAACCAGTATTATGATAAGAGTGGCAGAGAAAAGGGCAGAATCCACTTACATATGTGGTGTAATTCTTGAATTTTTTCTTTATTTTTAAAGCACCAATTTTCTTAAATAAATACGATTATGCTACTCAGAAAATGTTGCATGCTAACATTTCTTATTTCTTTCAAGGAAAGCAAATTCTGTCTATTCTTACATGTTGTGCAGTATAATGGCATGCAGCCCACACAGTGGGTAATTTGAATGAACAGCAGGCCTTCAAATTACACTAAAAGGGCTGTTATATTTCAAGCAGGGAACATTTTTATTACAGTCACATTCTTGACATCCTACAAGATGCATGTACATTTTGTCCTCTCTATTGATATCAGACCAACAGGCAGCTAGCTGGAATAAGCAGGCGTCTCAAAATACCCATGAAGAGTTTACAAATACAGTTACCTCTGCTTTTTGATGCTGGGATATTTTGTACTGAGAGAAAACTCTATTTTGTACTCAGGAACTGTACCATGAATTGCATGCAGGAAGCCTTATCACATACAATCAGTGATTCACAGTTTCATTCAGAGCAGACAGCTACTAATGGCATTATTCACCCCAGTGAGCAGGGATTTGCGTAATGGGCCTTTCCGAAAGTATTAACACAGCAGTGAAGGGAGGTGGCAGCTCAATATTTTGTATTAGTGTTTGACCTTTTGTCATGCTTTGGACCTTGATACAGCCTTAGCTGCTTCCCTCTTTCTCTGGAAAAAGACCGGCCATTTTTCCTGTAGCTGTACGAGGACTCAAACAGACGGTAGACCTACACACACAACTTTAATCTATGTTTGCTTTCTCACCTCGTTAGCTCCCTCCTTCCTCATCCTCACTGTCTCTTTCCATTTCAAGGCTACAGCAGCTGTAGTTCATTATAATGAATTGCAGTTCGTTAGTGATGCTCTCCCAACCATGGAAATTCCTTTCTAAAGGCCTGGCACCGAAATAAAGGGACCTAAAAGACTGGGAATTTCAAAGCGTTCAAATGACAGTTAGCAAGATCTCTATTGCCTCAAAAAGAAAACAAACACACCTTGTGATTCAGAAAAATGAACACATTTTAATGCTACTAAACACAAGACAGTGTAATTGTCTAGATTTGTTAATCTTTCCATGTGGCTTAGGTTGTGTCATTATTATCAGCTGATATGCAGCATACACATATTCAAGGGAGATATCCATAACTTGCAGGCAGGACTAATGACCAGAGACCTCTGCTAAGACTCAGCAAAGTCTATTCTTAGCACTGCTACCAGTAGACTAGATGAGCTTGGACATGTGAATTCACCTCTCCAGACCTCAACTCTACTCACTGAAGTGCAGTGACATCCGTCTGCCCATGGGTTATGATCCGATATGTAATTGGGAAAGTTTTACTGTCCCTCTTATTTTTCATGTTTAAGGGTAAGTGAAGAACATGCAAACTCTGACTATAATCTGTTTAAACTTCAGCAGTATTCTAAAAATTGAAGCTCTTTGGGTTCAGTTACTTGGCATACTGATTAGAAGGGCAGATAACTTCTGTCAATGAATAGAATTCGCTCCAAATGAATAGAATCTCTGCCAAGAAATTTTGCCTACCCAAAACTGTCCTTTGGGATATTGTTCCTCACACCTTGGCTAACATTGTTTCCAAATGGCTTTGAATTTTGTAATATCCACTAAGCAACCTTCACTTTACATTCTCTAAGACAATTCATAAGCAACAGAGAAAAAATTAGTGAATATTTTAATTATTTGTTTGCTTCATCAAGCTATTTAATATTGCTTGGTCAAGCTATCTAATACAATAATTCAGATGTAAGAATTTAAGTCTAGAGTGGTTTTCTGGTCCACTGTGGCAATTCCATCCTTTTGTGTGGCTGACAAGTTTACTCACGATTGTGTAATACTAAGGATATGCAGAGCAGTTCAAGGCAAGACTGTGTTTGCAAGGAGGATAAATGGATCTGACCTACTGGCTTCTGCCGGGAGTCCACAGTGACAGGATGAACATGCAGCAATGGCAATTGGTAAGAAGGATCCGGTGTCATTGATGCCATGACATTTTATAGGGCTCTACAGATATGCACAAGTGCACAGATGCCAACAAAGGCCGTAAAAATGCTAATACATTTCACAGAGAAATATGCACAAGGACCATGGAGAAAACTGAAAAGCCATCAAAAAGTACAGGGCAGATAGAAATATTTTCATCATTTATGTGGAACCCCAAAGAAAATTTAACAATGTGGTGACAAGGGGGAATCCGATATTAATATTGTTAACAGGGTTTTTAATTCCCATTATTTACATAGTTTTCATGACTGAAAATGAATGCAACCTTTTTCTTGACTTTGGTTGGCAAATGTGAGGAATCTTAGAGGGGAGGAGGTAGATCCCTGTAACACAAGGTGACACAAGATTCCTGCCATTGCTGATACAAACCTTCCTGATCAATGCTAGGAGGAGGAGTAATCTGCTCCGCTTTCACTCTGACAAGTGTTAGCTGAGCAAGCTGCCCTACCGAAGCGCTGAAGAACTCAACATGCTTTCTGCACAGATTGTCAGAGCTGCTGTCCTAGCCTGCATGTTCGAGTCACCTGGGAGATTGTAGCAGACTTGGCCAGCCGTGCTGGTACACAGGCAGGTGGCTGTGGCATTCTATGTCTCTCTTTCAGCCTTGACTGGTCAAGGCTGAAATTCACTTGAACAGCTAAAGGGCAGAGTTTCTTCTAGCTGAGAGAGAGTAACCTGTAAAATCATCAGCCATTCTTGGCAAGCTGATGGAACTCTGCTTGTTAAAACATTTCCAGAGACATGCAGGATGTCTGCAACAACAGAAATGCTGATGAGAGTGTTGATTCAATGGTATAAAGGGCTGACACAGTGGCACAGGGAAAGTGAAGCAGATCAGTCTATCACTGCATTACATGACAATGAAAAAGAAATAGACATGTTCTTAAACTTGCTTCATGCCAGATATCTTACTCAGGGTCTAGTTTCTGATTGATATTGATTTAAAAAGTTTTGTTCTCTATGTCAAATACTGCTGTAGTATTTGACATTTCATGACACAGTTAGGAGAGCAATCCCCTTGGTGGCCAAGCAGTGAAAGACGACAGGGCTCAACTTAGCAGGTGCCATTGGCAGACACATGACTCTACTTCCCACTGTGAATATCCTCAAGAAAGAGGTGAGTAACAGCAGTGCACACCTGCATACAACAGCAGTGTGGAGAGTAGTGAAAAGCATTCTTGTTACGCAAAGTTTCTGCTTCAAATCTAGTTGATAGATGGGAGAAGTAATGATAGACTTAGAACAGAGTCAAGAAGAGAGCGTGGAAATTTCCTGCTGATATTCTGTGTATATTGCATAAGAATTGCTAGTGTGCAAATTTTGTGTACATACACTAAAGGGTGTCTAAACCAAACAAAATTCCTGTCATGAGAGAAATCTGCCAAAGCAAAAGATTAAACAACAGATATTAGGAAGAGTTTCAAATTAGTCAAGTTCCTGTCTAATAAACAATTGTCAATTTTTCCTGTATCATTACTCTGATTCTACTCCTTATGCAGAATGAAGTTCAACAGCAAATGGAGAAAGCAGCCCAGCAAATGATAGAGGCCTCTCCTTCCCTCACTCCTCACGTCTGACTATTGGTTGCAATTGAAGGATTTGAGTACCGGTTAGATCTGTGATGTCACGACAACCTATGATCAAAGTTTTCATTTCAGATAGGAAACAATAATGCCTGAATAAAACTAGAGCAATTGCAAAGGATGTAATACACTGTCTGTAACTAAAAAGGCAGTATCTTTCTCCAAATGTTTGATGTAATCCAATTATTAATACATAGGTAACATGCCAAGCAGTAAGCCTTAAACACAGAAAGTAATAGCAAGTTTCAGGCTGCTGTTTAGCAACAAATGAGCGGTTCTTGGATGGGAATGTTATATGGCATTGAAAGCGCAAAAGTAATAAGATGACTGTATGAAATCATATCATCATTTAGATTGGAAAAGACATTTAAGATCATCGAGTCCAATAGCTAACCAGGCACTACCAAATACACCACTTAAACTGTGTCCCTAAACATCTCATCTACACACCTTTTAATTACCTCCAGGGATGCTCACTCAACCTTTTCTCTGGGCAGCCAGTCCTTGACAACCTTTTTGGTGAGGAAATTTTACCTAATATCCAATCTAAACTTCCCCAAGTTGAATATAATGTAATTTCCTCTTGTCCTATTACTTGTTACTTGAGAGAACAGATCAACCTTCACCTTGCTACAACTTCCTTTCATGTAGTTGTAGAGAGCAATAAGACCACCCCTGCGGCTCCTCTTCTCCAGGCTAAACACCCCCAGCTCTCTCAGCTGCTCCTCACAGGACTTGTGTTCCAGACCCTTCACCAGCTCCATTGACCTTCTCCGGAAACCTCAATGTCTTTCTTGATTTGAGGGACCCAGAACACGACGAAAGATTTGAGATGAGGCCTCACCAGTGCCAAGTACAGGGGGACAATCTCTGCCCTGGTCCTGCTGACCACACTATTGCTGATACAAGCCAGGGTGATGCTGCCTTTCTTGGTCAGCTGAGCACAGCTGGCTCAAGTTCTGTCACTGTCAACCAGCACCCCCAGGTCCATTCTCACTGGGCAGATTTCCAGCCACTCTGTCCCCAGCCTATAGTGCTGCATGACGATGTTGAGACCCCAGGGTAGGACCCAGAATGTCACCTTATGGAACCTCATACAACTGGCCTGGCCCATCGATCCAGCCTGCTACTTCTGGTATAATTTATATGAATAACAACTGATAATGTGCATATGGGCGATGTACTTTTTAAATGCTTCAAAATTAATAAAGTATGTATTAATGGTAAATAATAAATATATATATTATCTTATTTATATGTTCTTATGCCAAATCTGCTCTATCCATCCTTACCTGGAGATGGGAGAGAAAATATATGAAAGCCTTGTGGGTCAAGATATAGGAAGGACGAGGGAGTGGGATCACTCACCAATTGCTGTCATGGGCAAAACAGATTTGACCTTGGGAAATTAGTTTAATTTGTTGCCTATCAAATCAATGTAGGACAATGAGAAATGAAACTACACCTTAAAACACCAATGTTCTTTCTGGGTTCCATTTTCCTTCCGATTTCCCTATCTTCTCCACTCCAGCAGCACAGGAGAAAGGGCAGTGAGGGTTGCTGTCAGTTCCTCACATGTGCTCTGCCACTTCTTCCTCTTCAGGGGAAGGACTCCTCACACTCCAGTGTGGGGTCCCTCCTGTAGGAAGCAGTCCTCCACAAACTTCTCCATCATCAATCCTTCCCACAGGTTGCAGTCCTTCAGGAACTGCTCAACCATGGGTCCCCAATGTGGTCACAAGTCCTGCCAGCAAACCTGCTCCAGTGTGGGCTCCTCTCTCCACAGGTCTACCTGCCCTGCCAGGAGCCTCCTCCAGCAAAGGCTTCCCACAGGGTCACAGGCTCCTTTGGGCCCATCTGTCTGCTCCAGCGTGGGGTTCTCCATGGGCTGCACGTGGATATCATCTCCACCATGGACCTTCATGGGTTGCAGGGAGACAGATTGCTTCACTACGGTCTTCAGCATGGGCTGCAGGGAAATTTCTGCTTGGACGCCTGGGGCACCTCTCTCCCTCCTTCTGCACTGTCCTTCATGTCAGCAGGGTTGTTGCTCTCACTCCTCTCCTCTGGCTGCAAGTGTCAGGCTTTTTTCCCCTCTTCTTAAATAGGTCAAGAAGTGCTGCCACTCTTGCTGATGGGCTTGGCCCTGGACTGCAGTGCTGGAATCAACTGGTACAAGTTGTAGTAGGTGTAGGGGAATCTTCTGCATCTTCTCATAGATGCCACCCCTATAACCTCTCCACTACCAAAACTTTTCTATGCAAACCCAATACAGCCCTTAAATGATTTACACCTAAGAGCTGCTGTAAAACCTGGATGGATTGCCCTCCTTTTAAGGGGCACAAGAAAAATGGATTCATTAAGAACAGAAAGGCTGCACCATTATAGAAATTTTCTTTCTTTTTTAAAATTTTATGTTCAGGTTCAATGCAAGTGTTTACATAATGTTTGAATTTTTCATGACATTATGCTAATATGAATTTAAGTTCTTGGCTACCTAGACCATCATTTGTTCTGAGAGATGTAGTTACATTTGCAGTAGCTGAGCTGTCTTTGCTGATTCTCTGTCCCATGTAAAAGTTAAAGAAAGGAGTAATCTCAGTTCTGAAATTCTGCTTCTTCTTTGTTTTCAGAGGTGTCTAAACACTTGGTCCAAAAATAATTTATGTGCAGTAATTTACTGGCAGCCATGAACAACAGAGCTAAGATCGATGAATGACATGTGGTTAATGTCATTCATTTATGTTTTTTAAGTCACAAGTCTCTTAACCTTCCTTCTTCACAAAACTTTTCTTCAGGATGCCTGGCTGTTTCTGGGTCAAGCACACTGTGGGGTTTAGTGCAAACATTGATCCGTAAAGGGAAAGACTGCTCTTAACAAACAAATCCATATCCAGTATTTTGTGCCATGAGTGCCTATACCAACTGATAAAGACAGAAGTACTCTGATTTTCTATAAAGCATTCTTGTGGCGGTGGCCCAGGTCCCTC
>VZRS01014054.1:0-43904 GCA_013398055.1 Ifrita kowaldi | reverse complement strand
TTTAAGTTTCATATTGGCTTTTTATTTTTCTCTCTTTGCTCCTCTTATCTGCCCCCTTCCCTTCAAGAAATACCAACAAACAGCGTGATGGAAAACAAATAGAAAGCATGGCACAAGAGTAAGTTCCAGGATAGGGAAAGAAAATGTTGGAGTCCAGTCCAAAGAAAAAGATGTGGACAATGGAGGTGCTATCCTAAATATATGAGTGAGGAGCTTAAAACCAAATGCAGGGGAAAGCAGGATTTTAACAACAGGATACAAGGCTGAGGAAAAAAATTAGAGAAAGAGCTTGACAGCAGCACCTAAAATGAGCAGAAGGAAAGTGTACGAAGGAGGCAGATGAAAAGATAGCAGTCATCAGTGAAAGATGGACTGCCAGGGCTTACTTTCTTACAGAGATGTGAACAGAAAGCTGTGCTACTCACTAGGTTCTACTGCATCATTTTTTGAACAACGCACTGCCTTTGGAGCTCTGCAGATCTTCATGCAACACGTGGCAGAGCCAAGACATCTTTTGCTCCACTAGACAAAGACTGGCAAAACATCTCTGCTATACGATCCTCAGGATAAATATCTGCATTCCCAGAGAATTTTAGCTACTAAATCTTTTAGGCATACGAAGGCGTCTTTAATTTTATTGTTTAGCTGGAACTCAGTACAATTGCAAGGATGGGTTTCTATCCAAACCTACACATCTTCCTGCTTTTCTATCAGCTTTGACAAAATAAAGCCAACTTGTTCTTCAGTTTTGCAATTATATAAATTCAGCTTAAGAAGAGATTTTGGAATAAACAGCATTTAATAAAAACACACTTCCTGGCAAATTTGACAGGATCACCAATGGAAGTAGGGATCTGAAAAACACTAAAAACACATGAATTTTCAGGAAAGGATATTGTCACAGTAACAAGCCAGTCCAAATGTAAAATTCTAAGGGAATTAGGCTGTAAGATGCAACAACACATACAGCACAGAGTCTGAACTTTGTATTTTATCCTGGCCAGCATCTGTTGACACCAAATCTGATTTCTGAACTAAATGCATCCTTACAGACCACTTCTAACAAAACTGACTACCCCTTCCTCCTACATAACATGCAAGTGATGCTTGCATAAACATGTGAGTCCTTGAGGACTATGTATAAGCATCACCTGCAGGGAATAAAGGAGCTGGGGCACCTCCTGAGGTAGGCTGTGAACTTTCTGCAATGGTATTTCCCAGGGTACATTACAAGAAATACCAGCAGTCTTTGTTCTGACCCATATGTTCCCTTCAGCACTCGCTGCTGGCCACTTGCAGAGCTTGGACATTGGACCCCCATGGGTCTTTGCTCTTGGCCAGTGTGCTCAGAGCAGAGGTCTTTAACAACAGAGACCATCTGAAGAAAGAAAGCTGCACTGTTGCCCTCTGATCCAGAGGATGAGGGGACTCTGGACTCCTTCCCAGAGCCAGATCCCTGTGGATACTAAGGAAGTACAAAAGGCTCTTCAGAAAGCCCTGTTCTGAATTCCCAGGATGCTGGATGGACAGGGAATGAAGAAACATGTTTTTAAGTGTTTTCATGATCAGTTATGAGTTAAATTGGGTGCCTGACAAGAGCGAGGAGCAATAAGTGTTCTCCTTGCACAGTGGGCCAGGGTTTGCCCAGAAGCCTAAGGAGGACAATGAAAATTATGAATGCTGTAAAGTCCTGCTGAAAACACTGAAACCAACACCATCAGGGCATGGCTAACACGGCAAGGGTCCGGCAGGAAGGGGACTCAGTACAGCCCCAGCCACAACCCAAATAAGGACAGCTGCTTCAACAAGCCACTTGAGAGAATTTCTCAGGGGACCTTATCATGATACTGGAAAAAGCGTCTATTAAATACCAAATGGATCACTCCAGGTCTAGGGAAGAGGCAGTCCAGCCAAATCCTAAAGAAAAGATACACAATGTTCCCAGAGACACAGCAAACCCACCCAAATTGCTCTTCAGTCACATGCCACCAAGATGGTGAGGTGCTGTGTGACAAGAGATGAAATTCATCTAATGGCAAAAAATAGTCTAAAACTTCTCATCTGTTGAAGGTTTCTGATTCTGCAGTTAAAATAGGCTGCAAATTCTGCAGTTAAAATAGGCTGCAAATTCTGCAGGGCTGGGACTGTCCTGTTTGCTTTCACAGTGTCTTGAATGTTGGGGGGAATATCAATGCCTCTAAGATTGCCAAACTTAAACCTAATTAAATTAATTACTTAACAATTATTTAGCAGTGAATAAAAAATATTTTACCCTTGAGAAGAAAAGAAGCCATAGACTAAGCAGTGCAACTCCTGGAAAGCACCAGGGACATTGATGCCACATGATTTGTAAAACACAGCTCTGATGATCATTTACCTGCAGAAATGAATGTGCTTTCCAACCAGCCAAGCTGGCAAACCTCGCTCCATGTACTAAAACTGTAAAATTGCTGGTTTGTGAGATCTCGTCCTCTTACCTGACATCATTGCCTCCATGGGCAAAGGATCCAAAGCAGGCTGTTAAGATCTGGAGGAAGTGGAAAAGTAGATGGACCTGGGAGGTGTCTTTCTCTTCTTTATCCTCTTCCACAGGCTCAACAGGGGGCCGGTTAGGATCTGCGAGTTCAGAGGCCAACTTCATTTCCACCCCACCTTCCTCGGCCTCAATCTCTGCCTCAGCCACTGCGTTGCAATAGCTGGAGTAGCTGTCGTAGCGGACTCGCTTCTTGGAGTAGGAAACGGTGTCTCCCACTAACTTCTCACTGTCTTCTGGAGTGGAAGTATCTGCTGCCTTGAAGGAGGAATGCACGGGCATGCCACAAATAGCAGCAGTGTAGCAGGTGTAGCTGTTGTTGCGCCGTAACAGCTTGTAGTTGTTTTCTGCCGTGGGCCTCTCATCGTTGGCCCTGTCCAGGTGGATTTTGTGGAGCAAGTCTTTGTATAAACCTGAGTCCTTGTGCACAGTGTGATACACGTGGCCATCGCTCCTCAAGTGGCCATCGAAGTTGAAGGTGCCATTGGAAACAGGTGATTTCACTGAGGTGTGTGTCACTGAAAATGCCCTTCCTAAAAAGGCAGAGATTTAGAGGTTTTATTTACACAAAATGCAATACAAAAGGCCCCTTCCTCTAACACAAGACAATAATGTGGCCACCATCTGAGAATACAGGACAAAAAAGATCAATTTGCTCTACGTGCAGTGAATAAGCCAAGATTCAATTCACTGCAAAATAAAGTCTCTCATCTTCTGTGCAAAAAGAGCTTTGTTCCAGTGTTGAGTCTCCCCAGACATGCTGTATGACCTGCAGCAAGTCACTTGGGATCAGCTATTCGAATGTGATACTTGATGGTTAAATCCTCATGTTCTTTGAAAAAAATAAATTTCCATAAAATTCCTTTCTTGTAAAGCAAGCTCTACTTTTTCTGAAGTTTTGGCTACATTGAATAGGAATAATTAGGATTTCTGAAATGCGGTTTACTGCAATTTCATACTGGGACTTATATGTTTAAGAGACATTTCATTCATACTCATTTGTCTAGGAGACATTTACATAGCTTTTAAAAATCCTTTTAAAAAAGCAAAGCAAAAAAGTTCATGTTCTGCAGAAGCATTTCCTTAGCTATTGCAACATTTTCTATATACTAGTTGTATGAACATGATGATGATTATTCCCACTGTATACATATAATGTCAGCATACACTGTAGGACACATACCAAAATGTATCACAAGTAATATTCCTGAACTTTTTCATTTCCTGACTTCCCGGATTTTCACTGTGCAACATTCGGAATTGGGTTTAGCTATTTTTAAACTGGAAGCACACACTCTAAGGGCTCCACGTCATGACTTATTTGATTTGGTAAGGATCAGTTGAATATATTAGGCATTTATTAACCAAATTACAGGGCTTTGTAGATGTTAGCAAAGTGATATCAAAGTCAGCAGTCCGCTAAGTGGAGGGGGGTGATCCCACCACGTGGCAGAACAGAGAGAGCTTTATGCACACAAAGTCTACTTCTTACAAATATATGTTCAGAAAAAAATGTGTGCGACTTTTCTAGTGGACACGCTCCAAATGGTCGTACATTTGTCAACTAAAGTTCAGATCTTTTCATCTCCTGTCGTAGTATGCTAATCATCTTTATGCTGAATTTAACCTTCATACATCAGCAATCTGTGTGCTCTGTATTTTTCCACTGCTTGAAAGGATGGAAACACCATTGAGAATACAAAGTAAAGCAACGCGAAAAGGCAAGTAATTTTTTTTCAGCTGTTTCTAAAACTGAAATACAGCCAAACAAAATGTAATTGATTTTACGTCCTCTCCAGAAAATGTCACTTGTAAATGAGCATCTTTCCAAACAAGCACTGAAAAGGGATTAGAGATGGAAATTCCAAACACTAATTTACTATTTACAGCAGAGACCTACTTGCAGTTAAGAAACCTCATTGAAACAGGAAGAAAAATCGTCTAAGTTGTCTTAGTTCCTTACCATACGGTACACGTGGATGGTTTCCATTTGCAATAGTATCTGATGCCCCAGCAGCTTCTGTTACTGAGCCAGTAAGGGGAATCGTGCTTTCATCAGATGCTTTGGCACCAGGAAGCTCTTTAAAGACTGGTGTTTCTTCATCTTGAATTTTATCAAGACTTTCATCTGATATCCTTGACAGTGCAGCATCTTTCTTTAACCGGCCTAAGGAAATAACAGTACTGTAATGTTAAACCCAACCTACAGCACTTGCTACTAAAGTTTCCACTGTTTGCCTCAACAGCATAGTTTAACTTGGCTACAATAACCAAGCTTCGTTTCATACACACGCTATTTATTTCTAACACTTATCTTTACTAAGTTATTGTGTGAAAATTCCACATCTTTGTTTCTCCCTATAAAATTCACCCAAGTAGGTAACTGAAGTAAAACACTGAGCTGTTCATCTATTTCTGAAACCTGAAACTCTCCTCTGCATTTTAAACAATGCATTTGTTGAGAGTAGCAAAGCAAACAAGCAAAAGACTGTAAAGCTAAAAGCTGTGATCAGCCCAACTTACTGTAAAGTTAAAACGGTTACTTAAAGATGATCATTCTGACAGGCTTTTTTTCTCTTTAACTTTTTCTTAATAAAATATAAACCAGATTATATTCCAGGTTTTATTTTCCTGTTTCTGCTAGACTCCAAAAGTGAGCACTGCAATGGCTTGCCCAACAAGGTTTTGAATTTCTACCACTGCAGATTTTTAGAGCAAATTACACAACTACATGAGGAATAGTTTAGGCACATCCTGCCTATGGGTGGGGACTGGACTAGGTGACCTTTCAAGAGCACTTCCACCTCTGAAATGTAATTTTCCATGATTTTATATCACTCACATTTCATCAAATAACTACTTACTTTCTATTTTTCTCTTCATCCAGGGACACACAAAAATCCAGACTAAGACAGCAAATACTAAGGACACACCAACTGATATTAGAGCAATGGCCCACATTGGCAGTATCAGTCCCAGTACTGTAAAGACAAAGAAATAAAACCCAAGCTAGCCATAAATTAACATGACTTAGTTATTCCAAGCAGTGGAAGAACAGTCTGTTGCAGAAAAGCCAGTGTTCACAATATATTCAAAACCAACATGAAGGAGCTGATGACTTTTAACATATTATTAGTCACTGCAGGTTTTAAAGGTATAGTTGACATGGAAACATTTGCAGGTTTCCAGTTTCCTGTTGCCCCACTGTGACTTTATTTCCAAAAGAGCCAAGGGTAAAACCCCCAGATCAGGGCTGCTAAAACAAGCTTGCAGTGCTTTTATACATGAATGCATGTCGAACCACGCTGCCCATTAGGGTAAGTGTTTACCTGACCTTTGCTCTGGTCCATAAAGCCTGATGCTTAGCTTACTCTAAGCCCTTATTTGCTTACAATATTAGCTTAATGCAGCACTCCAAAGCTGAGGCTTCGTCCTGCAATGCACAGCGACATCAGCAACTCATGTTTCTGTAATTACTCCCCCAACAGAGATCCTTGCATTTGTTCAATGAAAGAATCCGACTCTTGATGAAGAAAAGGCTTGGACTCTGATCTATCAAACCCATATATACACTGCCTATCTTGAAACCTACATGATTAATTCATCCTTGTGTGTAAATGTTGCGACAATAGAGGCCGTTGAAAGTAAATACGTATTTCCCCAGCATCAAAAATGGAGTCCCACCTTTTTATTCACACACTTTAGAGACTGCTAAGCTGAAACAGAAGGGACATTAAGAGTCTTATTTCATTTATTTTGCTTAATGAGTCACTGTGAGTGCCTGACCTACTTCTGCAGCACAACTAATGAGGAAATGTGAGTTATACAGCTGATTTACTGTGAAATCTCTTGGATACATAGCCCATTAGACTTAAGAGGAATAGTTATGTTACCTTCAGAACGTCTCAAGTTTTTTATTAATTCCAGTAATGCTATGCTATGGAGTAGGGTCTGCCAACTGCATTTATCTAGTACAACTAGTGTGAAGTATTTTAGAGAAATATTTCCATTCAAAAAAAAGGTCACTTTCTAAGTCTGCTTTCTTAATTCAGGGCCATGTTCAGGAATCTATCTTCAACTGCCTGTTCATTCATCACTCTTCAACAATATTCTAACCTAAAGATAACATCTAATGACCAGAGTCTTCAATAAAGTAGTTGAGATCACTGAACATCTCTGTTCTGAACCCTTTTGCTACAAGTGTGTATTTAAATGTACGCCACTTCAGTAAACTACAAAAATATAAATGCAAATACATAAACATAAAATGTGAGAATATAAATATACAAACATAAATACAAGGATATATAAATTCAAATAATATAAAAATTAAAATATAAATATACATATGAATAAACACAAACATGTAAGAGTACATAGAATATACAAATATACAAAAATATAAATGAAGTCTTTCAACTTCATTTCCTTCTACTGAGTTGCAATCAAAACACAACACCAAAGAAAAAGGTGCATTCAATGAAGAAACAGGCTTGGGGTTTCTTATCATTAAAGGGAAATAAAGAAGCAAATTTAAATAACAGTCTTGGAGCCAGCCCTGCCAGAACAGTGACTCCGCTGATGTCAGTGGAGTGACAGCATTACACTGAGCGCAAGCAGCACCTGCTCTCCCACCCTGCTCTGAACATTCACTCCTTGATGCACAAACCTGGAATACCTTCAAGAGCTCAACATGTGCTCAGATTATATGATATGTGTTCAGATTTACAAAGCCAAAGCCACATCTCAGTAATTTCCCTTCCTCTAAAGAGGGATTTTTTTTGTAGCTATGCTCTTCCCCACTAACCAGAGTGATCAGGAGCGTGTCACAAAAACACACACACAAATAGAAGCATGTGGGGAGGTGAACAACTTACTCTTGCCCTCGTTAACTCCTAAGGCAGGAGATAACCCTGTGGTGTCTGGGTGACGCTGGCAGAGCATCCTTACACACTTTGGGAAGCCTCCCTGCTGTGCCGCCCCCGGCTCACTCACCTGGTGCCCCAGTGTACATGATGGAAAACACATTAATAGCGATGGTAGCAGCATAAAACACTGGGAGTGCACGGAGACCATTGGGCACAGGGTCTTCCTGCACAGAAACCATGAAAAAAAGGAAACATTAGTTGGATTTTACACCAGATTAATGCCAGCATGAACTTCCATGAGGAAAACGTGCTCCCAAGTCAGTGCCAGGCAGGCAGAGCTTTTGGATGTCAACGAAAGGATGGTGACCTGCCTGGTTACACCCAAATCCACAATGCTGGTCCTGGCACGTGCCAGCATTCTGGGGAACCTTGAGACCATTAACGGGAACCAGGGACACGTTTTACTTTCCAGTCAGCTGCAGACCTGCTGAGTGACCTGGGGGCAGGTTTCTTTCTGCAAGTGTGTTCTCATTTATTTTGTGTCCAAGATGAAGAGTCCCTTTCAGCACGACTGAAGGATGCCAAGCAGGAGTGGGCTTTGATGTTTTGGACCAGTGCTACCAGCAGCAGTGCAATGCATCCATCTCAAAATCATATTCCTAAGCTCTCCATTTCGACTGAGACAGCCTGGCACTTCCTGCCAGCTAACAGAAATCCCTGAAATCTCAATGTCTGGCTGTATTAAACAGGTAACAGACATAAAGTGAGCAGCCAATGTTTAGGATGGCACCGTGTCTGCTGCCCGCTGCGCTCTCGTGCTCTCGGCACTCACAAGGAAAGACTCAGCTGACGGCGCAGTGGAAACACACCGTGTGAGCCATGGACAAAGCCTTTGTGAGGGACTGCTTTGGCCTTTTGAGGGGCTCCACGTGTTTGCAAAGAGCCTGGCAAAGCTGAGGGCTGGCTAATTTGGTTTTATTTCTTGCTGCCATGAGCTGTAAAAGGGAGCTGAGAAAAGGCTGTGGCTGTGCTATGCCCCGGTCCCAAAGTGCGATGCAGATGGGCTGTATTTGCAGGGCCAGCTGCTGTTCACAGATACCCCCAACAAGGGCATGGAGCCCTATAACAGGCCACAGACTCACAAGCTAGAAAGCTGCTCTTTTTTTATGCATGCACGCAAGTCTCTACCTGCTTACGCCAGAAGCTCTACAGATCTTACTACTTAGTGAATGGCACAGACGGCAGTTGAGAGCCAATTTCCTTAACTTAAACTTTTTCTGCCCCTTGAATGCTTAAATATGTGGCTTTAATACCAGAGTTCACATGATTTTGATGACTTATTTCTTAAGTTGCTAGTCTTTGAATACAATAGTGGAACCTTTCCTCATCTTTTATGCAACTTGAGTTATTTTTTTATCCAAAGCTGAATCTGATCAAATCCATCATCTGTTTTTATCACTGACATTTATTTAGAGCAGAAATAAAGAACGATGAAGCTGAGGTTACAGGTGGTGCTATTTATAGCAGAAGAATTAATCCCTCATCTATTTAGGTTCCCTGTATAACTGCTAATATAGTGTCCCTTATTTTAGGTCACTGTCATGCACTTCACTTCCCCATTTTAGCAAGCTGAATGGTGTGAGAGAAATGGAAAAGGCAGATAAAAGAGTTCAAGTTTCCAGTTCATGCTGGGTGGCAGGCAAGTCATCTTTTGCATTGGAGATATGTGGACTGATGTTACCTCAGGTCACTAAAACCCACTGATGCACGTTTCTTGAGAATCTACAAAATAGGCAGATGCCCATCTTCTAATGCCTGATGTGCTGGAAAACCAAGGCTTAAAATTTCACAACTTTAAAATACCAATTAGAGTATCTTCAAGGGAGGACTGTTCTGTTTAAATTACAATCAGAACAGCTATTGTGAGCCTAAGTCAATGCCAGCAAACTTGTACTAATATAGAAGCAGCCTCAATGTACCATCCTCTGACCAAACAGAATATACAATATTAATTATCACATAGCACCTTCTAAGCCTCAAATACTTGTCAGATTACTGTGAGCTTTCAGGACTGCTAAGAGCAAGTATAACTCAAAAGGCTATTAAAAAAATGACAGGTCTCCTGTCCAAAAAGAAGTCACAAACTTTCAACTCTGGAAATGCCAGCACTCAAATGGGAGGCTAAAACACAACCTTCATACTAAGCACTTATTTTAACAGTGAGATTTCTTTACCTTGTTTAAAATGAAGAATCTGATCAGCACAAAGAGGATTCCAGACATCAAGCCAGATAACAGTGGGGAAATGAACCAAGAGGCAACTGTGTTGAAGAAAGAATGAAACTTGAAATAAACAGCATTCTTGCATAATAGTTAACTATTTATTGTTAATGAGCAATAAATTTAAAACAGTTCTTGTACAACTGGAATAAGTGTTCTGTATGTCTACTTCCAACTGGTGCAACTCCATGTCCACGAACACTCATTAAAGTCAAAGTAGTGCTAGGTACCATTACAAACATCAGCCAAAGCATTTCCTGCTAATTTTGCAAGTTTAGCAATCGAATTCATCAGAAAAATTTCTTGTAGTTTGAATCAGAGTAGACCAAGAAAGCACTGTAATTTCCTAATCACCATGACCACAAATGTTGCAAGCAAGTGGAAAGCAACTGCATCTAGCAGGATGCCATGCTGCTCCCAGGGTAACAGTCTCGAGTTCCAAAATGCCAGAGAAGCATCAACTGTAATGTATGATGTGTGTACATTTTTTGCAGGCCAGCACTGCAAGTGTCCAGGACTGATTTAACTGAAGTAGGTGGCAAAGTTCCCACTGATTTCAATAAAACTGGATTAGGGCAGCACTCTGGAAATCTCATCCAGAGTGATTTATTGTTTGCAGCATGGTTAACATTGATTCTGCTGTCACTGAAAACTCTCTTTTACTATTAACAGAATTTTAAAAAATACATGTATTGCTAAAATTCAAATATATTACCATGCCTTCAGCATAAAACCCTTTTAATAGAGACATTAGGCTGCACCTCAAGTTCCAAAGGCTTCCAAAACAGTAACAAAACACTCCATCACATCCCTGCTTGGATGTACTGATCTTGGCAATGGGAGGCTGTGAGTTAAACGTGCTGTATGCCCTGAAGGTGGTGGGTGGAGAAACATGACTGTGGGCATTCACATGATAGCATTCACATTGTTGAGAGCAAGAACAGGGTAGTATGAGCCGCCACAAAAAGAATTAGAAAAGGAGGAATGTCACCTTGAAGCATGTCTCTTGAGGGACAATGTGCCCCCAGCTTACCACTGGGGAAGTAAAACTTTCGTCTTACCCCTTTCTCCACTGGAGACACACTGCAGCCCTTAATGAACATGGCACCGGTGCATTTTCTGAATGACACAATTTGGGTGGAAAATAAATTGATGAGGGAGTGCTATCAGCACAAAGCAGATTTCTGGGAATGTTTTTTGCAGGCAGCACATGCTATTTCACAAACCCTCACACATAAAAGGAGACAGCACTTACCAATCTTGACAAGCTGCATCCACTGGACACCCTGAGTGCCAATTGCCACCAGAGAAAATCCAATTGTAGCACCTACAATGCAATGGGTCCCTGATATTGGGAGTTTCAAGAACGATGCAATTAGCTGCCAAACAGCAGAACCTAGAAACAAATGAACCATATGCTATAAACAACAACAACAGCAATAATGTAACACAGAAAATTCTTTGCCACGTGCCCACATTCTTTTACAAGTGCTGCCTACACTCCACATGCATAAGAGAGATCTTCTAAAGAGAGTTTTGTTCCTGTTCTGTCTCTAAAAGCAGATACTAAGACAGTTTAATAGCAGCTTTGAATGCTACGTCTTACTTATGACTGTTTATGACTAACAGCTCCCTACAATCCCCAACAGTTCTGCTTTCAGTACTTACAGCCTGTCTGATTAAGTACACAAACTGCTCCCAGTGTACATCAAGCTTAGAAAACCTCATTCTTGACAGCTGATCCTGGAAGCCTCCAAGCGATCAGTATGAGGAGGTATTCACCATTTCACCAGTGAACTACCCATGCTCCTAAAGTTGGATACTACCAGAGGAAGGTTCAAATTGTGGGGCAGAGAGATTTCATGCCTCGTCTCAGTCATTCACAGCCATTCAGTCCTCTATAGGAAAAACGGGCTGAGGAGGGAATAAGGACTCTCTCCCTGCCTTCATTTGCAGCTCGTTGTACTGGAGAAATTCAAGACTGCAGAAAAGGCTTATCTTAGTCATGGAGAAGCCAAAGACACCCCCGGCAGAAGGAAATAAGTTCCCCTAACTAACTAAGGGACGGTGGCTAATGGTCTATAAAGTAAATGCAACATCTGGTGTCCCAACAAAACATCCAGGAAGGATGCTGGCCAAGAGTGCAGGGGAAAAAAAAGTACCCCAAGCACCACTTTCAGGAGTTAGATCAGACACAGTTGGCCACCAAGCCCTCGAGCACATGCCTCCAGGCACCGACTCATTTTTGCTTTGCAAAGACACACGATCCCTGCTCCTCTTGCAGTGGCACTAACCTCAGGACACCAGAACACTTTTGAGAGTAAAACCAGGTCCTGTGGACCTCATCTAATATTAGAGAATTCTTACAAAGATCTCTTCTTCATCTTAATACTTCATGGCCTCAAGACTAAATCTTCATGTATTAAGAGTCACCAATGGCAGCAATCAGACTGCCAAAAGAGATCCTGAACCTTCTGGCCCGTGCCACCTCTCTTAACAGATCTGCAGCAGATACGGGTGATAAAGCAAGGTCGCTGAACATACACTGGCAGACAAAGTTTCAACCCCCATCCTCAATTCCAACATGAGAAGATGGTTTGAAGGTCTTGAAACAGAGCCATCTGCAAATGGTGGTTTGCTGGTATCATATGTGGCTACATTTGGAAGTCAACCAGTTTGTAAAACTGATCTCTCCTCGCGTACTATCCCAAAACAACTGTTACTTCTGTTGCTAGTGGAAATTCTAAATCAATCAAGGAACACCTGCTCTTTAATTTTCTGGCTTCTTTTCCCCTGGACAAAAATAAAAATAAAAATAAAAATAAAAATAAAAATAAAAACACTTTGAAGCCTTTGACACGAACTTAGAGACCAGCAAGTGGAAGTGAGGAGAAGGAGAAATCAGATGGTTACATCAGAAAGAAGCCAAATAAAAAGATAAGCCAACCAAAGATATGTAATTACAAAATACTTAGTACAAAAAACAGAGAAAATGCAACCAAGCCACAGCTGCACTGCAAATGTCTAGTGAGGATTGGGGGTTTTTTGTCGGGGGAAATAGAGGGAGTATGGAACTATTTCTTGTTTATTTAACTTCATAGAATCACAGAGTGGTTTGGGTTGGAAGGGACCTTAAAATATCATCTAATTCCAAACTCCATGCCATGGGCAAGGACACCTTCCACTAGACCAGGTTGCTCAACTGAAAACAAACAGGAGAGAAAGAAAAAGGTGGTGGAGGACCAATGGATGGTCTGAGAAGGACAATGCATAATCTAAACAATTTCAAGGAACAGAAGAAATACAAAGAACACCAGAGCAGGACTTTTCTCTGGGACTTCCAGTGCTTTAACTACCTACATCAAAGATTTAACTCCTCTTTAACATAAAATCTATGTTTTAAATTTTAAAAATCTATGTTTCCTAAATTCTTACCTTTGCAAAACTAACCTAGGAAGCAGGAGGCTCACTAGGCCGGTCACAGAGTCCCAAATTCAGACTCTTCATGCCTGCTGACAGCGCGGCCCACACCTTTTCCTCTCGGCTAATATCCCCTAAAGACAGAGGGCTGGCTGCAGACTGCCCTGAGCAGGAGTTGCCTGCACCAGCTTTTGGCCAGAGTGTGTTTCATGCTCCCCTGCTGCTGAGGGCACCGCATCCATTCTCCTGAGCTCTGGTGCTCTGTGCCAGCCGTGAGCCCCTGTCACCTGCAGGACTAGATTAGTACTTGGCTCTGCTAATCCCGGCTGGGATGTCCTCTTTGTTGGTGGCATCTCCTCACTCACATCAGCTGCTGACTTCAGCTGGCACCAGAACCTCCAGAACAACACACGGACAAGTCCTGACAATAACCTGACAATTAGTTAACGCTGGGCAAGTACTACAATTTACCCCCAAGGGCAATAGTCCCTAACTTCTCATCTGCCTAATAAACAACATTTTATTATGCTACAAATTACTACAAAATGCTGCATTTTAAAATTTTAATCCCATTACTTCCTGCTTCCTTTTCTCTTAGGAGAGGAGGTCGACCTGAAAATTACATCTGCTGTTTGCTGCAAGCATCAAAGGATCTTCCATCAGCATCTGGAAAGAGGATACAGTGACTTTTGGTCTCTCCCAGACTGTTGACTCATTTAAGCCTCATTGAAATTCAGAAGCTAAATCCATTTGCAAAAACATGATCGTGAGGCATGAGAGAACAGGGCGGGGGAAAATGCAGAGCAAAAACAGAAAGAGGAAAAGAAAACGTCCAAGAAAACTCAAAGAAAACACAGAAAAAATATCATACATCCAGAGAAAAGCTGGAGATGGATTTGAAGGAAAAAAAATTGAAATCTGCATTTTGTAACTTGTGATTAATTCTGAGACTTAAAATCTGGAATTTCTTCTTAATGCCCCTACTGGAGGAAGGGAATGCAACTGGTCATGAAGTTCACACAGGCTTATGTAAATAAGCATGCAAATAAGTTGTTTTCTTTGAGCTTCTGGCCAGTTGCCTCTGCAGGGGGTATCTGAGACTTAAAACTTTGCCCAGCCAGGATCAGGACACCAGAAGTAGAGACAGAAAAGAAAACGGACCGTTCCTTCAATGGGAATCATGAGTATCAAGAAAACACAGGTCACTTAACATTTCAGACGGTGTGAACTGCTCCCGGCTCATGCCCATGGGAAAAGACAGAGCTATCCCAGCAAGCACAAGGATAAAAGGTGCAAGCGGAATGGTGCTAAAAAGCCACCCTACACCTTGAGGGAAAGACCAGAAACCTGCAGCTGACCTTGCAAGCCATCAGGAAAGACTGATGGGGGGGGAGGCGACCAAGAGCACTCGAGGTGGTTTAAGGTGGGACCATCTGTGGAAGTGGCTGCGGTCCCAGCAGTGATTTCTTGCTAACCAACCCTTCTTCCCCTTGGGCAAGGAAAGGTGGCCAACCTTCAGGAGGCTCAGGAGCAGCCAAAGAACCAAGGCAACTACCTCCACGCTCTCAGGCACACAAAGCCACCTCTGACAACTCCAGAAACTGTCACTCAATGTCCATTTTGATCCATTAAAATTTTTTTAAAAATAATTTTAGGAAGAAAGCGAAAATTTCCCCTTTCCCGAAGGAAAACAGGAAAATAACCACATGTCGTAGATCACTGCACAGACTCACCTACCTCATGTGCAGGTCTTGCATAAAAAAAGTGTGAGTAGTTTAGAAGGGATAGGTGGAAATAACATTTAGGTCAGGTTTAAGGAAGAAAATCTTTAAGTGGAACATCCCTTTCAAGCAGAGGATGCTGCGATGCTTGTATAAATCACACCACCCTGTCACGGGATATCACCAACCTGCCAGACTGAGGTGGGAGGGCTGGCCCCTGGCCGGGGCTGCCTCTCCCGCAGATAAAGGGTTTCCTCCCGGCTGCCTGCTGCCCTTTAAAAGCAGGTTTGCTCCTTGAGGGAGCTCTCTAAAAGCTCACAAAGCCTCTTGCATATAAACAAAGAGTAAATACCGTGGCTTAATGTTACTTACCTCAGAATATGCTGTTTGTTCTGAACAGAGACTTAGTTAACTACAAACACAAGCACAGGGGCAGACTCTAAGGTACGCTGACCTGCTGTCGTTTGGGTCAGAAAAATGAAAAAGACCTTAAATGTGTGATTATCTTTACTGCTCCCTTAGTTCTGCCGTGGGCAAGGGTGAAGTGTAGGACTAATTGCAATCACACAGCTAGCCAATCAGTTTACACAAATGTTTTCGGGTTTTCTGTAACTTTTTAAAAAAGGATTCCTTCTCATACATACTCATTGCAAACTGCTGATTCTGTAGGATCTTCTGTACAGACACAAATGCTATGCTTTTATATTTGCCATTTACCATCACAAAAATCTCCAAAATAATTTCTTTCAGTATCTTATACATATATAGGATCCATTGTGTTAAACATTTCTTTTCATCTATTAGTTAAATGCTGACCCATTGAAAAATGTAATTAGAAGCATTTTAAAAAAACATAGGATACTTAAAAAGGAATACAGGCCCCTGCATTCACACAAAAGCAAGATGTGCAGGTCCAGAAGATGGGAAGACTTAATTAACAATGTTCACAATGAGCAGGGTGACAAACACACAACAAACGTTACTTGGAATAGGAAGTTGTTACTTACCAACCATTGCACTCACTTCTCCTGCCATCAGCAGTGGAACAGTGTTGTTGTACAGGTTAACATCAATGATACCTTTCCGAATTGTTTCTCCCACTTTTGCTCCCAGTAATACTGAGCCAGTGGTTTCAAAAACTGAAGCCAAAATGCAAGCCTGGCGTAAAGTAACAACACCAGAGCCCACAGCCGTTCCGAAAGAATTTGCAACATCATTTGCACCAACCGAAAAAGCTAAAATAAAAGCTATGATAAAACCCACAATGACCATCCACAGGTACTCATCCATTGCCATCTTTCCCCAAACCGTAGATTAGCTTCCCCTTTGCAAATAGTTAACAGTCAAGGCTGGAGGGCACCGCAACGGATTTGGAAAGCAGATTTCTTGTAAACAATGAGTTCTCTCTGGAAAGTGCTGGGTAGTGTTAGAATGTGAAGAAACTGCTAACTGCTGATTTTCAAACTACTATAAATACTGTTCATTTGGCTGCCTTCGGTCAGCAGTGAAACACATTCCATATTTTGCTTCCAAACCGGTACGACTGCGATGTTCTGTCCTGCAACAGAGAAAACAAAAAAAAAAAAAAAAAAAGAAGAGAGAAAAAGAAAAAATAAAAAGAAAATTAAAAAAAAAAAAAGGCGGGGGGGTGAATACTCAGCAGAGCTCATAACAATGCGTGTTTTCAGAAGTAAACAGATGATTTAAACCTACTAATGGGGTCCTACCTCAGCATGTGACTGCTCTAATCATAAAGCAATTCAGAAAAGATTCAAATTAGGTCACCTCCAAAGCAATATGTTTCTTGCAATATCACTGACCAAGAAAATATTTTGAGCAATTTAGAAGGATTTAGAAAGTTTGGGAGTTTTGTTTGTGTTGAATTTACCAAGCAGAGCAATTAGCCCTCTTTCTAGCAGGAGGATTCTTCTTGGCTTTTTGCACCTAGTGAATATAAAACATATAGAGTACACAGACCATACCACACAGCCTGACACCCAGCTGATAAATAACACCTAGCTCCACTGGTCTCAGCAGAGCTCTCAACATTTTATCAGCGGCAGCCATGGATACGCTCTTTTGAAAAATCATTTTACATACATGTCTGTCTAGAAAACACCCTTGAAAATACTCTGAAGAACATTAATATTCATCTGTTGCTGTTATCACATCCCATGCAGTAAAAATACAATTTCCTTGCAGCTTTTCAGTCACTGAAACAGCACAATAATTTCAATATTTCCATGTATCCCTGCTGATTTAGAGAAGGCTATGAAAAAGGTGCAACGAAAACACTGAACTCTCTGGTTTTTTCCTATAGATAGTTACCAATTACAACCAGTTATTATATTCAACCTATTGTCATAGATATCTTTGAGTATTTATTTTGACAGTTTGTTTTATGACTGGCCTTTGAATTACATCCTCCTTAGTCCGACAAAAGAGTAAGCTCTTTCAAAGCAAAAAACGGACAGAGAGAAAGGGAGTAGAAAGCGAGTTTAAAAAATAAAACCTTCATAATCCAAAAGACTGTTAAACAGAGTGATAAGGCCCACGCTGATATGAAGATGGTCAAAATATAGAAGCAAATTTTCCCAAACCACCTGCCTCCTCCAAGGGCTAATTCTCTTCTGTCACCGGCCACCACAAAGGTGTCCTGTGGCAAGGAGTAAAAAGAACATTTAACAGCAAATATGCATGAGCCAACTCCACCTGTTTTAAGAAGCACTTCTTGAGAGCAGGGGATGCCGGATTAAAGCTCTGAGCCCACCTCCTGCTCACTCTATTTTCCCACAGTCACTTAAATTTCATACAATATTCCCACATGCACAGTTTCAAGATCATGCTTAATTTTTTTCAATGACCCAAATGCAATATGGGTCCTGTGGTAGCAAGGAGGAAGGGCCTCTGAAATCCCTGAAATAATAGTAAAATTAAAAATGAAAAGAGATTTTGCATATTGCTGAGGTGCTGGATCCTTGAGAACAACCAAGAGGAAAATAACACATCTATCCATAAGTGTTCCCCAGAAAACTCTTAAATTGATGTCAAAGATTGATACTTTCTCTACATACACATATTCAGCAAAAAAGATGCCCCTCTTTTTTTCTGCAGGCTCCAAACTGGCTGAACAACTGTTGCTCCAGTCTTTTCCAGACATGGAGCAGACATCAATCCTTGAATGCCTTACACTCTAAAATAACATTTCAGAAGGTCTTAACAGCTAAAAACATTTGTATAAGGATTTTTATACTATGAGATAACATGAGAAAACGAAGCACCAAAGCATGTTTTCTGTTTGAAGACTTGTTGCTTTTTTATAATTCATGAGCACTCAGCCCACTGAGTGGAAAAGGACTTGACAGAAACAGAAAAGGCTAATGATATTTGGAAGAAACAATTACAGTTCGCACTTGTTTGCCTGTGAATGAAGACAAAACCCCACTAAAAGCATTTGCTAAAAAATTTCCATAATGCATATCAGATTTTTGCTAGGAGATGAAATGCTGGACTAGGGTCCTCCCTTGATCCTGGAGATTAATGATTAAATTCTTCATCCTGCATGGATTTCCACAGTACCTTTGCCAAGTTAGCCTCAGTGCTCCAGTTTCTTCTCCTGAAAATGAGCAAAGCTGACTGAGGTCCATGCATGCACCCACAGACTCTGTGATTATACGAGATCCATTTCTTTGGACCAGCAAGATGAAAGCACAGCCTTATTCCCAACAGAGATCTGTCTTTTCTTCACTAATCAACCAACCTAGCAATTTATTGTGGTGACCCAATCCTGGGATAAGAAAGAGCAGGGGGATTGTGACATTCCCCCACCGCAACAGAATTCATGGGACAATGTTTGCCAAATCTGGCTCCTCCAGCCACAGTGAGTTCCTGCAGTTTCCAAAATAAACCACTAAGTCACGAGGTTGCCTTTATTAGCTTCCCTGGGAGAGGGTGGGGAGAACTCCTCCAGATGGTCCCAAAGAAATTAAGACTTCAAGTGTGTGTATGTGTGCTCCTAAACGGCCTCATGAAGGCCAAAGAGCCTCCAAATGACTGTCAGCAGGGCTTTTGGCAAGCGGCTCAGAGAGGCAGCTACATAAACTCCCTCCCTATGAAATAGGATACTTGGCCTCAGCAGAAAGGATGTCTTAAGTAAGAAGTCACCCCTCCTGTCACTTTATGCAAGGTGATGGTTCAAAATAGAGCTTCCTCCAAAATTCAAGAGGCTCAACTTGATGTCCACTGTGTTGGCATAAGCAACAGCACAGCAGTGGCCAAGCTGTGTCTTTAAGAAGATGGAAATCAAAAGGAAAAGAGGAATAAACACATGTTTAAAAATTAACATGTAGGCTGCCTTTGAATGGCTAGGTGTTACTACTTTCAAACTTTAAAAATGGTAAGAGATTTTAAATGCTTATAAAAAAAAGAAAGAAAGAAAAAAACACATCTCTGCTGAGAAAGTTTTCAGAAATGCAAAATATCCTGCAAAACAGGCCAGTGACTAAATACAGACTAAATCTTGTAGCACGCTTCTTTCTAGAGTCCAAAATACATCTGGCATGCTCAGGCACGCTGAGCTATGCCCCTCATCACCTAATCTAAACCAAGAGCCTGTGGTATTTCATGTTGTTACTGGGATGAAAAAGAAACTGGAAAAAACACCACGCAGTAGGGAATGGCAGGTGATCTGCTCTGTGTGTGACACCTGCAAGTCACCAGCCCATGTCTCTCCTGTTCTCATATTTCATCAACGTGCCTCTATGCAACCCAAATGCAATTCCACCTGACCTGCTGGATGCTGGGAGATCCTCCCATCTACCTCTGGGACTGATACTGCCTCTGCAGTCAGGTGTGCTATGCTACCACAGCAGACTCTGGGTGGAAAAGTACATTTTCCTGTTTAGGCTTTGGATAACTCTTCCTGAACCAGCCCAGCCTGTTCTGCCATGCTGCAAACTCACACTTGGGCCCCAGCAGGGCAGAGGAACTGTGTTAGGACCAGGGAGCTGCAGGACCTGAAGCTGGAGCGTATACCTCTGATGGCTGTGAGAGTGGAGAGAAATGTGTAGAGATGACATTTCAAGCTGTAGGAAGCTAATTCTGCATTAAGGCAAGTTTTTTAGCTAATAGAGTTTTCTTATGATCCATAATCAGTGTACCATACTTAGGACAACCAAGTTGAAGCCTTTTAAGCAGACTTAGAAACTTGCACCTCAGTGAGACAGTGAGAAAAATCTGATTTTTGGAAATGCTAAGCACGTCCCTCTGCCTCACTGGCAGATGATCCAGACACCCCCCTCGGACTGTATTTTGTTGTTAGCTAAACAGCTTGTTATAACTCTGTCAACACAGAGTGCTATTTCTTCCCTAAGGGAGAGATGAGAACAAAACCTAGGCAAAAAAGCACCTTGATTCATGCACAATGACAAGTGAATCCTCAGGAAAAAGTTAGGATCCCGTGGTAATCATCAGATCATTTTAGGACATTTACTAAGACAGCTCTCCTGGAAATTATTCACAGTACACTACTAAGCCGAGACAAGTTTAGTGAAAAAAATAATACTAAATTTGAAAATCAAAGATGTCAGGGTTTGGGGATTTTTGTTTTTGCTGCTAAATAGAACAGAGAAGTATCTAACAGCAGGAATGAATGGATAAATAAAAGCTGAGGACTAAGTTCAAATTCTAGAGAAGCAATCAGAGTGCATTACCCACCAGCAATCCAACTGTGTGACATAAAGGAACAAAAAGAGATGCCATAAATGTTCTTTAATCTCCTCTTCACGGAAAATTAGGGAAGAACCTACAGCACTTGTGAAACACTGAAAGGTATGCAGCTCATACCATCTATAAATCATGCTGTATGCAGCTCTGCTACTCTTAGAAGTTGCCCCATGCTGCAAAATTTTCTTCTACTCTGGATGGAACAGAGATTCTGCGACGTCTCAGTTTTAACCGATTTGTTGTTGCCCAAGTATGAACAAAAATCAAAGGACAGCAGTTAGTGTAGCATTTCCCAAAATAATTTTTATGACTACTCTGCTTTGCATTATGGCAAGGCAGACAAGGGAGGACAATTTCTTTTCCTCTGCTGTGTCGAAAACAGTAGACGTTTCATGATTGACAGTGGCACTGAATTTGTACTGACAGGCAGGTTCACTTCTAGTTACCAGTGGCTGAAAAGTCTGTCTAAAATGCTTACCAGACAGCAGCTTCTAGGAGGTTAGTCCATATCCTCTCTATTTCCGTATGCTGCTTTTTATATAAAACTGATCTGTCAGGCTTCCCACCTATGTATAAACTCAGGCCAGATCTGGCATTCCAGTCTATGGGTACTAAACACAGCACTGCATAGAAACCAAGCCTGATTTATTACCAGAGCTACTAACATCATTCATATCAATAGTCCTTATCATTTCCAGTTCATGCTCAGGCCACAAGGCTCACAAATTATTTACTTTAAATTACTAACACTACATTCATGATAGGAAAGGTGGTATTGAATCAAGTGGTTCAAGACTGAGAACATCCCTATATGGCTCTAAATTACATGCACAGGACTTGTCACAAGGCCAAACATTATGCAAGTTTAATGCTCCAGTACACAAAAAGCACTCCCGACTTACTATAAAAAAAAATCAATTACCACATCAGCAGAAGCAAGTTTTGTATCAATCAGTTCCTATTTTAACCCATTTACAATGTGTTTAAGCATATTTCAATGCTACTACTTGATATGGAAACCAGACTGAAGTTGATAGCTTTCCAAGGATTCCCATCCAGTTCAACATTGCAGAGAGGGACTGTCACTGTCAGCTCCCAAAACTTCCAGAGGATGCTTCCCTTTCTTAGTCCCTATCACCCTTTTGTTCCCAACACTGAAAGGTCAAAAATGCATATAAAATACCTAGCATGAGATTTTGTTGCTGAAAACATTCACTAAGAACACAGACAGCAGTCACTTTCAGCAATTCTACAAACAAGTAAGAAAGGTAAAGTATCAACAAGTTCCTCATGCATTTGCTGATAAATATCTTTTTCTCTAACTAAAGGACAATTTGATCCTTCAGCGACTGAACAAAGTCTTTCTAACAGGCAAGGAGCTTTTATGACTCAATACTACAGATTTTCAAGATCCATTCAGAGAAAACAAGTGTTCATGGCTACAGAAAACATGTTTTATAAAAGAAAACCATGCAGAGAAGTCTTTAAAACTCACCCAGTATTTAAAAGTTGTTTCAAGAGAAAAAGGAACTAAGTTCTTCTAGCAACCTTCCCTCTTGATTGTAAATACAGGTTGAAGTCTAAAATAGACATCCTATCATTCAGCACAGTCACATCTGAACATGCAAACTTTCAGAGGGTAGAAAGAGGGCTATAACTTACACCAGGCAGTCCGGGGATAAAATTCACTCCGGCACAGGAGAGCACACAAGACAACACCGAGAAGCATCAATGTGAGTCCAGATTCTTATTCAGTAGGTGAAAATCTGCCTCCTCTTGAGCAAAGAATTCTGCTGGGGGTGGGCACTGATAAAACACAACACTGCGTCACGACTGCACCAGAGAGACAAACCAATCCAATGAAGCTCGTATTAAAAGCAACAAAACGTTCCCTTCCCTCCCCCCCACCCCCAGGCATAGGCATAGACAAGAAAGGAAATCTCATTTTTGACTGTCAGCTGGGCATTTTGGCGAGATCAGGTAATCTCTGAGGAGTCCCAGATCTTCTATTTGCAAGCACACTTAAATGCACTTTTAATTCAAGTGCATGTGACAGTAGGGTATGTACATCCAATTTGGGAATGATGTTGCATGCTTGATACTTTATCCATGTCAGTAGAGGTCCCACAGGCTACACAGACTGCAGAAAGTTAAAGATGTGCACAAGTTTTGACTGGATCGATGCCTAAGCAAACAACTTCACTTTCAACAGCTCGGCCTAAATTACCCAATCCAGATTCCTTCAACCGCTTTCCTTTAAGTGGGAAACATTTTTGCACATAAGTCAAGGGAAAACTAATGTTTGCCTAAAAGTACCCGGCTTAGCTTTATATAAAATATTTGCTTTAAGACTATATAATGCAATTAAGCTATCATATTCAGCAAAAAGGAATTAAAATCAAAACTGCATTGTCACAGTTAAAAATACGACAGACAAAAAATTATTTGGACACATTTATGGTTTATAAATAAATGATGCTTTAAATTTATCTGCTAGGTTTTACTCCATTCTGAGTCACCAAAAGGCGTGTAATGATATTCCAACTTAATAAAATTAAATCTGTAAATTTTCTGCATCCTGAACATTTGAGAAAAACCAAATTAATTTAGATTTGTAAACACAGACTTGGAAACATAATCCTTTCCTCATCTATTTTTTTCAAGTTTGAATAAAGGATATTTCCTAACAAGAAGTCAAAAATTTTCTGAATTGGTTAAATTCAGCTGCACACCTGCAGGGATAATTTGGTAAAACTGAAAAGTGTTTAACATTTCCTAAGAAAACTCACATGGATTAGGCAAGCCTACATCATCTTCTAAAAAGAATTAGGGCAAAACTCCAGCTAGAAATCTGCAATGAAGAAATGACATCAAAATACCCCCCCCAAAAAAAGAATAATAACTATTGGGCCATGATTATTTTTAAGAAATACTGATTCTTTATTTAAGGTTGATACCCAACTACTACTAAGTCTGCCATACAGCTGCTACCTTTATGAAAAGCCACATCTCTTAAGTGTGGTTGTGATGTCTTTCCTTTTGCTTCTGTAATAGCTGGCAAACAGGCTTCCAATTTTTAGAAAACTGAGAGGCTAACACTCTCACAATGGTTTTCCCTTATGGACAAAAGCAACATATTTTAACAAATACATTAATCTTTTCCTGCAGATTACATATCTTAATACCTTTTTTTGCCTTTTTTTTTTTTTTTTAACAAGTAGCATCAATCAACTCAAGTGAGAGCGATCATAACTGTAAACATTAAGTCAGCCTGTATTTATAGATCTGGATTCCAAAGTTTTAAGAAAGTGAATAAACAAGCACAGAACTTCTTTGAGCACTTGTTTAACTTTGTAAAGTTTAAAAAAAAAAAACAAAAAAAAAATTGCAAAATATTATTTCATGTTCTCTTTACAGCTGATGTCTGCCTCCAACCCGAAGGGTCCAAGTAAGCGTTAAACCCATCCTAGTTCTCCTTAGAGGACCAATCCCCCAGCCTAGGGTAACCACCACCAGCATGCAGATGCAGGTAAAAACACTGTTGAGGGGACATGTCCTTTGAGAGGTATCTATTTCAATTTCAAACCCCAGAAGCTGCCAGCCTGACCTGTGGGAATCATCTCAGGCCCAGGAGAGCTACAAACTGGAACCATCTGAGCCCTGCTTCCCACGAGCCAGCCTGGCCACAACGGTGGTTTCTTGTTGACCTAAGCTTCAGAGCTCGGTCTACACGCAAAGCAAAGGATATAATAAACAGCACAGAGAAAAGGAAATATCTTCAAAGTTTTTGTTCTGCTAAATCAGCATTGTGGACTTCAGGCATGGGAAAATTCAAGCCAAGATAGGTTGACCATTAAAAAGAGTTGTAATTTGGGACACCACTAAAGAAGCAAGCAAAGGAAAATTTATAAGACCACAGAATAAATTGCGAGGATCGGTTTTTGGAAATGGCAGCACCAGTTTGGTTCCCATCAAATCAAATATTTGTAGAAATTATGAATTACAATCTCTATCAGATATCATAATTTGGTTTTAATTGTACTTTATTCTGGTAAATCCACAATTGATAGATCCTTGTTTGATTCAACAAACTCATGCTAGGCAGATTCATATTCAGGCTTAAATAATGTAATAGGACAAGCCAATTTAAATACTTAATTTTAATCCCCTTTTGTTTTCCATTTCTGCATCAGCTATTCTCTGAAAGATGCCCAGATTCTCATTTCCCAGTGACCACTAAAATAAAGTTAATTTTGCAACTTAGTGTAACTTCTATATCAAAGGTAACTGGCCTTTTTTGCCATTCAGGTTGGAAGGCTGCATATGTTAGTGATAATTCATATTTTCAAACACATACATTTTGAGCAGAAAATAATGGGGGATGAGTATAATTTTCTAACATAAAAACCTGTAAGAATTGGAACCACAATACCTGTAAAATGCATTTAGTCAGGAACAGAAATAAAATAAAAACATCCAAAAGCTGCAGGATGTTGTTCCAGTTACATTGTGCCAGTTTAAATAAGGTTACTGACCAGCCACAGGAGCTTCTGGGCTCTCACATACCTGCTGGTATTCTAAAATTGGGAGCCATAAGCACCTGGAACTGGGGACCCTGACCCTGCCTGGGAACCCTTGTTTCCCCTCAATCTATAAACAAAGAAAATAAAATAAATGAGGAGGAATGAAAATGGGTGGCAGATGGCTGCCCATAGTATCTCGAAGAAATCCAGCTCCTGTAATACCCTCTTCTTTCTGGTATTGAAGGCCCCCGTGACCATCTCCACCATGGGGGCCTTGAAGCAGGACACCACATGCCAACCATTACCTGCAAATCAGCCCTGAGGTCCTTGAGACTAACAGAGATTTAACACTGCTCTACCAAACACAGCACCTCTCCTTGGTGCTCTGGTAATTCTATTACACCCAATGAATACCAACAAAACTTTGAGCATCTGCTCTGCAGAGAGCTGCAAACACAGTTCAAGTTAAAAAAAAAAAAAACAACAATAAAAGCACATCTGCTTTTGCATATTGGATAGCAAGCTCCAAAACATTCTGTTGTCTATCAGGATAATCTCCAAAAGAGATACATCCGTATTTCACTGCAAGAAAAACCGTCCCAGGGACTCTTTGGGAAGTTTAATGTGGTAGACAGAAAAATTAAGAATTAATTTAGCATTCAGGGATGGAGCAACTCCTCTGCTCTAAGAAGGAATCAAACCCCTTGGATGGGCTTTCTTGATGGCTCTGAACTCTGTCACCCTGTCATCCAAACTTTTTTTTTTTCCAGCGAGCCTGCGGGTTCTCAAAGAGGACATCCCACCCCAGTTGGGGGACTTCCACTCCCAGTGGTCGAGGTGAATTAGCTGTGCTTGCAGAGGCATGCATGGAGAGCTGCCATGTTACAGCATGTGACTCTGCTTGGGATCACACTTGTCTGTTGAGTGAGCGAGCCCTGGGAAATCAAAGGGAGGAACCCACAAGTGGAATTGCTGGAGGCCAAGGCTGGCACAGAGGATGACACAGGCTCTGGGTGTTGTGTGGCCTGGGAGAGCCATGCTGACTCCAAGCCCTGCCACAGCACAAGCCCATGTCAAGCCAGGAGGAGTTCAAAGGCAGCAACGCAATTCTGAAGGAGCAAGGCTTTGGCCAGCGCTGATTCAAGCACTGCCCCAGTTATTGCTGGGAACCAGACTTGGATTGCCTGTGACTCCAGTCGATTGACTGGAGACTGAGTGTACCTATGCCCATAGTAAGACCAAGGAAAAGAGTGAACTGCTGTTCTGAACCACTCTGAGCTTAATCTTCCCCTCCCCAGACCCATATGCAAAAAAACCAATCAGCATGGGCACACTATTATAAAAGCCCTGGCTAGTGCTGACAAGTCAAGGAGCATTAACCTGAGATCCTAACAGACCTGTACTGACTTTACACAGAACATAAAAACTGCCCATGAAACACTCCTGTGGCAATCCAAAAATATGCATTTTGAAAATTCAGAGGCTTATGCAAAGATGCCCTTGATGAGAAGCCAGAGTGTGGTTGCCAAAAGTCAACAATGCAAATTTTTTAGATAAAGGAAACCTGACACATCCAGCCCCAGATTGCCTGCCATTTCCATTTCAGTTTGGGTTTCAGAGAACAACCACTGTGGAGCCTTCTGTTTGAGCCAGAAGAGATGGCTGGAGCTCCCTTGAGTCCAGCAACCCCCTCTCCAACAGAGCTGGAGTGAGTGGGTAGCTATCAACATGCCAAACCACACTGGCTGGCTCGCACCAACAACCTCCAAAATCGGTGTGGCCCACAGGACACAAGACCAAGCACTGCTGAAATGAGCAAGCTGAATGTCAAAAGAAGTGAAGGAACAGGGGTATAACCAAACAGAGGAGGGACAATGACACTCACAGACGTGTCAGCCAGCGTTATGGGGGTAAATGGAAGTAGATGAGGCCAATACACTGTGGCAATGGAAATTTTGCTGGTTTTTTTTCCCTATGAGCATTGCAGTAATAGAGATATATAGGGGGAAACAGCAATGAAAGCTGTGACCTTGGGTTCATTTCACAGGAATAGGAGCCAAATATTACACCAGGAGGCTGGTGACCATGCTTATGCTGCCTGGCAACCATGCAAAGCATGGCTTCTGCCAATTAATAGGCCTGTTTCCCCCTCAAAGTCCAACAGCTGCTGATCTCTGTTCTTCTGAGTCCATGTAATAATCCACATCTGTGTCCTGTGGCCTTTGCTGCTAGAGACATGAGGGGCATGATGGCGAAGCAAATACCTTGAGTTCCACCTACCAGGCAGCATTAACGTCCTGGTTGCTTCACCGTAGGCTGACAGTGCTACTGAAGCAAAGAAGTGGCCAACAGACCTGTCACATAGGCTAGGGATTAAATCACTGTCAATGTAACATGCCAAAGAACGTCCCACAGTGGGTTCTGGGCTTAGCAAACACCTCCAAGAGGACTAAGGGTGTGCGGTCATGTGAAGCAGGTTGAGAAAAGTTAGGCTTTATCTCTCATGGAGAGCCAGGGAGCAAACCCAGTGGTCCAGTGCCAGTGTCCAGGTGGGGCACAAAGAGTCTTCCTAAAGGTTTGGGCAAGGTAACGGGACACATGGACTGACAAGTGTATTCATCTTCAGAAAGAGCTTGAACAACTAGGGTCTCCCTGCTTGACAGAGGCTGTAGGGAAGAGCAGGTTATTAGGCAGTAGAATACATTTGAGTACATGGCACCAGCAAACAGGGCCAGTGGCTACTGTGCCTCATCCTCAGGAAAAGGCATTCCCAGCTGAGGCACGATGAGGACAGTGATGCATTACAACAGCCCGATGGCTGCCCAGAGGAGAAAAGATAGAATGGATGCTGCTGAGAGGGGCAGGAATAGCAAAAGGCATTCCATAAGGAACCCTCCCCTCTTCCCTGTCTTCTGGTATGAGGACCAGAGCTAGCCATGCCAGGGTCCTGCCATGCCAACCATGGCTCAAGCTGGGACTTCTCTAGACTATGCACTTCCCTCACAGAAAGTGACCAACCCCACAAGGGGAATGGCACAGCACTGACACAGACCTCTCCGCTCCACACAAGCACCGTGAGAAGAGCCGCACCACTCCAAGGAAGGGCCCAAATTCTGGAATTAGCTGAAAAAATCAAGCAGAAAAGGAGAAAAATAACAAAACAAACACACAAAAAAACTAAGTCCATGGCAGCCATGCATGACATCCACACCATGTCAAGAGTCCTCTAAAATATGGAAGAACATGCAGAGCACATTTCTTGCAAGACCCGGAAGGGACCACGGTCTCCCTGTGTCATACTGATAAGGAAAATTTACTCACTGTTATCCATAAAACAAATGAGCAAGTAGATAATCATATAAATAAAGAGCACTGAATACTCAGGCAAAAAGAATATAAAATATTTTTTCCTTTAAGGAAGTAATCAAGGAACCTAAAATTAATTTTAAAATGGTTGTTTCTTGTCACCAAGACTTTCAGAAGTCATATAAATCATTTCCATCTCTTCTACACATAAATTAAAAAGAGGAAAATTAACTATGCAATTTCTTTAACTATCAATCAGTTTCTCTGCTTTGAATTAAGCAGATATTTAATTAAATAAAATTAATAAAATTATGTGAGGAAAACAGTTGCTCTGAAACAGTGGAATACATTACTCTCAAAATGGGCTTAATATTTCAATCAACACTGTCTCCAACCCTTTAACCAGATGTCTTTCACAATTTGATTTTTTCTTTAAAACTTCAGCAGACATGAAGATATCTCAATCACTTAAATTAATGCAAATAACTAAATAGATTACAATAAATTTGTGCTATATTACAAGTTTGTTTCTTTCAAATCCAAAGTACTACGGTTTTAAAAGAAAAATAATCCTTTACAGTTTCAAAAATTTCCCAATCAAGCAAAAAGTATTTTACATTCTCTAAAGTAATCCAGAACCTGGACCATATTGCTAACTGATGTACTTTCAGTCTGGGATACGCTGGTGCACAAATCTAATGTGAAATTCAGGGGTGCAGAAGACCATTCTCTACTTTAAAACTATCATCAATTACTAAAAAATCTATTTAAAATTTGAAAAAAATTACAAACTTATCCAACGGCTACCCTCACCCTGGGAGTCTATTTTGACTGAGATTCTCTAAGGTTTATTCAGAAAACAGAGTAATTGCACAAACTCGGATGCACAGTTTTCCTTCAAGATAGTCTTCCACAAGAACATGCAGAAACCCACACTGAGTGTGCCTCATGGGCAAGCACCATGAGAGGAGTAATGCTGGGAGAAACACTAGGTGAACACAGAGGCACAGGTAACACGAAGAAAACAAATGTGCAGATTTACTTGTTCCAGTCAACAACAGTAGCTAAAGTTTATTGATTTCAGTTTCAGCAGCTAAAAATCCATGAAAACATTCTTATATGATACAGACAATACTATCCCATATTCAAATTTCTATCAAAGTAATAAAATAAGCTAGGATTTTCTCACAGTCATTGCAATTTACTTATCAATTAGTACAATAAAACCTATTTTAAAATGTAAATATTATAAAGTGCAAATAGTTTTTGTATCCCATTGTGATTTAGCAGTTCGATTATATGGAAATATCTAAGTAAAGAGACTGGAAAAATATAACTGTTAGCTACAAAAATAGCCAGACACATTCTCAGCCACTGTCTCTCAAGTGTTCCCTTTATGTCCACTGTAAAACTATTTCCAACACACTAATCACATCTATTCGGAAGAAACTAAAATTATATGATTTCAAACTATTTTCATTAGAAAAACAGTCCTTTAACAACTGCTTTTACTCTTCCATCTAATTATATGCTCTTAAAGGCCAAATACTCAGTCAGTATACAAAAATAACCATAGCCTTTTATTAAGGATAAGACACCAGATAGGAGTTCACAAGAAAAATAAAGATGCTCTTTGCCTGCCTCTACCAGCAAAACTTTTCAATATAGGAAAATACATTTACTTTTAAAATTTTAAATACACATACGTCAAAGTCTTAATAAATTTGTATCAGAGACTTACTACAATTAAGTCTGTTCACAGCATCATTAAGTTGTACTGCATGGCTAGTATTTCCTTGGAGATACTTCACAGAACAGCCAAGATGTTCAAAAAACTACCTCTCCAAAAAGCTCTCTCCTAACTCAATACTAAGTAATCTGCACTTATAACCCCACAGCCCTGACAAGAAATCTTATCCATCTAGAACATTTTTCTGACCAGCAGTCAGATTGAAAAGATAAAATTGATTAATATTTGATTCTGACGTCTGTCTAAGGACACCATAAGAACAATACATTATAAGGTTACTTAAATTAGAGGGCTAGCACTATTTTTTTTTTTCTTTTACCTATGCACCTGTCATACTTTCTATGCAAAGGCTGTTAATTAAATGTAAGCAAAACCCCTAACTTCCTATTTTGTAATGGTCTGAGCTTTTCCATATTCAATGAATGTTTCAACAAAAAAAAAACCCAAATTGATTTCAAGTACAAAGCAGCAGCTATCTCATCCACAAATAAAAACTACAGCGATGTTCTGCTCTTCCTAAAACAAGCTTGAAGCCACGATTATATTAAAGACACAGATGTGAGGGGATTTTTCAACTTCCAAACAGACATGCAAACAAAGTATTACAGTTCAGGGGTGCAGGTAAATGAATAAGCAAGAAAACTACGTGACGTTTGTGCAGCGTCCTCTCAAATCCTGCAATCCCTTCTAGAAAGTCTGGGTCTACATCTCCCTCTTCTTTACTCATGTTCTTCTCGCATGGCTTGGTCTCAGAAACTTTCCATGCCTGTAACGGAAACTTGAGCCAACTTCTTAAATGTATGATTTCTTCATCTCCACTCATCATCCACTTCTGTTTCTGAGAAGCTCCTCATCATGACACCTGTATCTCAAGAAGCAAAACAGGAAACATCACAGGGATGAAGCAATGAAAGATGAATAATAATATGCCTCTGTGTCTTTAATAAAATCCCAACTTTCATTCAAGTTCCTTTTAGGAAATCAGAGTTCCTTTCACAAGTGCAAAGCTTACGAACCTAGTTTGGCAAAACATCGCGTGCCAAAAATGGGGTAACCAATGGAATCTCCCAATCTGCACCTCTGATCCTGACACGATGAGCAGGAGAAATCCTGTACCAGCTAGCCTTACACACTGTGGAAAATATTATTGGGTGCCAAGCTTGCAGAACTAGTCTGCGGCAGCCAGCTCAACTAAAAGAAACTGCTGACCCATCTGCTGACTTACCCGCTACTGAAAACAATGCCAGTTATCTTTACCCAGGACTCATTTGTCCAAGTAGAGCTCTAGCCCACAAGTGAGATGAAAAACAAAGATGTAAGTAAGCCTCTCCTCCACTTTTCCCATTGCTCCCTAATCTACACAACTTCCACAGCACACAGTTTGTGTTTTTATACACTTATCAGGTACAAGAGAAGACAAAGCTTTCTCTGCATTACAGCAGCTTAACTACAAGGTGACAAAGGCCTAAGGTATTTTCAACCCGTCATAAAATCTGGCATTGGGGTGGAGGGCACTCACCTATCTGTTTCTGCCATCCAAAACCTGGGACCAAGCTGGCCCAAAGCCAACAGCAGCACTGTTTAGAGTCCAACAACAAAACAGCAAAGGGATGACTCATCTGCAAAACGGAGACACAGCCAGCTTGTGTCCAAAGACACGGCCTAAACCATTTGCCTGCCTTACAACTTTGCCTGAATGCTGAATGACGGGGTACAGGAGAATTATTTCTGCAGCCTCCCCAGCCATGAAGCCCTCAGGGTAGATAAGCAGGCACCAAAACCATTCTGCCAGCCAGCTCTCAGTGAAACAGAAGCATGAAAGCAATTTTATCTCTCCCTTTTAGGGTTAAGGCCATCTTTAAATAAACATTAGCATCAAAACCACTTTGTACCAGAAGCAGAGCAGACCCTACATCTTATCAGTTACCACCTAAACTTCTCAGAATTCCATACCCCATCTAAAATCCTTCTTTCTTCTGCAGAAACACTTGACAGCAGCATGGTCCACACGCATGAATCAGAAAGACAGCGTAGTCCTTCACCAACCCCTCCCTGTGAAACAGGGCATCATTTTGGCTTTCTTACAGCAGAAACGAGGCACAGCTGTAGGGACAGAACCCCACCAGAGCAAAGTCTTGGCTTTGGTTCTTGCACATCACAGTCAAGAAGATAACTAAGCCTTAGACAGCCAAAGCAAGAAACCCTCTGAGAGTGCTCTGGGTATTGCAGAAACAATAACTTTTAAGTAACTGGACAGAAATGTATTTGCAGTGCTGGGATTACAGGTCAAAGAAAAATACATATTCCCTCAATTCTGAACTCTTGATGAAGTCCTTACCCTCAAAAGTGCTTAGAAGGCAAACAGTCATGAAAGCATGAGCCTCAGTGATCATGCCTGCTACTGAGACATGCTGCTGCCTACTCAGGAAAGGTAATTATCACAGATTTCAAGAGTTATAAGCTTTCAAAAGCACTAAAGCTGAGGCAGCCACAAATGTCCACCTGTCAGGACATTCGAAATGTGTCCATATACCATCCAATTATTTTATACCACAGTGATTCTTAATCTTTTATCATGATGATCACTGTACACAAGAAACAGAAACCATGATTTTACTGTTTTGTAGTCATCATAACTCCGTATTCTCTCTGAGCAGCAGAAATTAACTGAGGACAAGTAATTCAATCTATTATTGACATCCTCACTCATTATTCAGATGTCTACAGTCAGGATATGCACCATACAGACTATAAGACATCCAGGCTGCTCACCATTGCATGCAGAAAGAGAACTGCAGGAAAAGATTAATAATTGTCAAAAAGATCTGGTGCTGGCTGCCACCTGAAACAACCGAGGAATTTTCAGTTTTCTTTTGAAGAGACAATTTACTGGCAGGCTGGTACTTCTAACTTTGATCTTCCTTCCTTCCAACACCAGCAGAAGCTCAGTAACAGACGTTCTGAAGCTTTGTAGCTCAGTAACAAAACACAGAAACCTCCCAGAATGTTAACTCAATTACAGTATTTTGGCAAGGAAGCCTTCCCCTTATACCTTGGGGAAAATCTTAAAAGATTAAACAGTGCATGTTTTAAAAGCACACATGCCTCAATTATGTGGTGTAACTCTTCATGCACCTAATTGCTTTGAGAGAAAAAATATTCTACAGCAACTTGCTTGCAAGACTGAAATTGTTCCTTATTTCCCAAGGAAACAATGGTTATATAACCACGCTGATTGTCCCATGCACAGAAATGTAAACCACAAGGCCAATTTCAACCTAATCTCATGCAGAAGCATGGAGATTTCACAGGTGCTCAATTCCTACAGCAGACTTGCAAAGTAAGTAACCAAGGCAGCCCCCTGAGCAACATGTCTGGTTCACAAACATCAGGCTGTCAGCATGTTTTGATTAAGTATACCCAAGAACTACAAGGAAGTGAGAAGCTGCTCAGGCACTGTGCTGTTGGGAGAATCAGGGATGCTAGCAGTACTGCTGTGTAATGGAAAGAGAGAAAGAAGGAAAGGTGTAAGGTACCACAGTGCCACCAAAACCAAGAAAGCTGCAGGAAACTCTTATCTTCACTAGTTCACGTACTCACAGAGCTACCTTTGAATCCATGGAGCAACACAGCAATGCCTTACGAGGCCATCACATCTTCCATCTCCGTGTGGGCTGCTGCTGACATGTCAGCAGGCAATTCTCAGGATTCATTAAAGGCACTTGAACAACAGCTCTCCTGTTTCACCAATGAGAATCTGGGAAAGCAGACATACACTGCAGCACAGGTGGCCTCAGAAAACCCTAAAAAAAATATATGCTTCTCAAACCCTTTCAACAAGATCCCACCCAGGCAGGGTAAGCTAAGCACTGCCACGACAAGTCAGATTGCTGGTCCATTTGTTTGAGAATCCTGCCTCCTGTGATCAGGACCAGATGCTTCAGAAGGTGGAACAGCTCAGGTAGTGAACAATGATGTAATTCACCCAAAAGGGAAATTCCTTCCTGACCTCATCAATTAGCATGAAGGTTTATGTGCTTAATTTATTTTTAATCCTATTTACTGCAACCCTGGACATTGTCGTTATATATATAAATGCCCAAGTCTGCTTGGAATCCGACTAAACTTTTGCCCTTGGTAATATCGTGCCGTGCATTTATGCCTAATTTCAAATGTACTGATTTTCAATGTCATTTAAATATCCCTTTGTTCTTGCACTATGGGAACTAGCATAGCCACTAACCACCTCTGTTCCCCTTCCAAGAGCTCCAGCCTGCCTTGCACCATAAATTTCCATGCCACACTACACCCTATGACAGAGCAGGAGCATAATCTGAGGATCTTTAAGGCAACAATTGAGCAACTCCTGTCAGATATCTAGCAACATTTCTTTAAGCTACGTTTCTGGGATCTGCAGGAAAGTTGGCAGTTCCACCAAGATTTCAGCAGGCCCTACCCTCTTCTAGATCTTGCATGATCACTTTTATGATGTTTCCACACCAGGGCTGCCACCCTTATATGCAAGATGTTTTGCTGTATGTTGTGCTCTTCAAACCCCGCCTTCAAGATTCTAATAAATTTACTTAGAACAGACAACAAGCATAACTATGCTGGGCTTTTTAAGGGCTGTACAGGAACCTCTCTGAGCAAAGAACTGCCCTCTCATCTCCATTCCTGAATTAAGAACAGGGTCCAACCATGCAACACCACACCCATTTTGCTCTTGGCTGATGTTCTTGTGGGCTGCAGGTTCCCCTGTGCAATAACTTCACCCTGTGTTGCTACTTTTGTTCCTTATGGATGAGCTCATGACATATTCATCACGATTATTATGCCAAGTACTTATTAAAGCTCCAGTGCTCTCTGCTGTTTCTGCTCACACAAGATGTGCAATATGCATCAAGGTATAAAGCCACACCTTCATTCAACTGAAGTTTGGTGGGGGGAAAAAAAAATTTTATATGCAAGCAGCAGACAAGAAAGGGAGACTCTTAAAGCACTCTTGAAGTTCTGGATCCTCTTGTCTCCCCAAAACACAGTACTGCTTTCAGTCATTACGTGGGCTGCATTTTCTTCTCCAAGCCTTTGAAGCTAAAACTTTGGACTCCATGCCACAGGTTCTTAGTCTGAAAGTTTTCAGGAGAGAAAGAGAGAAAGGCTGGTATCTCATGGGAAGATGGCCCCCCAAGGAGATGACAGAGTTGTTACAGCATCTGTGAGAAATACCACACAGTCATCACTGTTTTACCACAAATGTTGTTATTATGGGTTTGGAACTGGTGAGCTACAGCAAGAGAATACTTCTTTGCCTCAACCAGAATGAAAATTACACCATTTCATCCCTCTTTGGAACAACCTTCAGGCAAGCAAGAGGTTAAGAGATAAAGCCTGTTCCAGCTTATGGTCCAGAAACAAATGGAGTTCTTTAATGATCAAAATAGCACTAACAGAACTGGTAACAGGCACCACTTTGTCAACAGCTACCTCATTAAATAATCCAAACACACGCAACGTTTTTATCTATTTGGGTATCAGAGACTGATTAGTCAATACAGTGACAGGTCTCATAATGACAGTAAAATTGTCCTTCAGCATATTTCTTAAGGACCCCTCCATGCTTTTTAATAGTTATAGCAGTCTTAGAAACTCTGTTTCAGAGCAAGGATCTTGACACTTTCTTTCCAAGAGGCCATGAACGCTTTCCTGTTCTTCTGTCTCACACGTGAAAAGAGAACATACTGAGCTGGGTACTTGCACAATGCTCTTAGGCAATGCTCAAAGAGTGGTCCAAGCCACAAGGTTCAGAGCACTGCCATACCAGCATCACCAGGACCTCTGATCAGCCATCGAGTGGTTTGCCTTTGGCATTTCAGAATGTGCTGAGGTTGAAAGGGAAGACAGTAATGATACAGAACAATTCTCCCATCAGCAGTGGCAAAAGTAATCTCAGAGGCACAGAGTGCAATGCTTTCACCACTTTGAGGTGATTACTGACTGTGAAGTCCAAAAGAAGTGATATTTTCTGTTTGTCACACACAGAAACAGACTTTGGGTAAGGAAACTTCTTTAACAGACTCAACTAAGGTATTTTTGGTTGCTAGAATTCTCAATCTGTTGTGATAAAATTAGCTTTAAATAAATGTACAATACAAGCAGTACATACTTTGCCTAAGAAAAAAACCCGCTGGCCACTTACAGATCATGTGAACTCAGTTATGTAGCTGAGCTAAAAACATCAATTATTCCGAGCCTTATCTGACTTTAGATTTGGATCTGTTTAACAACAGCACTGCCACATATCAAAACGCATGACAACCCACTGCTCTTTATTAAAGCAAGGAAAAATTCCTGCAAACAATGGTTGCTGCCATTTAACAACACAGTCATGAAGAAAAGAGGTAAGAATGAAAAAACTGCACCTCTGTCTCTATCCTTCCGACTTTTCCCTGAAAAGAAAAGCAAGTTTTCCTCTTCTGTCAGTCCACCCTTCCTTCCATATTACAGCATAAAAAAATGGGTTGCCTTCAACTATCACTCCCTGATGTCCAACAACCAAAGCTATGGAAGATGATGTTCTTACTTTTTTTCTCCTGCAAGGTTTTCATCAATCAGTAAAAGTTCTGCTCTGTTCTTTCAACCAGTGTGACAGAACCTGGCTCTGTACTGCTTATCACCATGATCCAAGCAACAGCAAAATAGTTGTTCAAACATACCTAGTACTCGGTGCTGGGTAAAGTTCACAGCAGCTGTTTGAGCCCCAGAAAGACATCTGAGAGAAGCACCATAAATAACGACATCACATGGAGTCTCCCATTGCACAACCCACATACATCTTTCCTGCTCAGGAATTTACACCTCACACCCTATGCTGTCAGTCAAGAGCATATTAGAAACCATGTTTCCAAGATGATCCAGAGGATATTTTGGAAAGTAACACAGCCCTCCTGTTGGCTGAGTCTTTTCAAAATACCCGTTCTACTCCATTATGAAAAAGACAAATGTTGCTATTATCCTATCAAAGCCATGGTCTTTCTCAGGAGCAAGCTGTAGATCCATGTGTGCATTTTATACATCACGGATGTCCAAAACCAGTTCCAGCAAGTCTGACTGCCCGGCAGAAACTGAAGGGGACTAGTCCTTCACAGACTCAGGATCTAAGTTCTCCTTCAGATATGCAAATGTAAAGTATTTTCTCAGACTACAGTTTTAGTAAACGCTGAATCTGAACAGTCCCCTCTCAAGGTTAATTCATTTTACTGCTAGATTAAAATTAAACCAAATTCTCTTAAAACACCTCATTCCTAGGCATCTGCAAGGAAAGAAACACTTTTCAAAGCAATGCCTAGCTATAATTGAGAAAGAAGATATATAGCTATTTTATAAAAATGAGATTTTTTTCCTGGAGTTTCGCCACAAATTGCCTTCGAGGGCTTGGTTCAGAAATTCCAAAGTTAGTTTATTGTTTTTCTTATTGAGAACTAATTCCTTTTAGCAATTCTGTTAATCTTGGAGTTTGAAGTTATTTTTATTAAAGTAACGCCCAGAGTTTAGATATTCCATAAAAAGATCAGGAATTATTTTTATTAAAGTAACACCCAAAGCTTAGATATTCCTTGCAAAAATAAAGCAAAGCACTTCATTCTTAAAAAGGTTCTTAGTCTTTTCAATGCAAACACAGATTTCACAGAGACAATCGAGCACTAAGAAGTTTTATCAGCCATTTTTTATCAGAGAGTTGAGGGAAAAGTAATTAAGGCAGGATTTTTCTGCCTAAAAAAATCAAGAGCCTTTTGCTCCTAATGGAACGTGTGTCTTTTTTTTCCCCTCTCTTCTTGCCCTCTGTTATGGAAGAAGTAGCACCGATTCCCACTCCCTGATGTCAGATTCCTCATGAGACACTTGTGCTGGCTTTGGGCTGTTCTGCCAGCAGTCAGTACCTCTGGTCATCCTCTGTATCTCTCCCTCAGCCAGCAGGGAGTCCCATCGACCCAGGCAATGCCAGTTTCCAATGGAGCTTGTTAAACTACAAAAAACTGGATCATAGCCCTTAACTCTTATGCCACGACAGATCCAGGGCTGCAAAGTGAAGGCTCTTACCTCCCTTCTCGAGGGCTGGAGGCACTGGAACCTTCTGCTCTTCAGTGGCAGCGCTGTCTCAAGGACAAGATTGAGTGCTACCTTTTGGGTTGAGTGACTACACTAATAAACAACACCCAGGTTCCTCACCATGACTCAAACACAGTCACAGTGTTTGGAGGGGAAAGGGAACGCCTTTTGATCACTACTTCTGATGTGGAGCATAAGCAACCATGACTAAAGACTCCACTTCGTCAGCAAGCCTCCTCCAAATGCTGTTGCTCTTTAGGCACAACAGGCCAAAGACATCATGGATTTAATAACACGTTTTCTAACAAGATGCTGCTTCCCCGTTGAAGAAGGCACGCAATGTCAATTTTCAATCTCTTTAATGCAGAAATTAGGGCTGGGGCAAAATCTTTTCAATTCCTCCGAAAGAGATGTGAAATTGCAACATCCCCACCTTTCTCCCTGCAGCGTGTATAATTTCAGCTTGCTCAATAGCAGCGGCACTCCTGAGTTCTGGAGGACTTTAAAAGGAGCGATTAAGCTCACGGAAGTAAACTGACATGAATAAACTGCCCAGGCAACATGGAAACATTCCAGAGCCCTGTGCTGTCACCAGGCTTTTGGCCAATGCTGCTTAATCGTATATGCAAAACATAAATTACAGAAGGATTCATCACTGGTTAGAATATTCTCAATTAATAATTTGGCATTGCTCTGAAGAAGCTTCCCTGCAAATTGTCCTCAGACAAAAGCACTGGGATCTTCTCCCCATTTTCTATGCTTCCACTGGCATCAGCAGTACAAGTGGTACAGCAAAGGCTTCCTCTGTGGGTCTTCTCAGTGGATCAGGCAGTTTTGGAAGGGAAATTTGAGAGCAAGTTTAGGACCACTCGAGCATCACTGTGCTGAGATTCCTAACTCCTATGGCTGACTATAAGGCATCATGGCAGCTGCTGCAGGATATGCTCTCATCTGGGCTCAGCCAGCACATACCAGTTCATACTATCCGGGCATGTAACACTGGACTGAAACTCAAAATGCTTGTGGCACGGAGGAGGATATTTTCACTACAAGGCCCCCAGAGTTTACAACGTCTCCTTTAAACACAGACATACTCATAGCTTAAATATTTAAGACCCTCTTGAGCCTTGTCACAGAATTTATACAGCTCTATCCAAAAACCTTTGATCTTCTGTGCGGTGCTGAGTAAAAATCCTAGCCAGCCACATTTTGGGTTACGAGGAGAGAGATGACTTTTCCACCACTTAACAGAAGATTATAGTTTTCACATAAGATTATAGAGTCATGGTTGTAATGCCATCTGAAGACTGCATTTACAAAGATCTGACATTCAGCAACTCACATGGAGACAACAGTGGTCAGATTCTCAAAAACACTGGAGTTATAATTGAGAGCAATTTGTTAATGATTTTCTGCAGTATCTTACAGATGTAAAGTTTTAACTGCTTAGAAAGCCTTCCCTCACATGCTTCATGTGGTCAGGCACCACTAAATCTACGCATCATAATAGCTTTTAAAACAGTATTGGGTAAGCTAGAAAGAGTTCCCCCTGTACAGCATTCTCAAAAATAAAGGCAACTGAAGATAACTTTGGCCCAATTTTTGTTAGGTCACAAACTTTCCCCATCTGAGACATCTGAAATTCTGCATGAACAAAGTTCCATGAGAGTTTGAGAATCTGCTCCCGTGCATGCCTATAAGCCTGACTACTAAAAACTGATGGAAAAAAAAAATATTGTCTCTCTATCCTATCTGCCTTTGCTTTTAGGCACTGATTTTTTACTACATGTAGAATCATGAATTAACAGGTAAAAATCAGTGTAGACATTCGAAGTAAAATTTCAAAAGCTGACTACACCTTCCATCCCAACACATACTTGTACTGTACAGCTGAAATACAAACCCCGCTGCAGAACAGGGTATAGTTTCACTGGGACAGAACTTCAGTCGCTGCACTTGCCAGGAAAACAAACCACGACCTTCCCCCTTCGCTCATGGCTCAAGCAGCATTCTTCGAACACCCCAGCACACGCAAAAGGCACAGGCCCTGGAAAACCTTTTGCTTTTGGTACTTCTCCTTACAAGCGTTTTTGTTCTGGACAAGTAAGTTTGTGAGATGCTCGTGCCACTGCCTCAGGTCCATGAATACAAACGAAGCCGCACGCTGCTCCAGATTTCTAAGCCCTTCACGGTGCTTTCAGCTGAGCAGAGAGGCAAACTGTGCAATTATTATCTGCAGCCCGACAGACGGCTGTGCTGGGTGAGCGGCAAGGCGCGGGCTCCCTCTGCCATGCTGCTCCACTGAAGCGAGCGGAGCCGCACCGCACCGGGCGGCTGCGGCGGGCAGCGGCGCCGGCAGAGATGCGCCATTGGAAAAGGCTCCGTTCCCTGCCCGCCAGCCCGGGTGGGCAGGGCCGGTGGGAAGGAGGGAGGGCTCAGCTGTGCGGACAGCCACGAGCCCCCGTGCCGGGATATCGCTGCGGCGCCCGCGGCGCGAACCCGGGCTCGGGACACGCGGGGAGCGCTCCCGCTAAGGATGGAGCGGAGAGCCCGCCCGGCCCGGCGGCGGCACGCAGCCCGCCCGCGGGGATGGAGCCGGACCCGGACACCCCCTCCCCGCCCCTGACCGTGCTTTCTCCTCGGGCAGCCCCTTCCCGCCTCGCCACGGCCCCCGGCGAGNGCGGCAGCACCGGCGGCAGCGGCAACAGCGGCGGCGGCAGCCGGCGCGTCCCGGAGACGGAAGCGCGGGAGGAAGTGAGGTCGCTTGGAGGGGAAACGCCGCCGTTTCCGGGGGATGGAGGGGGATGCGGAGCTGGGGTTTCCCCCGCGCCCGGGGAGCTCTGCCGGACGTGGTTCTCTGTGCCTCGTAAACCCCGCCGAGTGACGGGGACGTGTTGCGGAGCCGGGTCCCCACAGGGGCACAGTACCGTGGGAAGGACATGGCACCGGCAGCCGCGGGGCTCCGCGCCCTCCCCGCTCCCCGTGGCCGCCAGCCCCCGGCCCCGCGGAGTGACTCTGCTGCTGTTGTCCGCGGTTACACGCGAGGAAGCTGTCACAGGGGCCACCCTTCACCCGAAGGAGCCTTTTTATGGGGCAAACACACTGAGCCTTCTGCCACTGTCAGTTCAGCCCAATTCACGTTTTGCAGTCCCTACAGACACTGAAGTACAGATCATTTCAATATAGTAAAATTTGGTGCTTAAAGCAGTTTCTTCATATCCAAATGGAACTGCAGTGCTGCTCACCACTGCTCCAAGACTTAATATATTTCAGTGCAGAATAGGTAAAAACCTCTGGATGTATACTCCCAGCACTGTGCTGGTTATTCATCACTTGGCCAACTCAAGTTGTGTAACCTTAGGAATTACAGCATGATACGTCTTCAAGTAGTTTTCATGATTAGATGCTTTTATTAAGAAGTAACTTCTGCAGAATCCTTTAAATTAACTGATTTTGAGATTCACCTAGAAAGGAAAAGTAACTGCAGTGTGAAGTCTCTTCTGGATAAGCTGTGACCTGCTTACACAGATTTTTAGACAGACCCATTCTTTACAGCAATTTGACTAAATTAAGCTAACCACCTTTGCTATTAACATTATAGTAGTGGCTTTAAGTGTCTTCTAGACGTGTAGTTCACTGTGTACTTCTCAAAGTTTCTCCAGGAAATGTTCACAGTACTGCATACAAATCTCCCAGATAAACAGAGAGCAGAATTTTTCTGCACTACCACCAGCAACACTGCGGGCTCTCAGAGCTGTTCACCTTCACCAGGCAGTAAGGCCACAGTGCCTTCACTCACACTTACTGACTGTATTCAGCAAATTCAACAACTCATGATCCAGGAATGCAAGGGTTTCCAGGCAGATAGGTACTGACTTGCTTTCTCTAGGCTGCTGTTGCCAGAGAAGGTAGGAGCTGATTTCCAAGGTGCTAGCAGAGAGAGAAATAATTTCAGACATTGGTAAGACTGCATTTCCCTACCCTCAGGTTCCTCTGAGCAGGTCTGCCCTGTGTGGGAGACCTTCATGCTGAATGTTCCAGTAGGCACTCACTTTACCTCACAAGGGCTCAGAGAAAAGCTGCTAAGAACACAGTTTTAGGGACAGTCCTCTTCCTTTCCCCCTTGCCTTCTGCTATGTATCAATTAAATAGCATTGGAAATAGCTCCACATTGACTCCTAAAATCAGCACTGGATATATATCCTGAGTTCCTACAGAACTGTGGGCTTCATTCCACTGAGAGCTGTACGCTTTCAGTCTGTTTTGGTGGCTGCTGCTGCTGCTGCTGCTGTTCATACTTCCTTGCTGAAAAAAAGAAACACCAATCAACACCGATTATACAATTTATTATATATTGTTATTATTACTATTATTATATTATTTATTACATACATGTATATGTATACATATATGTTTGTATATACTTGTATAACTATGACAACAATCAAGAAACAGACTTAATGTCAGAGAACATAATTCCAGTCACAGCCACACAAGAGGAAGTTTCAGTCACCACGTGGAACTTCACCTTCAGCGTGTGGCCTTGTAAATGCTGAACAGTAGTCATAGCAAAATGTCAGTAAATCAATGACAGAGAACTATGATTCCATTCAGGTCCTTTTATTAAAATAAAAATAAATAAAATTAAAAGCTATGGCTTCAGAAGTTCTATTACAAATGACCTGAACAACTCAGTAGTCACAAGGCTGATGTCCGCATTTCTCACCTCCTCCACAATATACAAGCCACAAGCTAACAATTACATTGACTTCAAAATTAATCTGGTTAGCAAAGTAAAGGGAGATCAAAGACTTGTGCAGTGGTACAAACACCATCAGCAAATGCCAGCAGGCATTCCACTGCAGGAAGAACATCCAATTTTGTTCCTACAGACTGCAATGGCCTGGTGTAAGAACCTTTACATCAGGTCTTTGCATTTAAAAGGCGGTTTCAGATCACTAAGGTTTTTTTGCCGTATTTCCTCTAGGCATGCATGTATGGCAGATGTGAAGCGAAGTCATGTGTTTCTCTGAATTGGACTAGTGGAGTATCAGGGGCATGGGGCTCTTTCCTGCCTCCATCCTGACCTTCAGCATTAAGATGGGAGCAGCAACACTTGTTGGTACAGTAAAATTCTCATTTATTTTCAATTTATGTGGTTGCATTACTCATGATTCCACAGTCCTCTCAACTTTTACAAATCCTCCCACGTTTTGACAGCATCCAGGCCTTCCCAGCTCTTTCAAAGTGTAACATGGGATTCATTTTGACATTTGCTTTAAGATAACTGCACAGCTGCTCCCTCGCTCCGTACTTCCTCACGCAACAGTCCTGCGGCCCTGGCTGCTGCAGAACCCCTGCTCACAGGGTGCCACACGACCGGGGGCGTTCCCATTGCACAAGGCCCGAGGCCAGCGCTTTAGGAACGGCCCCCAGTAGCCCGCAGGCCCGGGGGAGTCCCTTCCTCCCCCCGACTTACCGATGGAGTACATCTCCAGCTGCTGCCGCAGGCGGATCTTCTTCATGCTGTCGTAGAAGTTGGGCTCGGGCGGCGTCTCGGCGGCCGGGGGCAGGGTGAAGATGCGCATAATCCTCCTCTTGTTCCTGTGAGGAGCGGGCACGGCGGTGAGAGGTGTTGCCCCTCCACGTGGGGGCCCCGCGGGAGCCCCCGCCC